>JAMZEH010000018.1:1405000-2005000 GCA_024699665.1 Ostrea denselamellosa
GACAATTTCAAAACTTCACTGTAGTGATGTAGCCCCTTAACCCGAATATTGATTATTGATTGATTGAATATTTCTTGTTTTACGCCACACTCAACAATTTTTCATTTATCTGGTGGCGTCCAGTTTTTGTAGGTGGAGGAGAGAACCGTGAACTGGCAAACTTTCTCACATATGTCAGCGCGAGCGAGAATCGAACCCAAGCCGACTAGAGGTGAGAGGCCTTGCGATTTTGAGCGCAATGCTCTAACCACTCGGCCACGGATGCCCCCCCCCCCCCCCCGAATATTGAGTTACGATTCAATACTACGTGACTGGTATAGTGTCATATGTACGTAGCCTTGTTACAATTTGAATTGGCTCGACTTAACCAAATGTACATTGATCTAGAGAGATGACATTCCAAATTGTTAATAAATACATTACAACAGTTAAGTAATTTTGCAGAGATAAGAACATAAAATTAACGCAGTTAAAATTAGTTGACTTATCTTCTAGGGACAACGACACGGTATTGTGATCCGAACGGGCAGCGACAAAACCAGATCGATCATTGCGTGCCGAATATTCAAAATATTGAATCATTGGTATTTTGGTTTAATACTGAATGCTTCATCACCTATTATCATGAATATCACATAAACACTTTTCTTTTATATCTTTATGCATGTAAACTTCATTTCCCCCAATTTTAACCAGATTTCATCAGTGACTGACGGAAACATATCAAGGATAGAGGTAAAACATACGATCGATAGCACGCTAAACAAACTGCAGGATTTTTCACAGAACAACGAACACTCTTCAGCAGATTTAGACAGTTCTATAAATTTGATAGACAAGATATTAGATGTCTCCAAAACAGCCAATGTATCGCTTCCAGAGACGGTATGCTAAAACGGAAAAGTGATTTTTATCGAGATTGATCTTCCTCTGAATCTTTAATTAATTCAGTTACTCATAATGAAAATTCTAATTTTTATCAGGTGGTAGTCACGACGATTGATAATCTCCTGGCAGAAAATCATGTTACTGCATGGCAGAATAGTTCCTCAAAACCTGTAATAAGTTTTGTCAATTCATGTACAATCATGAATTTTCTGAAGGTTTTAGATAGTCCTTTTACTCTTTCCTATTGTTTACCATTGCGTTTTTTCTTGATATTTTGAAATTAAACAGGCGACTGCAACAGTGAGTAAAATATTAAGGACGGTGGACAAATTTGGCCTGCATGTCTTGAATGCTGTCAACCAGAACGAAAGCGTCACGTTTAACTCGACGAAAAATATGGGTACGAGTCGCACCTGTTGGAGGCTTTGTTTTTATACTAGCGGAAAAAAATAAACTGTGCATACTTTAAAGTGTAATAAAAACAGAAAAAATAGTCTTTAATCGCTCTTCATTCTTAAAGGCATAGTTTAATATACAAAACGCGTGTTTGAGTACTCAGTTTGTTAAATGTCGCGTTCGATTCTCCTTGATGGCCACAACACGCTTTTTTGCAGCTGCGGGTGTAAAGGACATGTGGTTTGCAATCTGTTAGAATTATTTGCATTCATTGACAGTATTGCTTTTTTGGAAAAAAAATTTGATTGAGAGATGATTGAAAATGATCGTTTGCGTGCTACTGGGATGCTGGAAGCTGAGATGTCTTAAAGCAATGTCGTAAGGCACTTTGGAGTTCATATTAGCACTGTTATTGTTTTACGGAGACAATATCTGCACACTAGCAACGTTAGAGACCGCCCACGATCAGGACGCCCGCGTGTGATGTCACTTCGGCAAGATAGTATAAACGAACGTCATAATTGCGTATCGATTCCAATCGGCTTCTTAGACCACTAGAAGCATCCCTGGGCATCAACGGATAAGTCCTTACACCATAAGGAACAGATTGCGAGAGACCAACAACCGTCCTCAACGTCCTACTATCCGTCCTGTTCTGCTCTGCTGTCACCGTGTTGCAAGGTTAGTATGGTGTAGAAGGCATCGTCGTTTCAATAACAGTTCTGTATATTGACATCTGCGTTATTCAGCGCAGCCAATTCGACGGAGGGAACCTTATGGTGTAGAATAGAATAACAACACATGGGAGGATCCCTTGGGTAATAATGGATGGTAATTTAATCGGCGTACGCTACCGTGACAAGATTGTACGTCAGCACCTCATTTCATTCATTCGCAACAACGTAACGCCATGGACAATGCACGACCGCACACCGCACGCAATGTTATGACTATCTACAGCAGCAAAACGTGAATGTGGTACCCTGGCCTGCGATGTAACCGAATTTATCGCACGTAGAACATGTTTGGGATGAAATGGAACGATATTTACGTCAAGAGCTACGCTGGACGCTTTGTAACGTTTTTCATTGCGCATATGGCGAAATATTCCTTAGGCATTTGTATAACTTGATTCGTTTAATGCGCCGTGCGTGAAAAAATGCATCGGTGCAAATGGCGGTCATACACGCTATTAAACTTGTAAAACTTATTTGCACCTCTCTTACTTTCAGTGGCTGTTAGCATCAACCATAATGAATATAATCCGTCCCTGAATTGAGAGACAATGTATAATATTAAATAATGATAATGCACGTTAAAACATAATACTTTGTATATGAATCTATAAATGAAATTACTAAACTACAGTTTCTTTTTTTCGCTAGTATATAATTGAATTATTATTATAGATTGATGGGGTAAACTAAGGAGAGAATGGTATTTGATATTGATGTAATTTTCATATTACACATTCATATTGTTATTTTTCACACATTTGGTAATGCATTTGCGATGATGAGTAAGCGTAGGTAACAATATCTACCGTACTTCTTTCTCTACTCATTCATATACTTCTGACTAAGTAGCTGTGTAATCGAAGAATTGTAATTTTTAGGTGCATTTCACTTTCTACTCTTTATGTAGTTTTATGGAACATTTTTAAATGAATATTGCACACACAATTACCACATTAATATAAACCACAATCAATTTTGTAATACTTAAGCATTTAGGAATAAAGTATCAAAACATTTTATTTGTAATATTTTCATTGATAAATCACTTTCTTTATAATTCCCACAAAGGCTGCTGCTTTGAAAAAGCAAAACATTTCTCTTTTGGTAGTTATCACCGTTGCGAATGTACCAGGAAACGACGTTGTCAGTTTTCCAGATGCCAAAAACATTAGAAGTTCATCTCTCGAATTACCAGCTCAAATACATGGATCAAACGAAAGTAATAATGAACACCCAATCTACCAGTGTGACGTTATTGAAATATTTTTCTTCCATAATGAATTGAATATCAGTATGAAAGTCATGCGTTTAATTTATGAATGTTTTAGGCGTATCCTATTTGGCAGTAAAATATAAAACCATCGGAGACATTCTTAACGTTAACACAAGGTAACCTATGTAATCTGTAATACTTTGATTAATTATTGAAAACTTAATGTCAGTATACCAGTTTGTCCTTTGGAAGTAATTGGATTAAGATTTGATTTTTTTTGTTTCCCCAAGACAAAATGACACTTCAACAGACAGAGTCGGTTCGGATATTCTGTCACTAACACTGAAGAATTCATTGCCTAGAGCAACTTTGAAACCACCTCTGAATTTGAAATTTTTAAGGGAAAAAGTGAGTCTCATTCAAAACTCCAAACTGAGAATAATTTCCAGATTGGTACGTCAAAGAATTCACATGCTGGAATTTGTATCTTAATTTTCAGAATGTGAATACTGCTATCACCGAGTGTGTGTTCTGGAACTTTGATCACAAGTAGGTATAACGAAATGTTTGACAGTAGTTTGTTTTTCCATTATAGATGATGCATCTCAGGAAGATAGCGATTGTATGTCACATGATCCTACGAAATTCAAACTAAATTTACTGTAAACTGGAGTGAAGTAATCCGCATACTTTTTCAGTAATGGAACTGGTGGATGGTCAACAGCTGGATGTAAAACACAGGCCACAGACGATCTCTACACACTATGTACATGTAACCATTTGACGAACTTTGCAATACTACTGCGGCCGTACTCAAAGGTACATGTATCTTCTATTAATCAAAGTACTGAAAGTACTAATACGACGTGATGGTGTAGTTCCCCTCTCAGGATTGGAGAAAAAATATTCAAAATTTACGAAAGAATTAATTTGAAGCTAATAGAAATATATCAATACTTGTTGATGAATATTGATGTTTTACAACATATTGGATAAATACCAAAGTTCGATTTTCACTAAAGCAATCTTTACCGAGCTACATGTATATGTTCCCACTCAAATGCAGATGCAATTAAAATAATCAGTGAATCGTCTTTTCCTTCAGCCCTGACGGCTAATTGATTAATGGATAGTTATTTACTACTCAAAGTTTACATTGGTATTTTAACAATCTCTAATTAAGTATAGACAACACTCAAAACATACTCACAGTCTTTAAGCATCTTTTCGTTAAGTTCATTTTCTGCTATCTCTTGTTTAATACTCATTACGGTTTTATGCATGTTTGATACATGATTCTTATGTTTAGATGAATATATTGAATCTGTGAAACATTTACAAGTCATAAACTTAATCAACTTTTATGTCAAACATTTAAAATGTCAAGGTACATGTTAGTTATTGTTCATTAAGAAGTCTGTGATAAAAGAAGTCGTGTCAGTTGAAGGTGTGGGTTCAATTAAAAATATTTGGTAATTTCAGATACAAGAATCTGAAACATGCTTATTACTATAAAGCCGTCAGAAGTTGATCGTTTCAGTTTGAAGATGTTCTTTAGAAGGGAAGAAAATGACTGGATATGATATATATTTGGTTAGAAATTAAATGCGGATTAGTACCAATATGATTCCGTGAATTTCATTCTTGTATTGCTGTGTGTAAATGGTGGCATGGGGACCGTTAAAACCCAATACGAATAGCAATGAACTCAATCGTATTCAAAACATTCAAACTAATTTTGTCATAAGATTGTCCAGATAATTTTTCCCCTTTTTCTTCATTGTATTGGACAATGCATCTGAATGATAACTAGCACTTCAATCTTCGTTATGCGTGATGTCTCATATATTCTATCATGGTGGAAACACCTAAAGTTAAAAGCAAACTTTATTGACAGTAACCATGCACTTGTAATGTTTCTTTGTCAAGGATTTACAAAAATAAAATGAAACTTATCCATCTGTCTTTGACTGGTGACAAACGTTTAGTGGTTAGAACGTTCGCTTGGTGATCGGGAGGTGGTGGGTTCAAGCTCCGCTGGTGCTTTGGCCATATCCAACCTAAGTCGTAAAAATAGGTAATGACTGCTCTTTCGCCAAACTCTCGACATCTAGAAAAGTTGAAGATAACGAACAGTGATCAATCTCACAACTACTATAAAGAATACAATATACCGAATAAAGCAACTACAGACCCCTAGATATACCAGAGGTGGGATCAGATGGCTAGTAGGAATAAGCATCCCCTGTCGACCGTTGACACCCGCAGTGAGCCCTCTATCTTCATTAGGTAAACGGAGTAATCCGTAGTCAAAGTCAGTACGTAAAGAACGGCCTAACATTGGTATGAAACACGTCAGATAGCATTTGTCTTAATGATAGGTTGTATTGATAAATTAGATCGTTATGACGGCTATAGAATTTGTGAAATACTGATTTAAATGAGACAGTTGAAAACCTGTAACATTGACTCATTTATCAGTATAGTGGCTCGATTTAGTCATACGCAGAATAAGTCCTGGGATATCGAATCAGTTGAGAGACATAAACAACACATGCAGGTGATAATGGAATATTGCTAGATAAAGATAGGAAATTGACGATAGAGAACCTGAAATCATCCCGTTTGTCATAATGTTGAGTTGTTAATTTGGTGTTAACATCCATGTTCAATAAAATATCTAAATATGAAATAGATGTGGAAGATTCTGTGGTACCTTTTATTTCGAGTTCACTGGGCTATATCGAATTGACATATAAATGAAAATGATTATTACTTATAAAAAAAGTCGATATACATGAGATTGTATCTTTCGGATGAGACCATAAAACTTGAGGTCCCCTGTGACAGGAGACTATGATACGATAAAAAAACTCTCACTGCTTCGGTCCTAAGCACCATACATTGGTATAAATTTGTGGTGATTAATATACAGCTGATAACATCTCAGTAGAAGTGCAAAAATTTCGAAGAGACGTAAAACAAATAACTTAGCAAAAGCTAACTTCCTTCATCTTTCATATGCACTGTGTGTTGTATTATGAATTCATCAAAATACAATAGTTCTTCAACGATTAGTGATTTATCACACATCTGACTCGTGTCACACTGATCATCTAAAACGTTAGGAATGACCACAGTTATAGGTTGATTGTTTATCTTTGTCAGTGACAATAATTTTACCATTCCAAAAGAAAAGAAACCCAATTGGAATTTGATGATATTATTTTCATTGTTGAAGGGAAGTATATTTCTAGGTGGAATGCGGAAAGTTTAAATAATGAAATCTAACTCATTGAGAAGCTCAAGGACTCCCTTATTGGTTTTTGGTTTTTGAATTATGTTAGACATATCAATGAATATCTACACAACAATTCTTGATTTTGAGGAGTGAAACCTTTAAGAAAGACGATTTTGACAAACATCTAATTATCGGTGGTATTCAGTAATTTTCAAGTTTCCCCGTAAACATATATTTTAGTTTAAACAATATTTTATTATGTTGAAAGCATAACTGTATTGGGCACCAGACATTGGCTATATAAGCCCTCTCCATATTATAAACATATATCTGCCCTGATTCGTATGAAAACTACTTCCTAATCCAATTTGGCTTGCTTGATCAAATCCAATGGAGAGGTATTTATTTCCCCATTTGATTTTCCATTCGACTTCTTGTTGAGGTGTTTCATTGATATGATTTTCTATTTGGATATCACTTGACTATACATCGACGTTCGATTTAGTTATTCACGGAACATGCTTTTGATCGAAACTGAGTCGAGGAATGATGAAATGGAAAATCAGACCCCTTCCCGGATTTGCCTCCACTATTTAGTATTTTTGATTCTTTCAGGTTTTCCAAGTTTGTTCTTATTTCGGATTTCCAACATTTTTGACCCGAGCATCACTGAAGAGACATTACTTGTCGAAATGCGCATCTGGTGCATCAAAATTTGTACCGTATATGTTTTATATTAAGTATCCTTATTTTGATAGTTTTAACGTATATAATCAGAAAATTAATTGCAATTGATAACTTGTGAGGAAACTCGATTACTTCAAATCGTACTTTCCCGATGATAAAGATACCGTGAAGAGTGATATAACAGAGATGACACACCATCAACTGTTAATATTAGCAAAGATACAATTAGTGTTTCAAACATACTCTCAGTATTTTCATTCTTTGGAAGGAAATAATATCCCAGAAATTATAGAAATGATCGCATTTTTCTGAAATTCTATAATAGATGCATGGCGAGGAGGACGCTTTGAACTGGATATCCCTGTTCGGATGCATTATATCGATTTCATTTTCCTTGATAACAGTCATTGTGTATCTTGTCTTCTGGAAGTAAGTCCCATTTTATAGAAATAAGGGTAGCAATTGATTTTTCGGAGAATTGTATACAAACTTTTGAATTTCATGCTTTTTATGCTATGTTGTTCGTGTACCTCGTCACAAAATATATCTATATGCAGTTAATTACTATTACTTAGGAATACCCCTAATTTCTAAAACAGTTTTACATTTTATGCAATGCTTTATCATCCCAGTAATTACTTTAAAGCGCTTACACTACAACATTTGCAGATAATGTAAAACGTTAGTAATTTTATTCCATAAAGCTGCAAATATATCATGTCTTGCATAATTTCTTTCGTTAATTTATGTAAGGAGTACAGGCATTTGACATTTGGATTTCTATAATCTTTACAGAGATCTAACTTCTGAAATCACGAAGATGATAGACAAGATCACCGTCTCTCTTTGTCTCGGTATCATTATGGGTTACTCTTTATTTCTAGCTGGAGTTGATAGGACCCAGAATAAGGTAAGACAACGGACTATATGATTACACTTGTTTGAGTTATATTTTTTCTGTTATTATTGCGTCATACAGATATGTATTGTGTAAAGTATTTCATTTCTTTCATTTCCTGCAGTGAAATATTGATAAACCACCTGTTATTAATGTAGTCGATAGTCAATAAATGGAATCGTCTACATACAGTGTACACGATCAGGACATCAGTAAACTTTTAACTTTTTTTTTACTATCCTATGTTTTTACAGATCGGATGTACAATCATTGCAGCACTTTTACAGTGTTTGTTCCTGTTTATTTTCTTCCTAATGTTGGCTATGGGATGGTTTTATTTTGTCAACGTCTCAATGGTCAAAATGTCCTTATCCAAAGCTACAAAATTCAAAAGTAATGCCAACATATTTAATAAAATCATCTGGGGAAGTGTAACACGTAAGTCAGACATTAGTTTTGATAATGTACTTTAATCTTACCAATGCAACAGTAAACCAGAATAAATCTTTTCCCGGTCATTTACCAACAGATTATGAGATGAGTGAAATAACGTTTGCTATAACACATCAATACTTGTTGAAGAACTTATGTTTTATAGTTTTTTTATTTAAAAAAACCTAAACAATCAAGAGGTGAAGGAAGAACAACACTCAAGACAACATCAGCTGTCAAAGAATCTAAATTCCAAATTGGATAAAATTGTTTTTTTTAATCAAACAAAATTTGATATTCACAACAATTAATAAAACCATACCTAGATTATATACTAGATTCAATTATCAAGGAACGTGAATTATGAATTTTATTTTTCTGTTGTTGACTTTCAGTCATGCCTGTAATCATCACAGCTGTTACATTTGGAGTCGTTTATTCTTTAGGGAAGAATTATCACTCAAATACGAGGTAGAGATGTTAACATTAATATTCAGATTTGATGAGTGGTCGAACCTAGATGTGAACTTTATTAAATCAATTCAACATCTTCATTCCTCAGTTGCTGGCTTTCGTTTGAAAGCGGGGCTTTATATGGTTTTATCGCCCCTGTAGCTGTTGTCATTCTGGTAAGGATTCTTCCATGTTTTTACTTTAACACAAATTATTTTTATGTTTCCCATTTTCTGGTAAATGTAATGCAACGATCGCGTAGTCACAGCTATATATATTACACGTGGGTAACGAAATGCGTCGGTTTTCAATTCATGACACAACATGAGATACTTTTGAATCATTATTGTTCGTGGGGCTCAATGTTCGTGGATTTCGTGGATACCTTTTAGCAACGAATTTATGTCTCCACGAACTAGTTACTCTTTGCAGTAGCTTCTACAGAATAATGTTGTATATTTTCAAAATGATGTTAACCCTCAAAATTCCATCCTTACGAACTGGTAAATATCTGGCTACCCACGTGCATTGGCTACCACGAACATTAATGATTCCACGGTAAGATATTAATAACATATTATTATTTAAATGCAGGTCAATATTATAATTGTCATCAGTTTATGTGTAACAATCTATTCATCAACGATAGTGTCAAAGGGAACAGCAAAGAAACAGGCGTTGTAAGTCGTTGTTCGTGCTATTGCAAGTTATATATAACAGCAGAATCGGTTCTTAACACAATAACGAATTTCATTTTCCCCTGAAGTTAACCTATTATGCTTTCTAGAATAGTGAAAAATAACGTATAAAATTATGTATTGATCCAAATTTCATCCAATCTGTTTTGCACGGAGACGATGTCCTCAGAACATTATATAATCACTTCACTTCAAACATACTTTACTATATTTTGGGCAAACATTTTCGAAATAGAAATTATTTTTGCTGAACATGATTTTAGGGCTGGTGTGCGGTCAATCTGTATTCTGGTACCTGTTCTGGGAGTCACCTGGCTTTTCGGACTTTTGTCCGTCAATGATGACGTCATCGCCTTTCAATATATTTTTTCTATTTTGAATTCTTTTCAGGTAAAAATTGATTCGCATAGTATAGCATTGCCGTATTAATTTGATATACTTCTAAGACACTTTGGTATTAATTTTGTTATTTCTTTTGAAGGGACTTTTCATTTTTATTTCCAAGTGCATTTTTAACAAGAAGGTAAGAACTTGTATACAGAACTGAAAATACTTCTTTACTGTGTATAAATCATATAAATGGTATAAAGTAGTCTAAAAGAATGCTTAATTCTCTGATAGGATGAAACATCTCAATATTGATATGATTTTAATCATACCCAAGGTACTGCAACATTTTGATTCTGTTTCTTTGTATATTGTTTTATAACCCATTTGAAAATTTGTCATTCAAAGGAAAATCAGCTTTAAATAAAGTGCTATATTAAACCAATATATAGTGCCTATGGCCGTAGCAGTGAATTTTCGTTATCGTGCAAACGCATACCGTAGCACGTTATTTCAATTTATTGGGTCATATCCGAAAGACACATTACTTTCACTTTTACTGTAGGGGGCACAGTTACTCCGATGTCGTCTTAGGTTTGACGCGGCGCCGGAATTGGGATAGAATCCAGGCCTCAAAGTTGCAAAGCGAGCACCGTAATGACTACGCTACCGCTAAATGTGCTAATTTTGATTTGGAATTACGTAATAATGATTCGAAAATATCTATTTTCAGTTTCTAATGATGCAGTAGCTGTAGAACAACTAATGCTTTTGTAAAAACGGAAACTTTTAATAGTATTACCAATATATTCGTTACAAGAAAGAAAAAGTTACTTTTGTAGAAATAGATGGCAATGAAGCCAGAAGGTGGCGCTGGCATGTTGTGTACCTCCTATATTATAAACATTGTTTAGCTCTCCACGGACAGCCCTTTAGATTGACTTTAAAATTATAATATCATTATGGCCTTTCTAACAGATTCGGAAAGCTTTCATGAAAAGAATGGACTTTAAAAAATCTTGGCCTTCAAGAAGTAAACGGTACATTTCGCAGAGCAGCGGTACCCAGTCCTCGCGCGTGACAGCGTAAGTGTATGCATAGATATATAGCGTTTCCATAACAACATGTAGCAAGCCCATTCAGTACGATAATCCTGTCATGGTCATTAAGAAAAAAAGATATCAAAGAAATGAGAAAGACATTTTCAGCATAGTGTTTATACTCTCACACAATTAATGATGTGACTTTTTGTTATCACATTAACACTGTTAGTTAGATAGATTTAGAAGTGGAAAATATGTCGATAAATGACGACATACTCACGGTATGTTGGAGCATGATAAAAAGGCAATCCGGATTTAAAAAAACCCCACATTTATTACTGTCCTTTTATAGCCCTTAAAGTTTATGGCCTGTAATGGATGGTGAGAACCACAATTTTTAAAACAGGATCGAACTGTATAAATGATAATTATTATTTAATTACTTCATGGTTTTCTATTCTTTATATTGGCATTTTCTTTCAGGGAATATTCAAGCAATTGGATACTCATCTCCGTGAATAATGTCTCGCTAAAAGAGGACAATTTGTAGAAGGTTTGATCCAGAGTAACACAGTTTACGCTTTCTGGCTGTAAGAAATCGCATCATTGTATATTCTTCTGAGAACTCTTATGACATGCTGTCTAATTATAATTATTTCAATCAAATTATGCGCGTAAATTTTCTAACCGCATAACGCGGTTTACATGGCGATAATCATATTTCACAATGCGTTATTTAAATAGATTCACACTGAATTATAGCCATTTTCTTTTGCATTTTGATATTTTAGCGATCTTAAATATATACGACCACTAGAGTACCCGATCTATATTTAATGAACAAAAATCCGTATCATTGTCAAAGAACATTTATATTGTTTCTTTTCACGTCTATCAACATTGTTCAACTTTGTTACTTCTTTATCTTTTTTTTTTTGATTTGGGGGCCTCCGTGGCAGAGGGGTTAGAGCATCGCCCTCAAATTCACAAAGCCTCTAACCTCTAGTCGGCGTCGGTTCGATTCTCGCTCGCGCCGATATATGTGAGAAAGTTTGCCAGTTTACTTTCGGACGTTCGGTGGTCTCTTCCCAGGTACATTGTATCTGGGTTCTCTCCTTCACCAATACAAACTAGATGCCACCAGATAACTGAAAAATTGTTGAGTGTGGCGGAAATAATCAATCCATCTTTTTTAATTTATTGATGTGTTATTAACTACTTTATCAGTTATTGACTATTTTATCGTTCATTAACCACTTCATCTATTAGTGACTACTTTATGTGTTATTGACTACATTAAGTGTTGTTGACTACTTTATGTGTTATTGACTACATTAAGTGTTGTTGACTACTTTATGTGTTATTGACTACATTAAGTGTTGTTGACTACTTTATGTGTTATTGACTACATTAAGTGTTGTTGACTACTTTATGTGCTATTGACTACATTAAGTGTTGTTGACTACTTTATGTGCTATTGACTACATTAAGTGTTGTTGACTACTTTATGTGTTATTGACTACATTAAGTGTTGTTGACTACTTTATGTGTTATTGACTACATTAAGTGTTGTTGACTACTTTATGTGTTATTGACTACATTAAGTGTTGTTGACTACTTTATGTGTTATTGACTACATTAAGTGTTGTTGACTACTTTATGTGTTATTGACTACATTAAGTGTTGTTGACTACTTTATGTGTTATTGGCTACATTAAGTGTTGTTGACTACTTTATGTGCTATTGGCTACATTAAGTGTTGTTGACTACTTTATGTGCTATTGACTACATTAAGTGTTGTTGACTACTTTATGTGCTATTGACTACATTAAGTGTTGTTGACTACTTTATGTGCTATTGACTACATTAAGTGTTGTTGACTACTTTATGTGCTATTGACTACATTAAGTGTTGTTGACTACTTTATGTGTTATTGACTACATTAAGTGTTGTTGACTACTTTATGTGTTATTGACTACATTAAGTGTTGTTGACTACTTTATGTGCTATTGACTACATTAAGTGTTGTTGACTACTTTATGTGCTATTGACTACATTAAGTGTTGTTGACTACTTTATGTGTTATTGACTACATTAAGTGTTGTTGACTACTTTATGTGTTATTGACTACATTAAGTGTTGTTGACTACTTTATGTGTTATTGACTACATTAAGTGTTGTTGACTACTTTATGTGTTATTGACTACATTAAGTGTTGTTGACTACTTTATGTGTTATTGACTACATTAAGTGTTGTTGACTACTTTATGTGTTATTGACTACATTAAGTGTTGTTGACTACTTTATGTGCTGTTGACTACATTAAGTGTTGTTGACTACTTTATGTGTTATTGACTACATTAAGTGTTGTTGACTACTTTATGTGCTATTGACTACATTAAGTGTTGTTGATTACTTTATGTGTTATTGACTACATTAAGTGTTGTTGACTACTTTATGTGTTATTGGCTACATTAAGTGTTGTTGGCTATTTTATGTGTTATTGAATACATTATGTGTTATTCATTACTTTATGTATTATTGACTACATTATGTGTTGTTGAAGACTTTATATGTGTTATTGGCTACGTAATATTAATATGAATTGTTAGATCTGTTATTGTGGATAACGACACCATCAGCCCACCGCAGTCCCGTAGAGATCCGGGTTAAAATAGGTCCTCAGTACCTCTTGTTTGTCTTAAGAGGCGACTAAATGGGGCGGTCCTTCGGATGAAACCGCAAAAACCGAGGCCCGTGTCACAACAAGTGTGGCACGAAAAAGATCTCTCCCTGCTCAAAGGCCGTAAGCGCTGAGCATAGGCCTATATTTTGAAGCCCTACACCGATACTGGTGATGTCTCCATATGGGTGAAAAATTCTCGAAAGCGACCTTAAACAATAAACATCCAACCAAACCCACATCATCTACTATGGACATTGAAAACAATATCTTAAAAGTAGTGCATAGTCTCACAAAAGACTAATTACAAATGTCGAGTTGAACGGCTAACGTTAATTTTTATTGATCCCAAAGAGTATATCCATATATATGCATCGTTTAGTATATTAACAGTTAGGTTTACAGCTTCGGTGCAAATACAGCTGGTATAAACTAAAGTGAATGAAGTGCTATACTTCGGTGGGTAATAAATATTTACTTAACACGTTAGAAGTAAAGGTAAATGTTAGCACGATAAGGAACACTCAGTGTTACGGCTGTAAGCGCCACGCTTATGTCAAAATTTGTGGCACTTCACCTAAAGCTGGTGACGTCTCTACATGAGTGAAAATTTCTTGAATGGGTTGGTTGTATGTTGTTAAACGTCTCGCGCTCAAGAATGTTTCACTCATATGGAGACGCTATCATTACCGGTGAAGAGCTGTAAAATTTAGACCTTTGTGCGGCTCTTACGGCCTTTGGGCAGGGAGGGATCTTTATCATGTCACACCTGCTGTGCTAGGAGACTCGGTATTTGCAGTATCATCCGCAGGACTGCCCCATATAGTTGCCTTTTACGACAAGCAAGCGGGTACGCAAGACCTGTTCTAACCATGTTCCAGTCCATTGGGGATCCGTTTCTTGTTTTGTATTTAGAGACGTCTAGCTATGGTAATGGTACCAGGTATCAAGAGAAAAATAGAAAAAATAGACTAATATTGTTCTATTATATTGTTAGACGTTAGGATTAGTTGAAATAATTATATATTTTTTTCCTGATATATTTTTCACACACTGCACATTATAATCAATATATGTTTAGATGAGAAAACCAACTTGTTTTCTTCATATGGATTCCTTTTTGCCAAACACAGACACTAATATAAAGAGTTTAAATCGTTGAACGACATACTTAAATAACATTTTAATTTTACCAATTTACAACGGCTGGTAGATAAATAACATACTATGCTGTGTGAATAATCAATTCAGCAAGAGTTAATAAGTGATTGGAAGGTTTCAATCCATCTCAATCAAATCATTGTCAGGCTCAGGACAGATTCATCCGCACTATTACCTTGAGAAATCGTCTGGTAACAGCAAATCAGATAAGGTCTCAACTTTAGAGAGATATTGGCTTGGTAGTGAGTGGCCAGACCATATTAAACATGGCTATTAATGCAAAGGCATGTTTTTCATATAAAGTTGAGTACCGTGCTGTAATTCGGTACTTGCATTTAAAAAGGATAATAGGCAAGGAAATAAACGGCCAGTTAGCCGATATTTATGTGTCTTCTGCACCATCTTATGCTCAGGGTAAATTCTGGGTAGGGAAACTCAGATGCGGTAGGAAGTCTTTAGAAGAAGAAGCCAGGTCTGGACGCTCACTGGATGCCACCGACGAAGAAATGGGTAACATTGTTCGGGATATGGTACACTGTGATAGGCAAATTCAGGTGTAAGAAATAGCACAGACATTAGGAATTTCACATGGTCGCGTTTCAACAATCTTACATGATCGTTTAGGTGTGCAGCAGCCCGTTGGGTCCCCGTATCCTTAGTGATGAGCATTTGGCATCAATATGGAGTGTCCCGTTGAATCGTATCAAAAGATTATATTCTTTTGCGTCTGGTGACTGTAGATGAGACTTGCATTAATTGTCATGAGCCAGAGAATAAAGCTCAGAGTCATCATTGGGTAAGGCCGGGGTCCGCGAAGTCGCAACCATCAACTGACAAGGTGATGGCTATAGTATTTTGGGACGCAAAAGGCGTTATTATGGTGGACTTTTTACCCAAGAGAAATATAAAAACTGGAGTGTACTATGCAAACTTGCTAGACCAGATGAGAACCGTTATCCTTGAAAACGTTGAGGCAAATTCTTTAAAGTGTTTTGCTGCAACAGGACGACGCGAGAGTCCATATTGCAAAGTTGCAATGGATGCTGTAGATCGAAACGGGTATGAATTAATATCACATTCTGCCAATTCTCCTGACCTAGCGCCTATCGACTTCTTTCTATTTCCAAACATTGCAAAAGGATATCCATGGACGTCATTTCCGATCTGACGAAGAAGTCGTGACGGCAGTTGAGGAGTGGATCAAATGAAAGGACCCTGACGTTTTCAGATCTGGGCTGATGGCACTTGAACACCGTTGGTCTAAGTGTATCACACTGGATGTCAATTACATCGAAAAAGAAGAGGTGGATCTCATCCGCAAATAAGTAGGCAGTTACTTATTGGCTCGCCCTCGTATATGAATTATTTAATTTATGTTTGTGAATATTTGTGCAAGCTGAATATAAGAAAATTTGCTAGTCATCAATATATTCTATATTTACTGGCATCATACATTAATTGATACTATTACTTAATTTAGTGGGGACCAGGGTTGTCAGAATAGATCCTCTGTATCTTGCTTGTCGTAAGAGGCGACTAATTGGGGCGGTCCTTCGGATGAGTTCGCAAAACCCGAGGACCCGTGTCACAGCAGGTGTGGCACGTAAAAGACCCCTCCCTGCTCAAAGGCCATAAGCGCCGAGCATAGGCCTAAATTTGCAGCTCTTCACCGGCAATGGTGACGTCTCCATATGAGTGAAAGATTCTCGAGCGGGACGTTAAAAATATTCAATCAATAAATCGAAAAAGTACATGAAGAAGCAAGGAATACAGGAAAAAAGGATGGGGAGAACTAAGTTTTCTTATTAGACTCAAAGGGCATGTTTTAAGAAATATCATTTTCCAACAATCATACCTAATATCCCAACTTCGAATATTCGAAAAGTTGCTGTTTCCCCAGAACTTTATCCAAATGATGCTCCTTCTGAGCTTATCCCGATTCAGATATATGGTGATGGGAATTGTTTATTCAGAATTCTCTCTTTTTTGTGTTTGTCCATAAGGACAATTTTAAGGAAATGAGATTACGAATTGTGTTTGAGCTTGTTTCAAACCTGAAGGGCTACAAGAATGAAAACACCTTTGTGACCATGTCCACAAACAAAAGTTCACTTCACTATGTCTTTGAAATTTCCCTGTCAGAAGAGTGTTAAATTATTGGTGATTTAATTGCTTCGTTACACAAAGAAACAATAAAAATAACCCAGAACGGTTACTATTCAAGTCTTCTACATATGTTCATAGCTTCAAATGTTTTGCAGAAACCACTCGTGTCGATTTTCCCCGAAGTGCAAAACCCTGGTGTAAACAGACAAGATCATTATCAGTTTATTGTTCCTCTTGACCGTGCTGATGTTAAAGAATATCAGGATGTTGTCCACATCATGTGGTCTCAAACAATTGCTACAAAAATAGATGTTTGGACACCTAATCAGTTTGTTGCCTGTATTCACAAGCATGAGGAACCTCTTTCAAAGCGTTCGATGTTATCCTTTGAGGATTCTAAACCTCATCGCTCATTTGAACCAAAACAATCACAAGATATTACTTCCTCACTCTTGGAGTCTAACACAAATTAGGAGTCTATTGAAACAGGTAAATTGGGCGAAACTGCAAAGAAACAGACAAACATGTTAAGTTTGCTTCCTTTATTGATTCTTCTTCTTCAGACGATGATATCTCAGAAATACCAATTCAAAAGGCTCAGGTTCTACATGAAAATGGCATACAACAGAGATTGAAAGTACCCCAAATCAACCACGGAATATTTTCGTTTCAGTAAAAAAGTTTGGTAAAAAGATGAGATCTTTCAATGCCTCCTGGTTTGATCGGTGGTCTCGGTTACATTATGAGAAATCAAAGGTGTTGTATTCTGTTTTCCTTGCATAACATCATTTCACAAGAAGACTCAGTTGTTACAAGAAAGAAAAAGCTTTCATATCAAGTGGTTTTAAAATCTGGACAAAAGCAACCAAAAAATTCACCACACACGAGAAAAGTGATTGATATAAAGAAGCAATGGAAAGGGAGGTTACGATAAAGGAGGAGGTTAAAGATGTTGGAGAATGTCTTTCAAAGACGCACGAAGTCGAGAAGAAGTTTAACAGAGAGTATTTGCTTAAAATCACAAATATTTTGAAGTTTCTTGCTCGACAAAGAATTGCTCTTCGGGGTTACAAAGACGAGGAAAATTCTAACTTTAATCAACTTCTCATGCTAGAGGCTAAAACCCATCCCCAACTTCAGAAATGACTATAACGTATGTTGCTCCAGAAGTACAAAATGAAATTTTGCAGGTGATGGGGTTGCAGGTTTTGCGACAAATAGTTGCTTTCATCAAATCGTCTGGATTTTTTTTCAATAATGACAGACGAAATACAAGATATTTCCAACAAAGAGCAACTTCTTTTATGCATTCGATGGGTTGATCAATATTTTACCGCTCATGAAGATTTATTAGGGATGTTCTGTCTTTCTGACATTGGGGCTAATTCAATAACCCTAGCAATTAAAATGCGCTTTTGAGGTTCGATCTACCTATCAACAAAGTACGAGGCCAGTGTTATGACATGGCTGCTTCTATGGCTGGTTCAAAGACAGATGTTCAACACAAATTGATGCACTTGAACCTAGAACCCTTTACATACACTGTTATGGTCATGCTCTTAACCTAGCTTGCAGTGATTCTATTAAGGGATGTAAGTTGCTTAGAAACACCCTGGATATTGCAAAGCATATAACAGAGTTGGTTAAAGAATCACCAAGAAGGGAGATGATTTTCATTGTATTAAAAAATACCCAAAGTCTTTAGAAAACGTCAGCGGGAATAAGGGTTTTGTGTCCCACAAGAAGGACAATAAAAGCCGACACATTTTTGAGCATTTTGTCAAACTATGTAATTCTAAGAGATGTTTGGGATGAAACCCTCCAATATGTGCGTGCTGTAAAAATGAGAAACAGAATTAGGAGAGTGGCTGCTTATATGTGCAGGTTTGATTTCTTTGGGTGTTTACTGAGTGAAAAACTTTTACGTCATAGTGATAATTTGGCAAGGGTTCTGCAGGTTCCAAATCACTTGGCGAGTGATGGTCAAAAAATGACATCAAAGATTTATGTAAAAATGCGTTACGTAATATCATTGACAATGGCTTGAAAACATTGATATAGGGAAATTTTATAGGCGTACTTTTAATGATCTAATCAGAGCATTTGACACAGTAAATCATGATGTATTGATGCACAAACTTCTATCTGTCGGTATATATGAAGAGACATTTACATGCTTTCATTCTTATCTACAGGAAAAATGTGTCAACTGGAAAAGGGCCATCTCAAAGTTTAAAGATGTTACCATTGGAATCCCTCAGGGTTCTATATTGGGTTCTCTTTTTTATTCTTTTTGTTTGTTTTTGTTTGTTTGATGTTTTCCGCCACACTCAACAATTTTTCAGTTATCTGATGGCGTCCAAATTTTGTTGGAGGAGGAGGAGGGAACCCAGATACAAATGTACCCGGGAAGAGACCATCGACCTTCCAAAAGTAAATTGGCAAACTTTCTCACATATATCGGCGCGAGCGAGATTCGAACCGACGCCGACTAGAGGTGAGAGGCCATGTGATTTTGAGCGCGATGCTCTAACCACTCGGCCACGAAGGCCCCCTATTCGTTTTGTAAATGACTACGCAACATGTCTAAAACACCCTACATTTAATACCTATACAGATGATACCACGCACGACGTTTCAGATAAATCTGTAGATGTAATAGAAAGAAAGACAACGGATGATCTTTTGAATTCTGTGGAATGGATGCAAATACAAACTGACAATACATTTAAAGAAAACATAATGTATTTTTGTAGGAACATCACGGAATTTACCGAAATGTCGACAACTTTGTATAAATGATAGTGAAATTTTTACAGAACATGTTAAATGTGCCAAACTTCTAGGTGTTTACATCGATAGATATCTTGCATGGTCTTCTCACACAGATGCCTTATTCAAAAATGCAGTCAGAAACTAGGTGCTTTAAGGAGATTTAGTACTTTCTTGTCAAAGGAAGCACTGCTCAAAATTTACAATACCATAGTGTTTCCTCATTATAATAATTGCTGCAAAGTATGGCATGATGCCAAAAACAAAAGAAATATTGAAAGGCTTTTTAAATTACAGAAGACAGCTACACGGATTAATTTACAAATCAATGCACCTCAATCCGTGTCAGCTTCTTATATGCTATCAAAATTAATATGGATGCCTCTCACTGACTATTTCATATATCGAAAAATTATTCTTGTATTCAAAGTTTTACAAATATTTTAATGCTTTTAGATTTTGAATGAGGTAAGCACACGAAGTACAGGACAAAACTCTATTAATTTTATCTATGTTACAGGACCTAAAACATAATATTTTAGAAGATCATTTCAGCAGCCATTTTATGGAACTCTTTAGCAGATTTTATTAGAAAATTACAATGACTCTCAATAATACTCAAGTATTTATGGTTTCTTCTGAGTTGATTGTTATCTGTAGATAAATTGTCTGTGATATTTTCATGTTTTTTGATATTGTTCTTGATATGTATACATGCCAAAGACAGGACCACAATGTAAACTACTTTGTATAACTAATTGTGCATCCTGTATAAATAAAGAATATTATTATTACGAAATTATTAAATGAAAAACGAAATTATTAAATGAAACATAGAAGCGAAAAAATATTAAATACAAAAGATTCGAACACGCGCCGACAGAGAATTAAAAACGAAATTAAGAAACAATTTGTTTGTGCCGGTAGAGCTTAACAAGGAAGGTTGATTGATTGATTAAATATTGTTTAACGTCCCGCTCGAGAATCTTTCATTCATATGGAGACGTTATCATTGCCGGTGAAGAGCTGCAAATTTAGGCCTATGCTCGGCGCTTATGGCCTTTGAGCAGGGAGGGATCTTTAACGTGCCACACCTGCTGTGACACGGGACCTCAGTTTTTGAGGTCTCATCCGAAGTACCGCCCCATTTAGTCGCCTCTTACGACAAGCAAGGGGTACTGAGGATCTATTCTAACAACCCGAATCCCCACGGGGTAACAAGGAAGGAAACGCCTCACCTAATTCTTTGATTTACGGCGATTTCATTAACGACAAAGGAGCTTTACATAAATCTAATGACATCACAAAACCACCAACGTATCCATTTGTTCCACGTCTATCTTCAATATTCACTGAAAAGTCTCAGACCTCGTGTACACTATATAAGTGTTTCGGCGTTGTGATACGAAGTCATGATATTGAACTAATAGATTTTATTGACCAAGAGATTGCGTTTTAGCTCTAAGCAAATCCGGCTCATCAGAAGTCTACTTGATCTTTACAATTATTATGTGGTTTTATCATTCCTGAATTTTTATTGGGTTGATATGTCACGATAGAAAGAAAACATCTTTATCTCTGTGAAAGAGTCCCAGTATTTGAAAACCTTTTGTTTTATTGGTTATATTGGTGATATGAAGAAGGGATATACTCTGTTGTTTATTTTTTTTATATTTTGTTTTTGTTTTGTTTTGCTTTTATTTACACCTCAACAGGTAAAACGTGCATGTGTTGATTGATTTCATTATCACTATAGTTCCATCCTTAAAAGGTTTGAGTCTTTAAGAATTTCTAAAAGTATTTAAGTGATGAAGTACGTCTTCATCACTCGTGTTTCTCCTATGACGATTAGTTTCACCTATGACTCTAATACAATCTTTAAAAACTGAATGATTATGTGCACTTTTCGTTCCAAATATTGCAAATTATTTTTAAGTTTGATGTACCAAGAAATGCATTTTATTTACAGATATTTAAGTAGTTGACGAGTAAAATTTTCTATAGTGAATAAATCATGAATTTCGTTTTCTTCATCTTGAAATATAATGAAATCTTTGTGGTACGTTATGCGATGTTTAACAAGTAAACCCAAGTGACCTATTGCAATTGATCTGTGTCCTTCGTCTGTCATGCGTTAACATTTGCACATTTTTAACTTCTTGATAGCTCTTATTCCAATTTTTTTTTTCAAATTTGGTATGAAGCATCTTTGAAGGAGGCGGACATAAATTATAAATTTCAGGACTACTGCACTGGTATCTTAGGGGTTAAAACTGCAAAAAATTGACCAATGTTCAAAATCCACACGTTTGTGAGAAAAACTAAATGTATAGTAATGTAGAACAGGAAGGCCTCTCCAGAATTGTAAATTTTATGATCCCCACAGGAAGGTCAAGGTATCATAAATAATAACAGCATATTAAATCTAAGTTAACTTCTTCCAGGCGTCGTATCTTTTACAAGTAATTGCCTGTCCATAAACAAATATCGTGCCACTAGGGGAAACACCTTGTTGCACCATTACATTATAATGCAACTGACGTAGAGCTATTTTTATCCTCTAGACATTCAGTTGTTTATCATCTCGGTACAAGTTGAACATGCACTTAGATCATTTAAAGTTTGGGCTTAAAATATCGATATTGATATATATAGTTTCCCGGACTGGAACAATATCCTCTTGCTCTTAACAATTTTCATACTCTTTATCAAAACATAGGGTACATTTAGTTCCCATATCCAAAGCCAATCTTATTTAAACGAGGCAAAAAATCTTACTATCCGTATCAAATCCTATATCTGCAACTACGTACCTTCTGAGATATGCCTTGATCGAAAGAAAATATAGTCATCTTCCACCTGTACAGTCGCATTTGATATTGTAGACTCGGGGGCGATTTCAAGGTCACAGAAAAGGGTAAGATAACGAACAGTACTCAGTCTCGTAATTCCTATGCAAAATGCAAAACAGATGGACAAACACGAACCATTGGACATTACAGAGATGAGATCAGGTGCCTAGGAGGAATAAGCATCCCCTGTCTATCGGTCACACCCGCCGTGAGCCCTATACCTCCATAAGGTAAGCGGAGTAATCCATAGTCAGAATCAGTGTGCTAAGAACGACCTAATAATTGGTAAAAAACACACCAGGCTGCATTTGACTTAATGGAAGGTTGTACTAGTAAATCAGATCGTTATAACAAATAAGAATGTTGGAAAGCCTGATCACCAAAGACTACGTAGATATTGTCAGTGAGGAACTCTAGCTTCTTTTTAATATTAACTTCAGTGTACTTGTATGTATTATCAAAGAAAACAATTGAAAACAAAAGGAATTTGAAAAGCATTTGATATGCAGATTTGATATTACAGCTTGAACACTAGTAAATAACAACAATATATTTTAACATTTTCCTCGCAATATAACTAGAGACATGTACGTCATGATATACTTTTATATTGTAATGTCATCTAGTGTGAAGTACACTGAGGTACATTTAGTAATTTTTCCCTTGACTACGCTGTGCCCTCGATAGAGGTTCCGACTCCAGACCAAACTTTGTATAAAGTATAGTATTTCTGTGTAAAAACTTTAAAAGGCATCCTCATTAATGTTATTGATACTAAATTGAAACTAAATAGATGTTCCGAATGAGCAGGTAGCCTTTACAAAAATTGTAAAAGATTGTAAATTTCATGATCCCGGAGTAGGGTTTTGGTATTAGGATGGGGCCAAAATAGTCAGTAATTTAATGTGTTATCAATTGAACACTTTTAACTTCTTCTTGGTAACTATAACTCCAATTCTTTTCGGATTTGGTATGAAGTATCTTTGGGACAAGGGGGATATAAATTGTAAATTTCAGGACTCCTACACTCCTTTGGCCTTAGGTGCGGGACAAAAACAGACTACTTTAAAAAAGTCTTGTCTACAACTACAAATTTGTAAGAAACGCTAAATGCATAATATAGAGTAAGAAAGCCTATACTAATATTGTAAATTTCATGATTCCCTGGGTAGAGATTTAACTCCATGGCGAGAACAAACGTGGTATATATAGTGTATATATGTAAAACATTAAAATAAAATCTTTTTTAATGCTATTGATTCTAAATTGTAACTAAATAGCTATATAAAAGTAGTATGTAGTCCTTTCCCAAAATTGGGAATTTCATGATCCAAGACGTAAGAGTTTGGTTACAAGGTGGAACCAGAATTATCATAGTGATTATTGTCTTTATCATTTGAAAAACGCAATGAAATTTGCTGATTTTGTATAAAAACTAAATGCATATTTAGGAGATTGATTGATTATTTATTGCTTTCCGCCACACTCAACAATTTTTCAGTTATCTGGTGGTGTCCAGTTTTTGTTGGTGGAGGAGAGAACCCAGATACAATGTACCCGGGAAGAGACCACCGACCTTCCGCAAGTAAACTGGCAAACTTGCTCACATAACGCCGCGGCCGAGATTCGAACACGCGCCGACAGAGGTGAGAGGCTTTGTGATTTTGAGCCCAATGCTCTAACCACTCGGCCACGGAGCATATTTAGGAGAAGCAGAAAAGGATGTATCAAAATTGTGATTTTCGCAACACCAGGGTTTCAACTCTAGGGCAAGTCAAAATTATTAGTCATTTCGAGTTAATGTGTTATATTCTGCAAAGCCTTTCATTATTACAGGTACTTTAGAGGGCATTTAAGATATAAGAACACATCTTCTGTAAATTGCTGAATATTAGAATTTAGCTTCAATATTCAGAACAAGAATGTTTTTCTAGATGTCGTAGCCCTTGGGACTAGTGATACTTTTAATTAATACTCAGGTTACCGATAAGGTCTCTGGACCTCTTGTTTATTTAATAAATTCGTTTTTTTATTTAATATTTACGTTTTTATTTAGTTTTGGTTTTGTATTCAGTAACTATATTTTGTATTTAATATTTTCGTCTTTGACTTAATGATTTCGTTTTTCAACTGAATTTTTCGGTTTTTATTAAATTTCGTTTTTTATATACAATAGTTTTGATTCAGTGTTTTGTTTTAAATTTGGTTTTGGTGTGCACTGATGATATTCCATAAATTACAAGATGATATACAACCATGATATCTTGCTCGTCAATAACACTTTGATAGAGTACCGTTGCGCAGATTCTTTTTTCTGAATGATTTGTACAGTTTCGTTTCAGACAAGCTCTATCGCAGGTTATCTTCATTATGGACTTCAATTTATTGACATCTAGTTACGAGCCATAGCACATAGAACTTGTCAGTGGAGGTAGGAAAAATGATCCCTCATTTCCCAGAGCATCTAGGCACACCTTAAAGAAATCATGCAGCGATCGCCTGTAAATATAAATTATGCATTCTATTATCGAAAAAAGAAACACTCATGGCAATACCCTCTTTTTCCTAAGGACGATAGTAGAAGGATGTTTGTTTGTTTTACGTCCCGTCGAGAATTTTTCACTCATATTGAGACGTCACCAGGTGTAGGTGACGTTCCACAAATTTAGACCTATGCTTAGCGCTCAGGGCCGTAGCAGTGAGGGTTCTTTACGTGCCAACGCCTACCGTGACACGGGACTTCCGTTTTTAAGGTCATATCCGAAAGACCCGTGATTCTCACTTCTAAATGCCGAGCGTTTGGCGAAGGAGCAATCACTACCTATTTTTCGTTTTAGATTGACGCGGCCATGGTACGAGCGGGGCTCGAGCTCACGACTTTCCGGTTACGAAGCGAATGCTCTAACCACTGAGCTACCGCGACCGGTTAGGAGAAGGATGTAATTAGACTGGTAGACATATATATATATATATATATGTGAAAATCACACAGTATAAAAAAAATTCGAAACAATGATGGGTAGCATATAATAAATGAGTGTAGTGATCAGGCTGACATTAATTTCGTATTTCTTTGATGTGGAGTTCCTTGTGAGCTAGACTTCCACTGAAGGTCTATGTGGATCTGTCTGTGAATTTAATGTATTTCCCCCGGTTATAATCCTCACCAAAAAGGAAAGTCAAGGGAATGGTGTTCGTCATGGACCCTCAATCCAAAGAAAAGAACATAGTATACTGCAGAGTTCTTGCATTGTTCATCTCGAGAATCCCTCTCTTCCAGAATATATATATATATATATATATATATATATATATATATATGTGTGTGTGTGTGTGTGTGTGTGTGTGTGTGTGTGTGTGTGTATTGTTTAACGTCACGCTCGAGAATCTTTCACTCGTATGGAGACGTCACCATTGCCGGTGAAGGGCTGCAAATTTAGGCCTATGCTCGGCGCTTATGGCCTTTGAGAGGATCTATTCGATCCAGGTGGTTGTCGCGTCCTCAGAAAGAGTGGGATATGAAGCGTCCTTCATTTTACTGTCCAATAATTTACAGAAATCTGCAAATGTTGGATGTCCCACATCAAAGAATTTTTTATCATGTATTCCATCATCGTGTAAATACTGTACCCTCAATGTTATTCTTGACATTTCTATCGTGTTCTATCGTGCTTGTATCCTATTCTATCGTGCTTATATCATATTCTATCGTGCTTGTATCTTATTGTATCGCGTGTGTATCCTATCGTATCATGCATGTATCCTATCGTATTGGGTTTTTTTTTTTGCTTTTATCAGGTTTATCATATTCTGGTTTGCATTTATCAGGTATATCGTCTATAGTGTTTAGCGTTTATCAGGTCTATCGTGTATGATATTTTTAGAAATCGAGGAAAGACAATACGTTTGAAAGAAACATAATACCCAGAGAGGGTAAAAAGTTATCACAATGTCATTCTAAGTAGTCTGGAAAGTGGGCAGTTGTTTGTTTAGCAAACAGAGAGCAGTAAATCTTAAAAACTCCTTTACTTTAAGCTTATTAACAGTTGGTTATCTAGAAACAATGATTTCTAATTATCTCTAATAAAGAAATAGCAAATCTGAAATAAAGCAATGGTAATTTACATTGTTTATCATATATATTTTAATACAGGCTATTTTCCTTCCCTATTTTCGCACCTTTATTCTACTCGCATACATGTACCAACTACTGAACTCGTGCGCGTCCTCGTACCAGGTTTTGTGTATCACCCGTGTTTTAACAGCAAACATTCTCAGCAACATTGAATGTCAAACATTTACAAGATTTTAGAAGGTGCAAATGTGTTGCATCTCCTAGAAGTCTGTTCACTTCGGTGCGACTTTGTGCAATTATCGTTGTTTCTTACTTGTACCATATGCAGTTAGTCGTACAGGTAGATTGAGGAAATTTCCTACACTGTTTGTATGCAACGTTTGATGTATTTTTAATTGATTTATTTATTTACTTTTGTTATTAAGTTATGAATATATTCCTATTACTTATGAATATGAAATATCACTCATAGAGTAGGAATATGTAACGTATGAAAATATTGTGGCGTGCAGCGAATTTTTAAAGCGATCCTTAATGTAATTGTAACATATCCTATTGAAAGTTTATCTCTGGTTTTCAGCATTGGGTTAGTTACGAGAGGGATCTTGCAGTACAAGACCAGACAATGCATTATGTGAATATACAAATATATCCTTCTATGTACCATATTCCACCTCTGGTATGTCCAAGGTTCTGTGTTGGCCTGTGTCTCTGATTTGAATTCTCTATAGGAATTACGAAATTGAATAACTGTTCGTTATCTTAGCCTTTTTATCTCTAAAGTTATACTTTTTTTCAATATATTTCATTGATCGATAAACACTTCTACATTTTCAACTTCACATAATACATAATGTGAATATCAGGAGAATAATGTTAGCGGCAATTTGCTGCGTGGATTAGGGACTGAGTGACTCCATTAATGCTTTTTAATAGTTTTCTGTTTCATAATCTACATATTATTCCCATATTTAGTCAGACAGTTCTTTGTATATTTTTCGACTAGAACAAACATTCTTGAATGTTTAATTTTAAACATTTAATTACATAGTGTTTATTGCACACTTAACCCTGTCTACGACCTGAATTCCGAGTTATGATTTTTAAATGGTATCCAATAGCAAGCCAGTCAGATAGATTCAGGAGAGGAATAAGAAATCTTCAGGAAAACCCAGGCGTCATTCTAAATAAATATGTGCAATAAAATTGTTCTGATTACTGACCCAAGAAAATACATTGCACTAGAAATTTAAAAGGATACGATCGACATATGAAGCAGAATACAAAAACCTTTAACTCCTTTTTTATTTTCACCAAGGCTTTGCACTAGGTTAAACGTGTCGGCTGTATGTAAAGTAACATGTCTTTTAGAAAGATACTTTTTTTCCTTCCAATAATTTCCGCTGCTTATGATGCGAATATAAAAAATTTTCATAGTTGGAAGTCTGAAACAGGACCAGAAAAGCCCAATTTTCTCTGTCCGGACATTTGTTTCACTAGGGAAGAGCACGACCGATGTTGCTCATGCGAAGGAAAACCGATCTGGGAGCTAAATCCAAACATCAGTTATCTTCCAGTTTACGTTGAATACATGGACACATTCGGGAGCTCCAAAATTCTCAAAAGTGATTCCACTGCCTCCTTCCACTGGCTAAGTCATGAAAATGGCAGAATGAATCGTTTACCGGACAATTTATGCGAATATAACGACACAATGGTTACTCTAAGTCTAAAAGGAAACAAAATACAAAGTATTGAAGGAATCAACTGCATGCGACTTTTGGATTTTCTAGATTTAAGTGATACTTTGATTACATCCGTTTCCAATAAAACATTTTCTGACATGCCTAATTTACGAGTCCTCATCATGACGAATGCTAACATACGGCAACTGGAACCGAATACTTTAACCACTGATGGTACAGAAATTTTTGTCACGGATTTATCGAACAACGATTTCATTTCTCTCGACATATCGAACATTTTCTTCAAGCGCAGAGCGTACTGTAACATCACCTTCGCTGGTTGTAACATTACATTCACAGAAGCAACCGCTATAAGTTTATCGATGGAAGATTCATATGGCGGAGGCGATATTGTGTGTGCTGATTCTATAATTAACAGACACCCGATTCAAATGGTGTTTGGAAAGACCAAGGAAGACCTGAAAAGCGTGTATAAATATAACATCGCTGGGAGATTTACCTTTGAGAAACTGAACCTACCGTGCGATTGTAACCTGGCAGAATTATTACTCAGTGAAAAAGATTTATTAAGGAAGTTTTATTATTTGCCGAACGATGATAAATACACATGTTCCTCTCCGGCGCATATGAAAAACTTTAATGCTTTAAATGTATTTAATGACTCTTCATTATTAAATCTGTTTGTTTGTCCGAAATCAAACTTTTGCCCGTCATCTTGTACCTGCATAGAACAACCTAATCATTATCGCATGGTTGTGGATTGTTCATATCAGAATCTCACGCGACTTCCACCATATTTACCACAAACAATCTACAACATAGAGTTGAACTGCAGTAATAACCCGATTACCAGTGTACAGCCGGTCAATTATCTAGAAAATATCACAGTGTTGGATTTATCCGGGAACCAAATTACAGAGATTTCTGACACAATTCCTTTCAGGTTACAAACACTAGAAATATTATCCCTCACGGACCATGCACTCTTAAAACTCTCGAGTGGATTTTCGAGCATTGATGCCGGGAAGGTTTGGTTTGGACTCAACTCCGTGCCTTGCAGTTGTGATGAAAAATGGATCAGAGCATGGAGGTTAGGGTCAAAGGTGAATATTTCAAATCCTCTTCTGTGCGAAAGAGAATCTGGAGTTACCCTTCGAGCTGAGGAAGCCTTTGACAATTGTGATGATAATGATTTCAACAAAACCTTTTTGACATTGTTCATTCTTCCAGCAACGGTCTTGATCGCATATTTGATTTTCAGATTGTTAAGATTTGATTGTACCATGATAAAGAATCGTCTCCGGAAAAAGGAAAATAGAGAATATCGCTATGATATCTTCTTCCTATTTGACGATTTGAATGCAGATGTTACCAGATTTGCTCTTGGAATCTATTCACAACTTCATCACCAAGGATATGAATGCTTTGTTCCACAAATCCATGGTGAAGTTGGTGAAGTCCGTGAAATTCAATTGTATCATAACATGAAGGAAAGTCGTTCAATTTTAACAGTATTGTCAATGCCGAAAGACGATGACGTCATTGACGAAGTAAGTATCGGGATAAACTATGCATGGAGTGTGTTCTCGTCCGGTGAAATTGAAAACATTTTAGCTGTCGTGTTTGAGGGGAGATTCTCAGAACAGAAGGCACGTTTTCCGTTTTTAAGTGCAATGAACCGCTTTGATCGTGTCGTCAAACTTACAAGTAGAAAGTACAGTGCAAAACAGAAAGTGGAAGAGGCTCTTCCACCACCGTCTTTTAAGACGCAACGGCGATCATTTTTCCTTCATATAAATGGTCAATAAATGCACTTTCTAATTCTCATTATGAACTGTGTTATTACCTTCATCACAAAGAATTAGAAAACAGTAATAAACATTGTCTAGTAAACCAAGAACAGTAAATCAGAAAGTTGCTTTATTTGAACTTCATAAACAGTTGATTGTCTAGAAACAATGACTTGTAACTAACTCTAATAGCGAAATAGAAAGTTTCGATTTGAAAGAAAACAAATCAGAAAATTACAAAACAATATACACTATTTACAATATATATATATATATATATATATATAAAGGTTATTTTCCTTCGTATTTTTTGCACCTGTATTCTACTTATATATACCAACTACTGAACATCTTGTGTCTGGTTTGATGTATCACCCGTATTTTGACAGTAAACATTCTAAGTGACATTGAGTTTCACACATTTAGATTTAGTTTTACTCAATACTGTTATCGCTGTTTCTTATTTGTACATGTACCATGTGCTGATAGTCATACAGGCAGATCAGATTTATTTATTGATTGATGTTTTCCGCCACACTCAACAATTTTTCAGTTATCTTGTGGCGTCCAGTTTTATTGGTGGAGGAACACTTTCTCACATATATCGCAGATACGGAAAATTTCTGATATGAAAAGGGCAAGATAACTAACAGTATTCAATCTCGTAATTCCTATAGAAAATACAAATCAGAGAGATGGGCAAACACGGACCCCTGGTCTTACCAGAGGTGGGATCAGGTGCCTAGGAGGAATAAGAAGCCCCTGCCGACCGGTCACACCCGCCGTGAGCCCTATATTCCGATCAGGTAGACGGAGCAATCCGTAGTCAGAATCAGTGTGCCAAGAACGGCCTAACAATTGGTATGAAACACATCAGACAGCATTTGACTTAATGGTAAGTTGTACTGGCAAACTTGATCGTTATAACGACCATAAAATTTGTGAAACACTGACTTTAGGTGGGAGTGTACAAACCCCTATAACATCAACTTTGTCAGTAGCCCACCTCGTTTTAAAAACTGATCATATGCAGAAACAAGCTCTTAAGTATCGAATCAGTTGGGATATAAACACCATATGCAGGTGATGATGGAATATTGCCACATAAATAAGGGAAGTCGACGATGGAGAAAATTGAAATCATCCCGTTTGTCATAAAATTGAGTTGTTAAAGTTGAGCCGGCATCTATTTTCAGTAAAATATCTAAGTATGAAGCAGAAGTGGATGACTCTGTAGTGTCTTTTATTTCAAGTTCACTGGGATATATCGAATCGACATATGAATGAAATGATCATTGTTAATAGATAAAACATCTTTTTAATATCAAAGTCAGAGTACTTGTGTGTGGAGTCAGAGTGGTGTTTAACAAAATAATTTTTGGGATGACCAATCACAAAACATGAATATTTTCTTTTACCATTTTTGTTCACGAAGCAACTGTCTATGATGTCAAGAAGTCTAGTCTTTAACTTATCGTGAGGTATGGTCGTGTATAGTGTTGTGAAATCATGCGTTTTAATGTTGTTAATTTTAGAAATATTTTGTGATTTCAAATTCACTAAAAGTTCTCTAGAAGTTTTAAGAATCCATATTTGGTTTACACCACTTCTGGCATATGTGATGGCACAGTAAGTTTCTCCTTCACAGTAGTTAATATTTTCGTAAGGAACAAAGATAGGGGTTTGAATATCATATATCATTCATAGTGTCGGAATATGTAATTTGAAAAGGCCAAGATAACGAACAGTACTCAATCTCGTAACTTATGAGGATACTGTGTTGTGCGACGGGCATTACGTGTAATTGTTACTGTGGAATAAGCAGTGAACTTGATGAGTGTAACGGTTTTCACGCGTGTACTTTCGTGATTCTTGTCAGTAAGTTTAATCTGACGTTAAACATGTCATGTATAAATCCCTACAAATAACCGGATCCAGTTCAATGTCCTGCGTGGGTCTTTATCTGGGAATAAAACAAAATATAAGTTTGCCTTTAAATTAATTCATACATTTCCAACTTATGGTATATTCACTTGCAAGAATTTTATTTCGTCAGTTGCGGCAGGAGAAAGAATTATTGATCTTTAAAAAATACACCGTTCATTTCAGCAATTGCAGAAAAAAATAGTCATTATATATGCATATAAATGTATTACATTTCGGATATACGTTTTATACGTATATAATGAATCTCGACATCCTTCAATAATATTATCGACGTAAATTAATGTGCAAATATCAAAAGTTCGTTTTTTCTAAATTGCTTCTATATTTACAACATTTCTAGTAAGTTGTCCGTTTATAGTGAAGATCCTTTTCGTGTTTTGCGTTTATCAGCTTTATTGGGTATGTTATCGTTTATCATGTCAAGAATAACGTTGCAAGTATTGTATCTCAGAAAACCACAGCTGATATAATACAAAGTTTTCACTGTATATCTTTTACGGCATTTTCTCCGTACACTCATAATAAGGCGTCCTAAATAAATGTTCGGCTTCAACCTGTCCATAGTTTGGAGTTTTAAAATGAAGAGTTACTGTCCTTGGCCCTACGCGGTTTTTTTTTTCACGATTTCACGGCGCCAGCTTTCAAATACATTGAAAACCCATTGCGTGTTCTATTTCGTGTTCTTGTTTTCTTGACTTTCAATTAAAGCTTGATTTTCACTTTCGTCTACTTCTAAACTGGATCGCGGCTCCTCGGGATTGTCATACGACACATTCCTCTTTCAAATTGGTAAGGTTCAAGGCAAAATGCACGAGATCTAGGCCCGCGGCCGTGTCGATGTCCATTTTATCATCTTCAATTTATTTTCACAAAATGTGTGACCATTTCAATTTCGTCGCATGGTTGTGATAAAACCACATCTTTCTGTTTATCATTAAATAAAATCTGTAGATATAAATCATGTAAACCACCTTTGTCCATAGTTTAGGTGCTCTGATCAGACATTCTGCACATCCACTCTCACCAAAAATCGGACGAATAGTTTGCAATGAGGATGCTTGGAGGGAAGAGTAAAACACCCAAGCGGCAACCTTACAAAAACTTGACTTTTCATTGGGGTAATTAAAAAACACACAATAACAACTAGTCACAAGTTTGTTTTTATTTCGGATTTCCAACATTTTTGACTTGAGCCTCACAGAAGAGACACTATTTGTCAAAATGCACATCTGGTGCATCAAACTTTGTACCGTTTATATTTTATATTACAAGCACTGGGAGAGGGGCCTCCGTGGCTGAGTGGTTAGAGCATCGGGCTCAAAATCACAAAGCCTCTCACCTCTGTCGGCGCGTGTTCGAATCTCGGCCGCGGCGTTATGTGAGCAAGTTTGCCAGTTTACTTGCGGAAGGTCGGTGGTCTCTTCCCAGGTACCTGTATCTGGGTTCTCTCCTCCACCAACATAAACTGGACGCCACCAGATAGCTGAAAAATTGTTGAGTGTGGCGGAAAGCAATAAATAATCAATCAATCAAACAAGCACTGGGTCGATGACACTGCTGGTTGACTGTTAGTCCCCGGGGGTATTTACCAGCACAGCTGCTAAGTACTTCGGTACTAGCATGAATTACGGATAAAAATTTGCTGTGATAAAATTCAGAAATTCATTTCAAAATTAAGGATTATCTCCCTCATCCTAAGCTCTGACACTTTGCCGGATTTGGCTCCACTATTTGGTTTTTCTGGTTCTTTCAGCTCTCCCAAATTTGTTCTTATATCGGTTTTCCATTGTTGACTTGATCATCACTGAAGAGGCATTATTTGTCGAAATGCGCATCTGGTGCATCAAAATGTGTACCGGTTTTGTTTTATATTAAAGAGATTATACCTGCCTTTTGAACAATTTAAACTTCTTATTGATAACTACCACTCCAATTCTTTTCAAAGTTGGTATGAAACATCTTAGGGGCACGGGGGGCTCCGTAGCCGAGTGGTTAGAGCATTGCGCTCAAAATCATAAGGCCTCTCACCTCTAGTCGGCGCGGGTTCGATTCTCGCTCGCGCCGATATATGTGAGAAAGTTTGTCAGTTTACTTTCGGAAGGTCGGTGGTTTCTTCCCGGGTACATTGTATCTGGGTTCTCTCCTCCACCAATTAAACACTGGACGCCACCAGATAACTGAAAAATTGTTGAGTGTGGCGAAACACAACAAATCAATCAATCAATCTTAGGAACAAGAGGAAGAAAAATTCTAAATTTCAAATTTCAGGACTCCTGTACCCCTAGAGTCTTTGGCAAAACTGCCAAAAATTGACTAGAACCGCACATGTGTAAGAAAAACTACACGCATAGTAATATAGGGTAGCAATGCGTATATCAAAATTAGAGATTTCATGATGTCCAGGGTAGAGGTCTGACCCCAGGGCGCAACCAAACTTGTATATAATATTTACGTTTGAAATATTTTAAAATATTGAAATTAAATAGATATGTTGAATAAACAGGTACCTATTTACAAATCAAATTCCCAGAAACAGGGGTTTGATATCGGGGTGTTAGCAAAATGATCTGTAATTAAATATGTAACTGTTGAACACGTTTGGGGTCTAGATAACTACCAATCCAATTATTTTCAAATTTGATATGAAGCATCTCTGGGAGAAAGGGGACATAAATTGTAAATTTCAAGACTTCTGCATCCCTGGGGTCTTAAAGGCGGGAAAGAAACTGTCAAAAATTGATCAATATTAAATAATCTTCTCTACGGCCGTACATGTTAATAAAACTAAAGGTATAGTGGTGTAGAGCAGGAAGACTACGAAAATTGCAAACTCCCCGGGGTAATGGTTCTGAACCCAGGGTCAGGCCAAATCTGGCATATATTGATTGATTGATCATTTATTGCTTTCCGCCACACTCAACAATTTTTCAGTTATCTGGTGAATTTTTCATCTAATGTTTAAATAACATTTAAATAACATCTTCTTTAATGCTATTGATATTAAATTGAAAGAAAATATATATTTAGAAGAAATAGGTTGTCCTTCACCAAATTGTAAATTTTATGATTCTAGGATCGTAACTAAAGGATTATGGTTTCAGGGTTGAGCCAAATATTATTATAGTGATTATTGTCTTTATCACTTGAAAAAGTTTCTGGAGGTTTTTTTTGTTTATATATCGAATGGCGAAGTAAACATAAATCCCCAAGACATATACAAGTTCGAGTGTTGGGCAACACGGACCTCCGACAAAGCGAAGTTAGGATCAGGTGCCATTGAGGGGTAAGCATCCTCTGCTGACCGGTCACACCCGCCGTGAGCCCTTAGTCGAAATTAGGTAAACGGGATTATCCGTAGTCAAAGTTAGTATGAAAAATGACAGTGTAACAAAGGGTATGAAACAAATCATTCAACATATGTCCCAGAGACACTTTGTAATCGCAAACAAGGTCATTATAGCGATTGTAAAATTTGCGAAATGATGATTTTCATATAGTCTACATAACTCATTATACAATACAAAATCGAAATGCATATTTAGAAAAAAGCAGAATAGGATGTACCAATATTGTGCATTTCGCATCCCCAGGGTTTTGGCTCTAGAACGCGTCAAAATTAGTCATATCGTGTTAATGTTACATAATTATATCATGTTATAAATGTAAATATGTTCATCAGTATAGGGACTTTTGAGTACTTTCAAGTTTTAAGAACATATCTTGTGTTATATCTCCGTGGGGATCCGGGTTGTTAGAATAGATTCTCGGTATCCCTCGCTTGTCGTAAGAGGCGACTAAATGGGGCGGTCCTTCGGATGAGATCGCAAAAACCGAAGCCCAGTGTCACAGCAGGTGTGGCATGTAAAGGATCCCTCCCTGCTCAGAGGCCATAAGCGCCGAGTATAGGCCTAAATTTGCAGCCCTTCACCGGCAATGGTGAAGTCTCCATATGAGTGAAAGATTCTCGTTAAACAATATTTAATTAATCAATCAATCAATCATGTGTTATACTATTTCTGAATATTATAATTTAGCTTAGATATTCAAACAGGATATGGTTTCTAGATTTTATAGCCCTAGGGACTAGTGAACAGATACTTGTAACTAATACACGTACTTAGGTGACCGATAAGGCATATATATATATATATATATATATATATATATATATATATATTGGAAACAGCAGCTGAAATGAAAACTAATCTCTTATTAATTTTTTTTTGTTATTCTAGATCCACCTTGGTGTACATTACAGCAAAAAAGAATATTTTGCTTTTATGAATGAAAACCGTTGCAAGGTAAATTCAAAGTAATTTCTGAATAGTGAAGAAGTATAGAACAAATTCCAGGTGCGTTCTTATATTTTCATGCGTTTAATGAAAAAATGAAGATAACATAGATAGATCAATCTTATAAATCATATAAATTTTACACAATCGAAAACAGGGCAAGCACTGGTCCCTGGGATTAGATCGTGAGATTAGACTCTTGAAAAAAAAAAATCGGGATATCAGGTGTCCAAGAGGACATCGTGGGATTAGACCCTTGAAACAGTGGGATCAAGTATCTAGAAGGAACAAGCATCTTCTGTTGACCGTTCACTCTTACTATTAAGACCTTGACCATACATAGGTCAAAGTTCTTATGTTTCACCTACAGCTGCATGTAACGTCTCTATATGAATGAAGTATTTTCTAATAAAACAACAATCCCAGTATACAACATTCTTAGCTATCCCAGCTACGCATACATGCTGTAAAACTGACTTCAAGATTTTTGTTCAAGTTTGTGGGAAATCCAAAAACAAATATTCAATGGGGGTGTTACCCCTGTTTGTAACTTCTCTACTCAATGAGAGGATTGAAGATCCCAAAATGGCCAAAACTGACAATTTATGTTCAAAACGTTCAATCAAAGGGGGTTACAACCCCCTCTCTAGATCCAATGCATTCTGATTTTCACGTGGTACATAGTGAATATAAAAAATAACCTTTATCAAAGCATGGAATACATACCTAGTACAACACATTATATACTACTCAAAGTTTGATAAGGATCATATTTTTCAGCACTTGTAAATCTTTCAACAAAGGTGAATGACAACCAACACAGAGTGATTTATGTTCAGAAATGTTTACTTCAAGAAATTGTGACAGAAAAATTTGGCAAACATGACATTTCATCGCATACTCCTAAGGTAAAGGGAGAGTACCCTGAAAAGCATGGTAATTTCATGATCACGGAATTGTTTAAACTCTGCACATTCCATTTCACACTGTACAAACAAGTGTCAATAGCGGGTATGGCCTCCGTTAGCTCCAATGACAGCTTGGCAACGTCGTCTCATGCTTCCAACGAAGTTTTGAATGGACGCAAGAGAGATATTGTTCCATTCTTGGATCAGAACATTTTCAAGTTCCTGGAGGGTGGCTGGTTGTACAGGACGACGTGAAATCGCTACCTGAAGCATATTCCAGACATGCTCGATAAAGTTGAGGTCTGGAGAACGAGCTGGCCAGTCCATACGAACAATTGTCTCACGTTCCAGGTACTCGTCCACCACCCTAGCACGATGTGGACGTGCATTATCGTCCATGAGGATGAAGTCAGGACCAACAGCACCAGCATATGGTCTCACGTACACATCCAGGACTTCATCCCTGTAGCGCACTCCGGTCATCGTGCCTCGCCTTAGGACATGGAGATCAGTTTGTCCAGCTCGACTGATTCCTCCCCAAATCATCAACGACCCACCACCATATCTGTCATTTTCAGCAACATTAGCGTCCTGATATCGTTCTCCTGCCCTTCTCCACACTCGTGCACGACGATCTGTGAAGTCAACACAAAACCTCGACTCGTCTGTGAAAAGTACAGGGGCTCAATCAGCAACCCTCCAGTTCACATGAGCCCTGGCCCAATTCAAACGATCTTATCTGTGTCGCTGAGTAAGAGGGATGCGAATACAGGCTCTCCGGGAACGAAGACCACCTTCATGAAGACGATTACGCACAGTTTGCGTGGAAATGTTAACTCCAGTTGCATTCAGAAGATCATTTCTAAGCGCAGTCGCCGTTGCAAACCGATGACGTCGTGCTGAAATCAAGAGAAAACGGTCATCTTGCTGCGTGGTGGACCTTTCTCTGCCGCCTCCATGTCGATGAGAAGCTGAACCATGAGCTTGATACCGGTTCCAAGCTCTGCAAACAACGCTCTGACTGACACCCAATAGCTCTGCAACGTGACGTTGTCTTGCACCATTTTCGAGCATTCCTATGCATCTGGCCAATTCTTCAATAGTCAAACGACGTCTTTGACGTTGTGGAGGCATTTTCATAGAGTAACAGTGACTTAAACGAGGTCAGATGTAAAGACAATGGCCAAATTCAAATCAACGACAAGCACTCAGAAATGTGAATAATGTGGGTACCATGCTTCACGTGCTACTCATGATCACTGCAGCATACATTTCCCTACCTAACCTGTGTTTTGAGGCTCAAGAGGGGTCAGTCCAACACTATGATGAAATGTGCGTGTCTTATCAATTCATATATTGATTTTATAATGTAAGAACTATATGATCCTTATCAAACTTTGAGTAGTGTATTTGAAGTCACAACTTTACAAAACGGAGCTACTTTATAACCCGATTTGCCAAGGGCAAAGATTATTAAATACCCTTTATGAAAGCAGAGAGTACATAAATTGTGCTAGGGATGTCTAAACATCATCGTCCATGTTTCATAGGAAGCGTTATCAGTGCTGGTCATGGTTTGTTTTGGATTACGATGGAAAACGACACAGGAAGGGAACTTCAAAGCATCAAAGCAGGAAATATGACTACCATGGGCAGCAACTAGAAGAGCGTAGTCTGTCTATGTTTACTGGTCACCACATTATAACTTCCCAAGTTTCCGTTTATTTCTACAAACAATCTAGTGAAACAATTGAACTTGCCTAAGGCGATAAAACTTTGGGTTCTCTCCTCCACCAATTAAAAACTGACGCCACCAGATAACTGAAAAATTGTTGAGTGTGGCGGAAAACAATAAGCAATCAATCAATATCTCAAGACCAACCCTATTTTCATGTGCCGATTATTTGAAAATTGTATTGCAATTAGAACCCTTTTCTGTCAATTAGCTGACCTGAAAGACTGATTAACATTACCTTCTAGCAAAAGAGATAAATAAAAGAAGTCTTTTAAGAAAATGCAGTAAGAAAAATGATTCTTAAATTAGAGAAATAGTAATACCTCCAAATACCTCCACCCACCCAACGAAATAGACCAGTGTTATCAAAATCTGTGAATTAGCTAACCTGAACTTTGATATTTCGCATACTCAACACAGGAGTTCTACACTGTATACTGCGAATGTTTCAAGAAACAACACAAAAAGCTAGGGAACTCTTATGAGAATCATTTTTCGCTTTCAGTTTGAAGCTTTAGTGGCACCACTCAGTGGCTGCTTGGGGTTTGGACAGACTTGGAGGCCCTATTGCTACTTTATTAGAAGACCCAGGGACTATGTGTCTATTTGTTGGAGTATAAAATCTTAAAGTGTGCTCGATGCCATCCCGATAAGACGTCTGTGATAACCGGAAGAGCAGTTTAGCTCGCCTGAACTTTGACATTTCTCGTATCTCAGGGATAAAAGGCGAAATGAATATCAAGACCCCTAGCACTATTGTTTCACGCTTTGTTTCCCGCTTTCAGTTTGGAACCACCAGGTGACTCCTTTGCATCGGATCAAATTTGGCGACCCTGTTTCTACTTTATGAGAGGACCTAGGAACAAAGTGTCCATTGGAATAGAGAATCGCCGTGAATACTTGATGCCATCCAGTCATTTAATAACCGTATTGACGATAGAAGGGCTTTATGATTGCCTCTGTACCCTTTACCTTAGATTATGATTGATTTTGATTAATCATGTATTGTTTAACGTCCAGCTCGAGAATATTTCACTCATATGGAGATGTCACCATTGCCGATGAAGGGCTGCAAAATTTAGGCGTATGCTCGGCGCTCAGGACCTTTAAGGAGGGAGGGATCTTTATCGTGCCACACCTACCATGACATGGGACCTCGGTATTTGCGGTCTTATCCGCCCCATTTAGTCGCCTCTTACAGCAAGGAAGGGGCACTGAGGACCTATTCTAACCCGGGTCCTCACGGGACTTTTATCTTTGAAGACAAGACCAAATTAATATCAAGTCTAGATAGATGACCTTTGGGCTCTCTATCATTTCTCGCTTTCTATTTGTTACTGATATATATATATATATATATATATATATATATATATATATATAGCCACAACTCATTATCTCGAACTTTATGAGGAAAAAGTTCGTACTATAACTCCTGTTGACTGTTACGTAAAGACAGCACACATCATGTCAATGGAACCTAAACTGTCGACGGTTTGATTCCTACTGCGGTACTTGGTACACACAACGTAGTACCTATGACAATAAAAGTCAACATACTAAATACAGATGCAGGTTTTCAGGTTGAAACCTTACTGTACATTATTCATAGACATATACACAATAATATATATGTTACTCCATATATATATATATATATATATATATATATATATATATATATATATATAAAGGATTATCTCCCCCATGCATATCTGATCCTTTCCCGGATTTGGCTCCACTATTTGGTATTTTTGGTTCTTTCACCTCTTCCTAGTTGTACGTTAATAGTATTCCATAGAAGGTAAATACATCTTTCTCGCTGGACTGCCCTGTTCCTAATGAGGGCACGGTTTTGTGATATATTACAATGTAGGCAAAGCGATAGAACCATAGTGGCGTCTCATTTCCTATGAAAGCAATTAAGCTCACCTGAAGGTTCCTAATTGTACTTTTCTTATTGTGATAATGAAGATTAATGATAATTCTGCTCGACCGCAAGTTCTTTCCCACCTACCCATATGCTTGCCTGCCTACCTACTTGCTATAACCTTGGATGAAAGGATAGATAGATGTAATAAAATGTATTTTTTGTTTTAGTTTCCTGAGTGATGGACATGTTCACAACTCAAAGTTGTTTAATATACTCTACAAAAAAAGAAACGCATAGCCCTTTTGAAATTTTAAAAATGCAAATTATGTATTTTACCAGGTAAACTGAAATGGTCAATTGAGTAATTGATTTTTTACAGGTAAGTATGAAACTTTAAAGGTTTGTTCATTTGATTTGGCTCTCTGCCAAATTAGCTCGGCGACTCTCTAAAATTGCAATTCACCTCTATCGCCATGGAATTTGGCTTACGTTTTTCACGAGAACTTTGTGCTTAATTCAACCACTACATTAAAGCGTATAAAAGGACGAAGTTTGAAGCTTGAATTCATCATAACGTTAAAATGCTGCCATGCCAAGGTTGGACCCTGCTACTCGAAATATCGTCATTGGCCGTCTTCAGGCCGGAGTATCCCAAAGTGAGATTGCACGAACTGAAAACGTAAATCAGAGCACAATTTCTCGGCTGTGGAACAGATTCCAGCAGACTGGCTCTACTAATGACCGACCGAGGAGTGGGCGACCTCGCATTACGACTCCTGGACAAGATCGCTACATCCGGGTCTTTCATCTACGGAATCGAACCGTTGCTGCAACAGCTACTGCAGTCGGAATACCTGGATTGAGAAGAATCAGCTTGCAGACAGTCCGCAACCGACTTCGACAATATGGCATTAGACCCAGAAGACCGTATTTTGGAGCAGTTTTGACACCGTTACACAGACGAGAAAGAGTCCGATGGTGCAAGAGATTGAGGGGCTGGACATTCCGCAACTTGCGTAGAATCTGGTTCAGCGATGAGTCCCGTTTTCTGCTACAGAAACGTGATGGAAGAATCCGTGTATACCGGCGCAGGAATGAACGTTTCTCTTCCTCGTGTGTCCAAGAAGTGGATAGCTTCGGTGGAGGTAGCGTCATGATGTGGGCGGCGATCTCTAATGACCGTAAAACAGAACTGGTACATGTCCCGGGCAATTTAACGGCTCAAAGGTACAGAGACGAAATTCTCCAACCTCACCTTATGCGCGTAATTGACCGACAAAGGGAGTTATTCCAACATGACAATGCTAGGCCTCACACAGCCCGCTTAACAATTGACTACCTTCAGCAGAACAACATTAATGTGCTACCATGGCCTTCCAAATCACCGGATTTGAATCCGATTGAACACTTATGGGACCAACTGGATAAACGTGTGCGCCTGCGCAAACCTCCGCCTCAGACCCTCGATCAGCTCCGTCAAATGTTACAACAGGAATGGCGAACAATTCCACGCAATAACGTAAGAACATTGATTGACTCTATGCCAAGGAGATGCAGAACTGTGTTGGCAGCTCGAGGTGGTCATACACGGTACAAACTTAAACGTGACAGGAAGTGTTCTTAACTGTGATGATCTGACTTTTTTTTCACCAATATCTAAGGTTTGGACTGTAATTTTTTTCAATTGACACAATTCTAGTGAATATCTACATTTTTTATTGTAAAATCATAATCCAAAATACATCTACTAAAATCTTAAAAAATCCATTATGCGTTTCTTTTTTTGCAGAGTATATAATCGATAAGCATCGCTTGTACTGATTCCAGATATTTCCTCATTTACATTATTATTTGATTTCCAATTTCATGATCTAGAACAATGGAAAATTAGCAGTACGCTATCATATCACACTCTTAACGCTTACCTTAATTCACACAACTTAAGTGGAATGTAATTAATTCAAGTTTTGTGTTTCTTGACTTTTATTCGAATATATATATATATATATATATATATATATGTGTGTGTGTGTGTGTGTGTGTGTGTGTGTGTGTGTGTGTGTGTGTGTGTGAAACGAGGTGGAACAGTGCAAAAATGATAAAACATTTGAATGCGTGACACTTGGGACCACTGCGGAAAAATGTATTATTTTCTAAGTGTTGTCAGAATAAACATACACGGCCTACATTGTAAAAACGAATTTTCAGATTATTTTCATACAGGCTAAGCACATATGGCAATATCTAGTTCTTCCAATGTTCCAGCTTGCATGATATTTTTACTCGTCTTCCCAGTATGTACCTGGGTATTTTACGGGCATAATGCTTTTACTAGTCAAAACACAGGCCAGAATGTGCCTGGGAATTTTACGGAATATCACAGTGTTAAGTTTTACAAATTGTTGTATATATTGTGTTCCATGTACTCTCATTTATTGAATGAGAGATGGTTTTTGTATTAGTCACAACGCGTCACATAATGTTCTATATTATTTTGTTGACTTTCATTAATTGTATTGTATACACACGTGTGGATTATTTTCAAAATGCAAAAATTCAGAGGAATATTGAATTATATAATCAGTTTCCTGGTGTATGAAAAGATAATGTAAAGAGATAATCATGAATAATAAGTTGATCTTTTATATAAATTGAATAATCGGAGAGAAGGGTTGAGGGTGAAATGGCATTGGGTTCTGCTAATTCAAGATGTTACATGTTGTTGTAATTGTGTACAGAAAATTAGTTCATCGTACAAACTATTGCATCGATTTTTTTAAGAGGGAGGGGTCGGGGGAGAATTTGGCAACATGTTTTATTTTGTTTAAAATCTAAGTTTTGAAAGGTAACAAAACACAAAAAATAAGGAAAGAAAAATTATTTCATTCTGTTTTGCCATGAATTTCTAACTCGTAATCGGGGGTGAGTGCGCGGGAATTGGGAGTGTAGGGATGAAGACAATTACCCCCCCATCCCCCCATATATACACGTATCTTCCAAATCTTAAATCGTTAGGGAGGGAGTCGTCCATCTTTCAATCTACAGGTCTTTCACTAAACCACTGCAGGTACGTGTCAATACCAGACAATGCCATAATGTTCATTTCCTTCCGTACTAGCTGTTTGTGCTGATGCTAGTTTGTCCCAGCGCTGAGAGTACTTATGAAAAAGATAGTCTAGGTAACGAAATACTGGTCTCCGTACTCTAGCAAATGTATACCTCTATCTCAAAATATAATCAATAGTTCAGAAAATGGTCAATATCGCACATACAGTAGTTCCTTCAGTTTTAAGTACCGTAATCCTTTAAATTCTCCGAAAATAAATATGATGAAATTTCCCTCTCGAATTATGAAAGTCCGAAGAGGGCAATGTGCATTCAACCATCGACTGTAACAAGAAGGTTAGAAGACGCCGAACGAAGTTATGAAAACACAGAAGATACATGTAATTACAATTGACAACTAACATCATTTTGAAAACACTCTCCATTATTCAGTTAATTTTCACATAGGTAAAGGGTCAAAGAGTGTGAGGAATGTTTTTTTCAATTAACTTTAAATTAAAAACTGTTTTAAAGAATAATAAAAACAATTTGAGGATGGAAATTCCAACCCTTTGAGTGCTCAAATTTGATGCCTACGTATCCCCGAAACCATAAGTCTTATGATTCAGGAAACACTCCAGAAATATATGGTATGGATCTATTTGTTTCAAAATAAACTGTTTTTTAAGATTTGTATATTGATGTACATACTTGTATTGCCTTATATCCGATTGTAGCCAATAGTATTTTTATATCAAACGGAACGGTCAATATTTTCACCGATAATTAAAATACAATGCAATAGCTAATATGAATTAAAATGTAGATGAATATAAATCATGTTTGACAATGATTGATTAACGTTTTTCTTACCATAAATGAAATTTGAAATGGAAGCATTGCTATTGAAACCTCATTTGAAAACAGAAATGTTAATATGTATTTAACAAAATATAATTAACGTTTGTGATGTCATAAAAGCATATATAAACACCAATATTTTTGACACCAAGCTAAATATATATGTATTTGATAGTCCTATATTTATAATTGTGAATACGTTTCACAGTGTTTTTAATCTATAGTGTTTCATGGGATAGGTATCAATACTGAATACTGGTCCTGTCTTGAAATTACACCGTCTCATCCCAATCTGCGAACAAAAGCGTCACAAAGAACGACATTACATCGCATCTTCGCACATTTACACCTTTTATGTTAAAGAGTTGCTCATCCACCAACACACATAATCTTGCATTGCGCAAGTATAATCCCTCAAACTCTTTACGCTATCCTCAGTGATAAATATCCTCCAGTATTCACATCACGTTACGTTTTGGCCATAAAAAATCTCCACAGATAAAAATCTGAATGCAGGACGACACAAATCACAGCATCCATAGTAAGTTAGCCTATGATATCAGGAACTTCACAAATCATCATCATTCTGTACCTGGCGTGTACTATAGGCCATTAATGAATGACCTGTTTCTCAAGAACACTTGTAATGGGCGAGTGGGAAGAAATTCACCGATCATCATCATAGCATTATCCCCTTCATGCACGTAGTCTACGTGTCTAAAGAATAACTAATACTCTACATGTGCTTCCGCTAGGACATTAACAAATGAGGTTATTACTCTATCCTCAGTCACCAATATCTTCCAGCACTCAGATCATGTTATGTTATGGGCATTACAGACTCCACAGCTCATCGGTCATTCTCTCAGTAAATCGAAAAATACCACAACCTTTTCCAAATACTCAAAATAGTAGTACAATTAATGTAGTTCAATATATTTGGTAGCAGCTAAAGGGATTCTTCCTTCAGAGTATACACACCGGCTCTTCTCTAATCTTTACATTCATAAAGTTTAAGTAAAAAGTGAAGTCCCATTTGGATTAAACTCCACCGATCTACAAAATTATGATAATCACACACTGAAATACAACCAGCAGCAATCACACTCAAAGGAAGAATCACTTAGCCTGCAATCCACGTGATAAATCAGTAGGGCATCAGTGTCCATCGAACTGCAAAACAAAAGAACTCATCCAACATACTAAAATTAGAAATGTGCGCAGGAACATGTGACGGCACAAGTCTCTAGTATGAATAATACAACCGAACAACCCAGATAATGAATTAATGTTCCATTCACAATAAATAAACCTGAGAATCAGTATACATCAACTAGTACGAGGAGTCAGTAAATGACAGATGTTTTCCAGGTAAGCTAATCTCAATCGGGATATGAACGGTCAGCTTGCCGCCTCGAACACAACAATCCGTTTTCTGCCACCAAGGAAATTGCGTACCACTAAGCGAATCACTTAGAGATCGTCAATACGAGAACACCAAGTTACAAGAATTACCAGCCACTTGATTGATTGATTGATTAAATATTGTTTAACGTCCCGCTCGAGAATCTTTCACTCATATGGAGACGTCACCATTGCCGGTGAAGGGCTGCAAATTTAAGCCTATGCTCGGCGCTTATGGCCTTTGAGCAGGGAGGGATCTTTTACTTGCCACACCTGCTGTGACATGGGACCTCTTTTTTTGCGGTCTTATCCAAAGGACTGCCCCATTTAGTCGCCTCTTACGACAAGCAAGGGGTGCTGTCATCCACTTGAGGCTTAATGGAACCACGAAGGTTCAGCTACGTAGGCCATAATACGATACCTTCTCTATCAAAGCTGGGGCCTCTGTGGGCGAGTGGTTAGAGCATCGCGCTCAAAATCACAAGGCCTCTCACCTCTGTCGGCGCGTGTTCGAATCTCGGCCGCGGCGTTATGTGAGCAAGTTTGCCAGTTTACTTGCGGAAGGTCGGTGGTCTCTTCCCGGGTACATTGTATCTGGGTTCTCTCCTCCACCAACAAAAACTGGACGCCACCAGATAACTGAAAAATTGTTGAGTGTGGCGGAAAGCAATAAATAATCAATCAATCAATCTATCAAAGCTATCGGCCACGTAGGCTTTAGCAGAACCACAAATGTCTGCCATCTAAGCTATATAAAGTAATAAAAACATTACCTTTCCTAAATACGGACAATAATAGTCCTTCTACTTGCACCGATGTCTAAACATTGACTAATACATTATATGTACTTCCGCATGAACGCCAATTCAAATTTCCCACCATGCTCACGCTCACAATTAGTTATTTTTGTCACTATATGGCATGCATGATTTCTACTATATAGGTAATCCGAAGCCCTGTTTTATATCATAACAAAAATATGTATCTCAACTCATTTGATACGTGAAGGCATGTTCTGCGAATGATCAAATTTTAAACGAAGAAAACTACAAATAAATATTTTAATTTAAAAGTGTTTCAACGGTCTCGTTTGAGGTAAGAACATCGTAAATTCTATGGTCGCCATAATAATATTTGTAAATGTCACCTGTCGTCAGGTCGAATGTTGTTTGACGTGTTTCATATCAATTGTTAAACGTTCTGGTTTTGACTACGGATTATTCCGTTTACCTGATCACGATATAGGGCTCATGGTTGGTGTGACCGGTCAAGAGGAGATGCTTACTCCTCCTAGGCACCTAATCCCACTTCTGGTGTGTTCAGGGGTCATGTTTGCCCTACTCTTAATTTTGTATTTCTTATGGGTTTATGAGATTGGTCACTGTTCGTGATTTTCACTTTCTCATCATGATAATGGCAAGTAATGCATCAACTTGCGTCAAGTTCTGAATCTGCTAGTGTAAATACAGTATTGAAAGGTTATTGGTAATAAGTATCATTTCCTTTTCCAACTAGATTTGTGTACAGTATCTGTTGGATACGACGTCTGTTTTAAAGAAAAGTATTCTGATATAACGCATGCAACGTTTTATTATTTAAACATGATAAACAAAATAATAATGCTTGGTATATAAAACACAATATTTTTATAAAATATAAGTGATTCTTAATCACTCTTTGGCACTAGTATACGTTTGTCAGAGGAACTTTTTACAAGTGGCTTTGATCATTTAAATCCACGTTATAAAATCCATTTTCATCCGAATTGGATTGGAGATATGTTTCTGATGTTTTCTGTAAAAGCAAGAAGTAACAATTCAAACACGTTGTGAATTACACACGTAAGTAAAAATTCAAATCACAAAAATTCAGAAATGGTAACAAATAAATATTGTATCTTTTCATCTTTGCAAAATCATCGTTTTCTTTTAGAAAGTTGATGTTGATAAAAAGTTATTAAAAGTATTTATTGAAAAAAGTGGCATAGACCTAGAACTAAAAATCCAGAAACATGATGTGCTGTTAGAAGGCAAGTAAAAAAAAAAGCAAAATAAAGTTATAAATCTGGAATTTTCTCTCCGAAATATTAAATGAAATATTAAATTCATTAAATGAGAAAGACGTCAAAAAAATGCATTAACATAATTGAAAGACATTCAAGCTCAAGGAAATATAGCTGGTGTGTTCAATCCCTACCTTTTTTATCACCGTTTGCCTGACATGTTTTCAAAAAGCACAGGTTTATCATACAACAATATCTACTAGGTTTATAGTGGTAAAGATGGGTTTGCTCTGTTAAAGGCCTTCCAATAAACTACACATATCACGGTATTGGTAGGTGCTTCCAAATGCTTACCAGCGTACTCTGAGACAGGGATTTACTTCTTAGCGGAATAACATCTAATGGCAACATGGCATCAAAGCACACATTATCATAGCCACCTGAACAGAAACAGAAAGTGTTATACATAAAAAACTGGAGATCCTTTACCAAGAATAACATATTATGAAGACAATTACATTTTATGAAGACAATTACATTTAACTCATACGCACGTACGAACACGCAGACACACACACACACATATATATCCATCCTAATGAAGTAATCATACTAACCTACATTCTTTACTATAGTATTAATGTAGTGTTCCAAGAAATTATAGAGATTTTTTCGGTATATTTATTTTAAAAAATCATAACTTCATAAATAAACTAGATATAATTTAACGTTTAGTTTACATATTGCATATGCAGTTTTCATGATTTACCTCCCTTTTACTTTGTTTTCTTCCTATGGTCTATTTTCCTTAAAAATTAGGAAGTATTGTTCTTGAAAGCAGTTAGTAATATATCTATAAGACTGCGTATTCCACTATCTATTGTGTATCTGGTGGTAAGAAACATTGAAAATGGGACCCATTCACCACACGTAAGGAGCTGGCAGACCCAGGAAACTAACATCTAAGAAGGCTTGGATATCTGCTCGATAAGAATAATAGACAGTGTCAATATTGGAACCAGAAGAGAGAGAGAGAGAGAGAGAGAGAGAGAGAGAGAGAGAGAGAGAGAGAGAGAGAGAGAGAGAGAGCTAGAGAGCTTTGGGTTTCGTGGTGCTTCTAATGATCATTTCTTTTCACTGATGAGAGTTCCACTTCTGTTTAACTTTGTAAAGTTCTGGACCAAGGATGATGCTATAACACTGTACCAACACCTCAAGTATTCTTCGAAGTTCCATACAAGGGCTACGTGAAATATCAAAAGACAGGACCACCTCTCTGTGTTTGTGATGGAAATCTTACAACGCAACACTTTACTAAGATTCTAGATGGTCACCTCTTGCTAAAAAAATGTTAATGTTCTTAGCTGGCCGTGCAACATATACAGTGCGGGATTAAATCCGATCCAAAATATTTGAATGAAAAATATAACTATTGATAACATGAAAGCAGTGGAGTTACAAAATATTAAAGTTTGTATTTTAGTTAAATATAACAGTGAGTAAAAAATCATTTAAACATATACTATTCTCAATAATTTCTGGGAACACCATAAAATTAGAGCATTCTTGTGTGTTATCAATTCTTACCATCTATGAAATCTAACTGCTTTGTATATCTTATAAGTCGGACTGTAAAGTAAATTAAATTAGCTAAGTAGATAATAGAATTACAACAAATTTTGATCTACAATCATCCGATTTATGTCCGGTACTACATTTTAGCTTACCTGGTTGAACAACTCCCTTTTTTATACTTGGATCTCTATCTTTTTCACTCTAAAGGGAAGAAATGTTTGCAATGAAATCTGAAAATTGCCATAATACTAATAACATTACAGCAAAGAAATATGACAAAAATTATGTTGAAACCTTTTTCAAATTCTCGTGTGCGTTGGAAAATCTTTTTGAATTCTTGGACTGTATTTTGCTATTTTCTTGTTGCGATTCAAATAACCTCATCTTATGAAGAAGACCTTCTCGAACCTACAAGTAAGAATATTCTCTTAATCTATGTCATGAAACGGAGATATATTCTTATCATCAAAAGTTTATAAGAATTTAAGGACTGTTAAGATTTGATTTCCTTCTCTTTTAAATTTAATGCCCATCATTATGAAAGTAGTTCCGATACAGCTTAATGTTTGTAGAATGTAAAATGATGCCTACTAATATATTAAAACTCAGAGATACCTTTTTGTTGAATACACAATTTGGAAGGAAAATAAATAACCCCTGAAAATAGCGAAAGAATATATTACATATATGTTAAACAAATCTGTATCAATAAGGTGATGATACCGAACAAAGATGTAATATTTCATATGCAATATTCAACCTCTATGATCTGTGTCTTAAAGCTAAAAAAACTAATGCAGTTTGATCCTACCATTTACAATACAATGATACAATATATATATGTGTGTGTGTGTGTGTGTGTGTGTGTGTGTGTGTGTGTGTGTGTGTGTTAAAGTTTTAGAAAACGATGTATGAATTTTAACAGTACTAATTTTGAGGACAACAGAGCTTGAGTTCTTGATCTCAGGAAGCATACGATTTCCTGTCCTGGAATTATTTCACCTTTCAAAGAATAAATGGTAGCAATGTTGTTACTATACCTGAAGTGAATTAAATACTGCAAAAAGGTACTGAAATGCTATCAAATCGTCATTTATAGATAGTATTCCAAACAACCACGTGATGCCAAGGACTGGCAATAGTGTGCATAAACTGCGGAGGCCAGTTCTGAAAAGGTCAAGATAATTTAATAACTTTATTATTCATAAAGTACTTATTTTATTTGTTTTTCAGTGGCTCAGTGTGCTTCAATTTAATTTATTTTCAAATGTTTTATATTTAATAGTTTTTTCTTCCTTTTTATGTCTGTATCTGTTAATATTGTTGTTAAATGAAGAAAATACCCATGAATTTTACATTTCCACATGAAAAACGAAATCAAGTTCTAGGAATTTGTCTGTTTTTCTCAAACCACAGCAAATGAAACCCCGCGAAGATGAGCGATTCTGACAGATCACTTACGTGGCCTTCTTCTTCGTGTTGGACTCGCTCAGCAACCGCGTGGCACACATCACTCGGAAAAGCGAACATATAATGAATAGATTAATCTGAAACAGAGAGGCTCAAAGGTACATTATATATCCATGTGTAAATGTTATAGAACATCATTTCACTTGTAGTTAATAGTTTGAAAAGATAACGAACAGCGGTAAAAATAGTATGAATATTCCGTTTTACGTGAGCAAGTATATAGAAAGTTGTTTGTTTGAAAATATTTCATTGAATAATCAAATGGATTAGTGACAAGTTCTTTTAGCGAACTAAGTCTTCATACGTTTTACAATATGCATGTCGTACACATTAGATTATAGACAATACATACGGGAATGAACTTCCGTGCCTCACATTCGTATACTCTTAATGAACAGCTATTGCGCTCCATGAAGTATGCTGCTGTGAAAAGCCGCAGTTCATACATGCATGTACTTTCAAAAATGATATTTACTTTTTAAGCACAGGCGGTTGCTTTCATGAACTCATGAATTTCATTCGTTATCGCAGACAAACGAAACAAGTAATATTTGTTTCCTCTTTTAACATTTAAAAAAAGCAGTCAAATAAAATTCAAACAACATAAGTTGCATGTAGAAACAAAAAGCAATAAGAGAAAGGACGTGTTACAATAAAAGAAGGAAATAGCGTTAATGAATAATATCGATACCAACCAGAACGTATTTAGTTGTTTAATGGAAACGCAAGACTCAAACACTGGTTAAATTGTTTATCGAATGTCTGAAATGGTTTTCTTCCTCTTCAATTTCTAGTGTAGTATTTCCCTCAAAAGTATTATTTGGTACTTCCTAAAATCGCGTGCATAAAAATACTCAAGCAGTCATATATGCCTAGGTACATTTGTATACATAACCTCTAGAGAGGAACACAGCCATGTGTGGAGAATGCGATTTAGAAATAGATTTGGACAACAGGTATTGCATATATAGCACTATTGATTCAGCAGAGAAAATATATAGAAGGTTTTAAAGAAAATGATACGCATATCACAAGATCAAACTTTGGACTAAATCAGTAAAAGCAACTATGTTTAATTGTTCAAGATGCTTCTGAAATAAAGATTACTTTCAGGAATTACTTCCACTTACTTTTAGAAATGAAATTCGAATTCAGTGAAAAGCATAATTATTAAATTTACACTCCATGCTTGGTTGATGCACATTCTTCCGAGGGCGATATGTATCTTATATTGACCTCTATATTACTTTATCACCTAGCTACTTACACAAATAATAAGTAAAACTGGTCCAACAAAGCCATATAAGGAACCGCTTTCTGTGGATAACCAGCAGCTGAAATACAATACATTTGATTAGATATCCATTTTTCGTGACATACATTAATGTTTAGCACACAGGTAATGCTTTACGTACACGTGACTTTGGTTGTATTCCCGGCTGTACGTCGATCCTAACGTTATGCCTGTTATCAAAATTGGAATCACTGAAAAATAAAGATAGTTCACTGAGGGATAAACTTTCATAGATCATATAATATCGATCTGTCAAATGAGATGCAAACTCAATTTTATCGTAACACTTTCAGTATCGCATGTAATAATTCATATTTATTATAATTCCAATCATTATGAATTCTGATTTTATAGTACATACGCCATGCAATGGGCAATATCCTCTTCATGTTAAGCCTCGCTTTGATATCGTTGGCAGTGCTAAATGAATAGTATAGAACAGTGATCTGTAGAAAATAGTAGACGCCCATCGCCAACATCAGAAAGAACTCCACCAAGAAGAAATACTGCAGGAAAGCAGCGATTACAGTACACAATATCTGTAAAAAGAAACTCAAGGCAGGACTGGCAATACCATCATCTACCTACCTATCTATCTATCTATCTATCTATCTATCTACCCATCCATCTATATACCTACCTACCTACCTATCTATCTATCTATCTATCTATCTATCTATCTATCTATCTATCTATCTATCTATCTATCTATCTATGACGGCGTTTTATAAGGATTTTGTTTATTGGGTAACTTTTATATCATATTTCATTCAATTAAATGTTGTTGTTTTTTTGAAAAAAAAAACTTTGATCACGATTTTGTCGTTACACATGCAACCTTAAGATGATAGAGAGACCACAATTTCCTGAGGCCGTGACCAACATATCAACCTTAAGTACTATCACTATGTATGAATTTACCTTGTTCTCAGTTCTTGTGACTCCAAGTAGAAAAAGAAGATATCCTAAAGAGATGCTGAGGCAGAGGTGAACCAGAACCAGATTTTGATCGTTCTTCACGTATCTGGAAAGTAGAGAGATGATTTTAAAAGACTGGAAATTTTATAGTTCAAAATGTCTTGCAATAAATAATTTACATCTCCATAAAATGATAAATAGTTCGACAAAGAATGAATACCGCCATAAAATGATGAATATGAAGAATGTGACCGTTGAAAGAACCACGGTAATAGAGCAACCAATCAGTGAGATCAGAGTTAAGACGTCATCTTCTTTTTCCTAAATTCCCAAAACATAAAAAATCAATAAATACCGGCATATTAATATACAAATTTTATGTTGAGCTGATTAGAAAATGCTTTAAACCAGTTCGCTCCAAATTTATCATAAATGACACTTGCCTTTGCATATGGACGCATCAAAATGGCGAAGTTTGTTAGGTGGTTACATTCACATTTGGTCACATGATTGTTAACTTTCGTCGTATTGCAGCCCTCTGAAGACCAAGACCTAATGGATTGTTAGAAATAATGCAAATGGATTGCCAAGGTGTATATTTTACGTGTAAAATACAGGTAAGAAAAAATACTTACTTGAGTGTGAAGTTCCAAAACACACAGACCACCTCCGTCTTTTGAAGATCGGTCTGTGAATATACAGACATAGGAATATAAATACATATTTCTTTTATATAACTCGCTACTACACGTTTTCTTCAATATTTGAAAGTTAAATCTTAGAAGTTTAATCTAGATTTGTTTAGGGATACAATGTATAATATATATTCAATATATTGACTGTTAATAATTACAGCCAAAACACAGAAAGGAGAAGTTGATTGAAGCACCAATACACTTGAAGAATCGATCGCCTACAGCTAACAAGCAACAAGAAAAATAATTCCTACATACATAACACTATCTGACAATGAAATGTTAATTGTCAGGAAGTGTTTCAAACAGTGTACTGAAAAATTGAAAAAACACATTGATAGGCCTACGCCATTTTCTCTTGACTAGTTTTCCAATATAATGATTATAGTTAGATTGTGAAAATGAGCTGGAAGAGATGTTATGTAATTCCAGATTTTGACAACTCGGGTTTTTATTATTATTATCGTTATTATTTTTTTTTATCTTTCAATAATAATTTAAAGTTGTTTCGCACAACGAGCAATGAACTGAATTTCCATTACTTTCCCTCTTGGAAATCTGACAAACATTTGATTTGGGAGGCATAACTGCTCAGATGAGATATCTCCAGTATCTTAGCCATGAAATTCTCCAGAGTTACGTCTCTTTTTGATGATATAACCGAATATCGAATCTTAATTTCATATTCGAACATCAACTCATGGAATGCATATTCGGAACTTCGTTGACATCCTTTGTTTTATTCCAATTTCATTAACACGAAGTTCCCATTGCCCAGCATGTACTTTTCTCATCATATATTTTCTTTGAAAAGTTGTTGACAACACACACACACACACACACACACACACACACACACACACACACACACACACACACACACACACAGATAGATATATATATATACACGAAACGCCAAAGTCGGAGCCTATCCATTCCTAATGGGCAGCAGTAAGTATTAATTTGACATAAATAGGATTATATATATATATATATATATATATATATATATATATATATATATATTTATATACAAATTATATTTTGAGATGACAAAGCTTTAAATGCTGCTAACAGTTTGCTCTAAAATTATCATAAATGACACTTGCTCTTGGTTTTGGTTGATTGATTGATTGATTGATTGTTTGTTTTACGTCCCGTCGAGAATTTTTCACTCATATTGAGACGTCACAAGCTGTAGATGAAGTACCACAAATTAAGACCTATCCTTAGCGCTCAGGGACGTAGCAGTGAGGGTTCTTTAACGTGCTAACGCCCATCGTGACACAGAACCTCCGTGTTTAAAGTAATATCCGAAGGACCCGTGATTCTCACCTCTGAATGCCGAGCGTTAGGCGAAGGAACCATCACTACCTATTTTTGCGTCTTAGGTTTGACGCGGCCATTGCACGAGTGGGGCTCGAACTCACGACCTCCCGGTTACGAAGCGAACGCTCTAACCACTGAGTTACCGCGACTGGTTTCTGTTTCTTCATATATATATATATATATATATATATATATATATATATATATATATGCATTTAGCAAACAACACAAATTTCAATTTTAAGGAATAGAGGTAAAGTTCACTCACATTTCACATTTGAATTTAAAAACTGTGTAAGGAATATTTACTTTGTACTTCAAAGCACGTGGAAATGTGTATTTAAAGGGATATCATGTGAAATGGAATGGCGCTTAAAAATGGTACATATGTTATAATACGCAGCGAGTGAGAAAGGGTTAAAGTCGTCAAATTTAAAACAGTCACCTTTCCTTTGTGCTTGATATTCATCATTATCCCGGGATCCAGTGGAGTTCTCTCCCTTTCATCCATGATGTCCATAGAAAGTACGTCTGAGTTAAGATAAAAGTTGTTTGTGGTATTCCTGTTAGAGGAAAACGATATTCAGACTGCGTAGTAGATGAATAAATAGGTCACATAAACAAAAAGAAAAAAATGGGCAATTTCACATACCTCACGCCCCCTCAGTGACTGTTATACATAATGAATGGCAGTGCTATGCATAAAATACGTCAAATTATTTTCACATCTTAATATTTATTTAAATGACAACATGCTGTGAATATGGAATTGGCATTACTCTAATAGCGTATCTTTTTTTTCTTTTTGAATATAAAGGTGGTCAATACAAGAGTCACATTCAAAAGGTTCATGACAGAAAAAACAAAATCAATTAAGAATTTCCTGTGAATATGCAAATCAACATAGTATGTCGATGTTTAATACAAATGACATGAAATTCTGTTCAGTGGTTTCAGAATAGTTGTGCTGACAAATTGCTTCAGTAGTATATTTAAATTTGGCCAACTTCAAAGATGTAATTAGGCACATCGTAACTCCCAGAAAAATAAATAAGAATTTCCTCTACACAGCATGTCCCTATCAACTACTAAGTTTCGTGAAATTCTATTAAGTTCTTTCAGAAAAATTGAACTAGCAAGATCAGGACTGACGAACGGTTCGAAAACATTATACCCCCTGCCAATTCTTTACATGGTGTATAATGAATAACGAAAGGTAAAACTACATGTACTTACTTCGATAATTCATTTCTGGACGGTAGAAAACTGTACACCGTACGGTACACAGTTGCGGAATAATCAATGTCTATAAGAAGAAAAATATTCTATAATGAGGAATATCATTATGGCTTGAATCATTTGAATTTTGTTATAATTTTATGAACATCATCTGTAAAACTGTGTCAATATTTTATAAAACTGTGGTTTCAATATTTATTCTACCATCTGTGTTCGATTCCGACTGGATGGGTAAAAGAAGAGAGGATGAATCAGTTAATGCCCCTGACGGAAACGTCACTGCTTCATTGCGAGATTCACGACCAACTGTCATCACTGAGGTATGATCAATAAAATATTTATTAATTTCATTAATTGTAATTAAGATTCATAAAAGCTACAATGTCATTCTATAATTCGGGTATGACTTACAGTAGTTGTTTCCTTGAAATGTTTTATTGCTCCTGTCTCTCAATCCCTGTGATATCCGATGTCCGAATTGGGATACTGTTGACAAAATTCGAGAAGATCCATCTGTCGTCTGAAATGAAAAAAAACCAAACTTGAAATATACTGTGCACGAGATAAATAAAATGCTTTGAAGAACTTAATACAAACCGTACTACCAGCTATCACATTACCTGCTCGTTGATGTCCTTCCAGTTCTGAATTTGCTTCTCGCTCAAAACGTTATCCACAACTTTTGTAAAATCCTTTTTTAAAAAAAATAAACAGAAAATATAAAATACCTCCACTACAAATTCATGATAATCAAAGACTGTGTACCATTATATTTCGTGGGGCTCAGTTTCCGTGGATTTCAAGAAACGAATATATACTTTACAGGAATAATCACTATAATCAAATAAAAAAAGAAATTAGAAATTAATAATTAATAATCCTTACTTGATCTGGTAGTTTAGCATCCGCTGCATTTGTTACTTCCAAAACTTTGTCAAGCAATCCAACCGTTTTATCGATATCACCGGAAGTACCAATGTTTTTAGCTGTCCAATTGCTCAAGGCAGACATTTGTTTGTCGACAACAGACGATACAAAACTGGTGTCTATCACATTATCGGTGATGATATTGTCTAGCTATATAAAAATAAGTTTGTTATGGATTACAGTGGTCCTCACAAGTCAAGGTCATTCTTACACAATACTCTGTCTGATAACAAATACCGATATACTTTCCAGTCGTTACCTCTTCATTGGCCTCCGATAAAAGTCTTTCAACACAGTTTATCGTCACGGTGCGGTCCCAGGATCCATCTGTTTTACACAATTTGCTTGCATTTCCTTAAAAGTGAGTAGGATAAGTTTTTTAAATACATGTTTGATCGGATTACATTTAATCAGTATAGATAGAGTGCGTGTACGTTCTTAGGAATTTATAAATTTCTGATTGATGCTGACCGACATATTGGTCCGGACAGAGGGAATAATACGTCACTCCGGTCAGTCCGTCTTGCCACCGTATCCCAAGCTCATCAACAGTTTTCTTGCAGCGAATGTCGTCTGAAATCGAAAGATGTGTACAGTATGTTTAGCGAGAGATATGTACTTGCTATAAGTAGCATGAATAATGGCATATACTGACAGTGTGTTGTTCTGGTAATAGAAATCCACCCACCTGGCGAATAAACAAATACGTTTGACGCAGCCTCTGTTCTGCCCGACACCTCCAACAAACTGTAGGTCAACAAGCAAATGTATTTCCCTGTGTCGTGTTTCTGGGAATCGGAAATTCTCAGAACAGACTCATTCCCCACAAATTCTGTATCGAGAGAAAAGTATCCGAAAGATACATTTCTAAGTCTGTCTTGAAATCTTAGTTATAGGTTACAAGTCACTTACATTGTTAGAACACACACACACACACACACACACATACACACACACACACACATACACACACTTTCTGTAAAATATGAATAATTTTAAAACAAAATAAAATATACAAACTTTTCTCTCTAAGTATGATATCCCTATTTTTGACCCATTCCAACTTCACTGTCGTGTTTCGTTGTGCTGAATTTTCAACAAGGCACTTTAATTCAAAGGTTTCCCCTGTCTGCACGCTTAGTGACAGTGGTGAGACCCTGGCTGATGGTAGTTTTAGTACCATTAGGGACATGTTAACTGTGACTGCTATTCCCAGTCGCTGGATACTAGCTACTACTGACACGGTACCTTAAACAAAAGTTGCTTTAAGTAATAACATGGAATTATAACTTTTTAACACTTCATGCAGATATTGCATAACTGAATTCTAAAAGATATTTTTATATCCCTAAATGGATTCAGTTACCATTGAAGGAAACCATGTAAATGAACTTTGTGCACTTTTAACAGGCACAAATTAACATTACTGCTTTGATATACATTATCAAAATGTTTGTGTTATATTTTTCCTTTTATCATTTGCATTAACAAAAGGATGATATATTATACACATTACGGGGCAGAAATGAAATACCAAAAACGTATATGTAATTTCTGCACTAAAATTCACAAAATTTCATCTACGATTTTATATGTTGCATTCTGGTATAAATAAATAAATAATAAAAACTTTACAGTCTCTAGATATAGATGTAATTTTAGTTTTATCTTTTATTTGATATAAAGGTAAAAAATGAAATCCACGTACAAGTTTCAAAAATATATTAATTAGAATGTATATTTTCCTACATTGCAACACTTTTCTTTTTACCGAAACACATACCTACGTTTACTGCAATGTGATAAGTATTAATACTGTTACACTTATCTTATTGTCTTAAAGACCACCTTCTCATTTCTAAGCAGTTTTAAAATTGATTCTGTTCCCGTAAATGACTATAGTACAATTTATCTTACATACTTTTAAAATTATTGAAGAAAATGAATGAGTTTAGCTTCGTCTTTGATAAATTCTCCATCACAAAATATAGTCCGTAAAAAATATTCTAATAAATAAAACCAGACCATTTGTCATTGAGATGATTTGTCAGCAATTCGTCATATTTCAGTTTTGAGTGATGTTTAATATTTTTTTGCATTTAACTGCTCTCGAAGATTTCACATTAAGATATGATAAACTACTTAAACACATTTTTAATTAACACACCATTATCATAAGATCTCGAAGACTTTAATCTGAGTTTAGCCTTGTAAAGTCTATAGGAATGGTCCATTATCTCAACCGTCAGCATAACACGAGAGGAGTTTCTAATCGCCAGGTTTCCCCTATACCACTTGATTTCCACCTCACTTTGTATGAAGGATGTTCCGAAGACGATTTCCAGTATTGTCTCCTCTTTCTCCACTGTTAGGTAGCTCAAAGTCGAATTTTCCATCAGAAACAATAATGTTGTATCTAACAGAAAAAAAACAAGTGTATTAATATATATCCAATCTTAATCACAAACTTTGTGCTGCTTGAAATTGTCCATAATTTCTTACCAATCTCGCAGAAATTCCCTTCGAAGTTTGGTACACATTCACAAAACCCACGTGATCCATTGTAGATTACGCATTTCCCATCGTTAAGGCACATATCATTATTGTTACAATAATCGCCACCTAAATGAGATGAAAAGATTACAGGACTGTACTACGCTGGCATGAGGATAAGCAATTCCGTAATGTATCTGTGTATATCAAGATTTATCAGCCGTGAATAAAAGTGCTATAAAAATAAAATAAAGAATACTTACGTTGTAAATATGTTTTAAATAAAAATAAAATTTGTCATCTAATAGCAATATCTGTTAAAACTTTTTAAAACTATTTCAATCGTAAAACATATACTCTGTCATGATAGTAAAACATGCGAGATTAACATGATATTTAACACTTCCCGTGTCACCCTTAACATAATATTTAACACTTCCCGTGTTACCCTTAATATAATAGTTAACATTTCCCGTGTTACCCTTAACATAATATTTAATACTTCCCGTGTCACCCTTAACATAATATTTAACACTTCCCGTGTCACCCTTAACATAATATTTAACATTTCCCGTGTTACCCTTAATATAATAGTTAACATTTCCCGTGTTACCCTTAATATAATATTTAACATTTCCCGTGTCACCCTTTATTAATAACTGAGCAACATCTGTCTGTTGCTCTAGAGTTTACATTAAACTCAATTTAAAAGCTTATCAAACACGAATAGTCTGAGTAAATATAAAGTATGTTACCTAATCCAGAGCAGTCTGTTTCGTTTGAGACGTTGGAATGACATTCGTTGGGAAAACTAAGACCCTTTCCGTTACAGGTGAGTCCATGTGGACACTGTAAACACGATTCATTGTTCGACTGTCCCCTAGAAGGATTGTATGTTGAATTCGGGCAGGGAGTGAGAATTCCTGTTCCCTCCAAACAAAAATGTCCGGTAGGGCATATATCTCCTCCATAGCCGTTCAACGGAGTGGGAGTGATTGCTCCCCCTGTGCAATAAAATCCAGATGAGCATGGTCCCGTGGGAACTGTTAATTTTTCCCCTTCACAGTACATGCCAGGAGAACATTGCAGACAGGCTTCTTTTGTGCCATTACCGGTATAAGGATTAAACGTCCCAGTTTCACATGGAAGAGGGCGCACTTGTCCCTCAGGACAGTAAGAGCCTGCCGGACAAATGAAGACGTTTGATCCGTTCGGACAATAGTACCCCTCGGGACAAGTTATGTTAAAACCGTCCCTACATAAATTTCCTGTTGGACATTCCTCACATGTACCACCTTTTTGTGATCCATCCCTGTTAAAACATGGATTTGTTGTGGGTTGTGCTGTCGAATAAAAATAAATATGTCAACCCAATGTGGTCTGTAAGTGTTTGAAATCAAAATCAATCATTTTATATCATCATATAGAAATTTTAAAATAATAAGAATTACACGTACCAGGATTTAAGGAACACTGCGCACTGATGTTTTCACTTTCAGGATTACATTCAAAAGGATAAACTGAACCCTCTGGACATGTGAGATTTTGAGGGCAAACTTCACAATTTTCACGAGTAGTTTCAGGGTTGAAGAATCCTTGGGGACAGGGAATCGGTTTTGCGGAGCCCCTCGGGCAATAATTACCAACTGTACACATGTCACCCATAACACCATCGACGGGCGTCCCTGTTGTCGATCCACCGGAACAATAAAATCCTGGAAGACATGGTCCAGTTGGCTTATCTATACCCGGAAGGAAGCAGTAAAATCCAGGCGGACATGACTGACAATCTGAATTGTTGATACTACTATTTGAAGGGTTGTAATAGCCCGCACTGCACTGGACTGGGTACGTCTGACCAGGAGGACAATAGTTGCCTGGAGGACAGCTGATTGGCTCTGAAGAACCAGGTGAGCAATAAAATCCTGGTTGGCACCTGTTTTTCCTTCCATTGACGCAGAAAAATCCAGAAGGACAAGACAAACACGGGTTTCTCCTGTTGGAATCGCTTTGATTATTATTTGATTGTCTGTAGGTTCCATTTGGACAAACATGATGATGTGAAGCTAGAGTATAGAAAAAACCTTTAGTTGTTCCATACTAAACTCCGTCATTTTACGAGATTGAGTACTGTTCTTTGTCTTGGCTTTTCATTTGAAGACACAGTGAACAGAACTTTGAAAACCATACTGTTATTTACAATAGGTATATAGAATAAAAACAATGTTTTTGTTCTAAATGCGACAAAATTAGTTAATTGGAATTTTTAATGTTCATCATCAATTACTGATGACATCCTCACCTGTGACATCTGTAGGAATTGGAGTGGTCAGGGAGGGCAGGCCACAGACACCCCCATCTGAGTCAAAAAGTAATGCACGCTTGTAATAAATGTATTGTTTATACACATTCTGATAATCATAAGAAATACTTTGGAATATAGTACAGATACACTTGTAAAACAATGCATTTAGTAGGTATGACTTGATGAAAATACAGTTAGTTTTGTGTTTTAGAATATGTTATTTCTTTATTTCCTATAAACCGTATACATACCAAAGCAGTATCTCTGGTTGCACTTTGGAACAGACTTGAGTTTAAAGGTAAGGAATGAAGAGCAGTTCTTAACCCGAACGTCAAACGAGTCCTGGCAGCAGCCATACGCCGTTCTGATGCACATCTGTCTTCGTACTATCCCCTCCTCTAGCACCGGGTATGAACCTAATATTGTCAGAGCATTTAAACGATCGCCTCGTTTGATCGACATCTTATCTCTACTTTGAAAAAGTCATGATTAAAAAAATTTTCGAATTTCTTGTCGGTTTTCAGTATGTAAAGAAAAGCTTCCGCATTATGAAAATGAAATCTTCATTCAATCGTTCATAAAATTATTATTTTATTAGGAATCAACACAATCGATGTTTCCTGTAGAGATAGAAATATGATGACCTAGTTTGAAACTTATTAGAATGTATATTTCTTCTAGCTTGATTGTGTTTGCCGTACCATTCATCCAGATGGGGTTGTCTGTTCCACAGCTACCAATGGCGGGACATGCATGGTGTATCCTATGGTACGATGACTCGTCAGACGATTGAAGGCGGTACCAAACTTCTTCCAGCCTATTGTCACACAAGTGATTAGAAATGGAACTAGGACATGCCGCTGAACGGTAACCATCATCCGTTATTATCGTGTGCTCAAACGCGTTGGAACACGGGTCTATAACGATGAATAAAAATTTGAGTGTTCTTATGCTTGACCAATTTACTCAGAAATATAATGAAGTTTCTTTCTGTTAGCTTTTTTTCAGGTGAGGAAATTTTTTATTGTCAGTATTTTTAAGCAATGCAAGTCAAAAGTCACACGACGTATCGGCTTTAACTCATAAAATAGATTCTAGAGAGCGACATAAATGGCCATGGAATATTTCGGTCTGTCTTTTTCTGCTTTACATGGTTGAGTAATGTACTTAACTTTTCAATAACATTGTACGTTATTAACGCTTCGTCTTTTGTTTGCACTTCATTCAAAATCATTTTTCAAAATGTGTATACCAAATAATAAATTGAAGTATGATGGTAAGGGGTTTACAAAACTTATTGCAGATTAAACTTTTCTTTTAGTCAAAATTCGCAATTTATAAGCGTGATATGCATCAAAGTATGCCATAACTCAACAACATACTAAATAACATTCAGTAAACGGAAAGAATGAATGAGTTACCGCACCTATCCTGAATTCCAAAATATCACTAAAACCCTTACAAACAGAGATACATTGCCCTAACCAGTAAATGTCTTGCAGAGCCTCTTAAATTTATCAACTGAGCTGAAAAAGAAACTTTAAATATATCGTGTCACTATATATGGGAATTCCAAGAAAGAATATTTTTTTTTCTCAAAATCAACAACAATAACACCTGTGCCTTTTGATGTTACAGGAGTTTCAACAGTCTCGTTTAAAGTCAGCATTTCGCAAATTCTATGGTCGTTATAACGATCTAGTTTGTCAATACAACATGTCATTAGGTCAAATGCTGTCTGACGTGTTTCATACCATTTCTTTGGTCGTTTTTACACACAGATTTTGACTTTGGATTACTCCGTTTACTTGATCAACATTTAGGGTTTACGGCGGGTCTGGCCAGTCAACAGGGATTGTTTTCTCCTCCCTGGCACCTGATCCCACCTCTGGTATATCCATGGGTCCGTGTTTACCCTACTCTTATTTAGTATTCTTAATAGGAATTATAAGACTGATTACTGTTATCTTCACTTTTGCAACTCTGGTATTGCAGTCATTCAGTCATAGTCAACTAGATCTCATTTAATCAAATAAAATAGGTCCAAGATCAGCGTGTGTATTATCTTTATTGTATTGAAACCTGAAAATACTCTTTCTTAATATAATAATGTCTGTTGCAATAATTGCAATATACTAAAAATTTTATGTGTCTAATTACGTTTTTTTCAAAAGTAATAACAAAGGTACTAGGGAAATGGGTTTGTGTAACAAAATATGTCCAGTACAGGTAATCTTCCCAATTGTCTAACAATCCCTAACAAATAAGCAAAAGGTAGAGCAGTTCTTCCCACACCTGAGAAATCATAGAAGTTCAGAGGATAAATCACGCTTTACATGTAAAATAACGAACTGTTTGTAGCAATAACGGAAAATATACATATGAAAATGAGGCGGTCCCCTTTTGCTACATACCTACAATAATATGGCCCGTTATCTGAATTTGAATATAAAGTACTTCCATACTACTTGACGACGGGTCAGTATAATCTATGATATATGAATGTTAATTTTATCTATTTAAAGGTGAATGGTAACTATTATGAAGCTAGAATGATAATTAATAAAGATATCCGTGATAAATTACCCTCGAACGTGCAACAAAATTCCAATTAATCATTATCATATTTAAAATTGTTGAAAGCAATCGATGCATCACATAAATAAGAATCAGATGTTTTCACTGACAGGAATATCCAACAGTGAAGAGAACTGAGGAATTCAAATCTTCCATCAAAATACTATGAAATTGAATAAATCTGTCTAATGTGACTTCTTTGAAAGACACTGTCTCATTTTTAATGGCAAAAATGTTTCTCATTATACAGCTACGGACCTTATATGCGGTTGCCTTAGGATGTCGTCTCGATTGCCTTTGATTATAAAGCAAGTGATATAGATTACTTTAAAGCTCATTAAACGAGCATGTCCTACTACTGTGCATGGCAGGTTAAAGGACTGTGATCCAGATTTCTCTGCATTTTGTTGATACCTGTAAACAATTTATCGTGTCATGGGTATCTACTCTAATAATTTAGAATCTATTAAGACATTTTTTTCCTTATTGGTTAGGAACCAGCTCATATTGCATTCAATCCTATTTGATATACAATACAAATCATTTCCGTATGTTTGTGCAGTTTATATATTTGTTGGTTGTTGGTTTTACGTTCCGTCGAGAATTTTTCACTCATATTGAGACGTCGCCAGTGTAGGTGAAGTACCACAAATTTAGATCTATTCTTAAGGCTCAGACAGTGAGAGTTCTTTAACGGCCAACACCTTCCGCACGGGACCTCTGTTTTTTCATATCCGAAAGGACCGTGATTCTTACTTCTAAATGCCGAGCGTCTCGCGAAAGAGCAATTAATAATATATTTATGTCTCAAGTTTGATGCGGCCATGACACGCGCGGGGTTCGAAGTCTTGACCCCCGGTTACGAAGCGAACGCTCTAATCACTGACCTACAGCGATCCGTGTTTTATATATATATATATATATATATATATATATATATATATATAGAGAGAGAGAGAGAGAGAGAGAGAGAGAGAGAGAGAGAGAGAGCACTTGACAATGCAGATTACCAATATATCTAGTCTTGTAATTTGTAAATCAGGTGCATTATCATTCTACCTTTTCGCTTTTTTAATCTTGATGATTTTTTTTTTATCTCTGTGTCGTAACGTATGGTAGAACTTGAATATCAATGAACGATAATTTCACCACAAAAACAATTCATTGCAATTGATGTCACTAACAGACGTGTGGATACGTTAATAAGATCAGGGAAACTTGTCACGATGCTTTCTTACATGCAAGAGACAATCACAAACGATAAAGGAAAGATAACCAACAATGAATCCTGAAGAATACGAAATTAAGAGTAGAAGAAACACGGACCTCTGGACAAACTAGAGGTGGTATCCACAGTCAGAATCAGTTTGCTAAGTACCACTTAACAAATGGTACGAAACAAGTCACATGACATTTAACCCAATGGCAGGTTCTATATTGACAAACTAGGTCGTTATAAAGACAATAAAATTTGCGAAATGCTGATCTTAAACTACATTGTTGAAACCACTGTAGCATCAACTTGTTTGTCAGTAGCCTGCATCAATTCAAAAACTAATCATACGCAGAACAAGCTCTCGCGCATCAAATCAGTTGAGATATATAAACACCATTTGCAAGTAATATTTGAATATGAGAAGCTAAGAGTGGAGACGCTGAAGTCATCCCTACTGTTATAAAGTGAGTTATTAATTTGCCGATATATCTATGTTCAATAAAATCTAAACAAGAAGCAATTATGGAAGAATGTGGTATCTTTTATTTCGAGATCATCGAATCGACAGAAAAATGAAAATGAGCATTATTAATAGAAACATCGATATATTTAAATACCGAATTGAAGGCCACAGCAAGAGAGATTTTTCTTCTCATGTGGAAGCTTTTGAATAAATTATATGCATACAAAAAGATCATTTAACAAATCCGTGCCCATAGGAATTCCTACAGTCTGTTGGAAGACCTATATAACACTAAGAATATTAAAGATGATTTATTGGGGGAAAGGGGGGGGGGCGTTATGAATCATAAAATAATAATAATTTCTGTGTGCTTGAGAATTTTTCAAGCTACTCGCTCAAATCCACATTTCACACAAATTTACAATTATATTTAAAATCCTCTTCCCGTCCCCTTCAAAAAAAATCTTTAAAGCAAAAGGTAGAATTAATATAATTGCATAACATTGTCTTTTTCCTCTAAACGATGTATATCCAGGCTGCTTGGATACGTTGTATATGTTTATTATGATGGCAGCACTGTTGGCAATTTTCTTTGTGGAAAATTAATGAACACGGTGTGACTTATTTGATGCATGGGATTTTTTTAAGCTATACGTCTGTTGCATAGGATTCATTCTTCCACAACACATTTATATCAATGTTAATTTCATTTTAGAAGTGAAATATCTTCAGAGACAATGAGAGATTGGGAGTTTTAAATAAAATAACACGGAATACCAATATAGTCATTGAGTTATTCACCTTACCTATCAATGAATTGTCCCTATCACAAACAGAAGCTATTCATCAAAATCATGTTATTTGTCATCATCAACCAAATATTTCTCTAGAACAATTTTGAATAGGAAATTTATCAGGGGTAGGGAAGAAAAATAGAAGTATAACACTTAGACAGTTTAATGAAGTTTATATATAAGAAAATGGCAAAAACGATCAGGGTATGTTTCCATTAGACACGGGGAGGGGGGGGGGGGGGCTGGCTTAACGATCAAATTTATTATTCATTATTCGTTATTCATTAGACATTGGTATCGACAACTGATATATGTCCAAAATGAGAACTTAAAGGTGTTTTTGTAAAGAGCACTGGGAAGGACAAAGATGATCAAGTATGTGCATGGATAGGAGTCAGGACGAAGCCAAAATGACCGAATGATGGTTGACACTGGACACTGACAACGCCCTAAACAACCAAGGTTGTGTGTATGTGTACGAAACAGGGAAACAGTCAAAAGTACCAAGGGGATGTTTGTATAAGACACTGGGGGTAGGGGGTCAAATTATCAAAAGTATGCTTTTATTACGTGCATGTATGGGATATTAGGAGGGTCAAAACGATTAAGGGCCAGGTTAAACATACACAGGCACCGGGATGGACCAAAAGGATCAAGGGTGTGTTTGTATGGAACACCAGGAGGAACCCAAACAATTAAGCTTGTGTTTATATATTTGACAATGGAAAGGACCACATTATCAAAAGTGTGTTTTATGAGACACTGATAGGGGCGAAAACGACCAAGGTCGTGTTGGTATGGGACACAGAAAGGGTATAGAATGATGAAGGGTGTGATTATATAGACACTGAGCGACTAAAATCAACAGGGATGTGTTTGTGACACCGAGAGGGACCAGAACCATCAACGGTGTGTTTGTATGAGACATGGCGTGTTGTTCAAACACGGGATATATTTCTCTATAAACCATTCTTGCAGTTGTTTTGATGTTTGTAGAAAATAACAACATGTATTAATGGTTTGAATCATTCCCCCAGAATATTACTGTTGTAAAACGATTTCCTTGCGAGTTTAATGTCGTCAAACTCTTTTTTGTATGCGGTTTTATTTATCATTTGCAATAAACCTGATGGCTGAATGTTATCGAAGCCATGGTTCTTGAACTTTTGCTCACTTCGCACTTGATTACCTTTCACCGATGTAAAAGGTTTTAAAAGTCAAGAAATTCTTTCCGAAAGAGGATAAGAACTATCTAAAGGATTAATATGACATCCATTAATTTTCTGTGTTGAAATACACTTTGTTGGATTTCACCCTTTCATGCAGATCACCATTGAACTTGTAAAACGATCTTGTACTGCGAAGATTTTAAAAGAAAACCGAATCACGAGAAGATTCTTCTGTATTAATCATTTCAAATGCATATTTCGTATTCTAATTTTACAATATGTAGAGAGTTAGGATTATTATAAGTATTTAGTAGATGCATGTTTGCCCCTTGTTTTGTACATATTTTATACCATAAAATAGAATAAAAGCTGGTGATATGTTAATTAGTGCCAGCTTTAATTCAGTCTTTCAGTGTTAATTAAACATACATGGAATATCAAATAGAATCATGGAGGAAATTCGCGTCAAAATGAAATTGTTGCACATGTACTGTTTGTTTTAGACCGGGATCTCCATCTTGTTTGTAAATAATATGTGAGAAAACGCCAGGGGGTGTGGTAAGTGTTTCATCGTTTTAAGATATATCAACCACTCCATCCGTTTGATGCAATACCACTGTTACAAACCATCAGCTCTTAGTTTGTTTCCCTCCAAGGTGAATCGCTTATCCGACAGAGAAACATTTCCCCATTTCAGGTTAAATCATCTTTAAAAGGAAGTATTTATTATTGCCGACGTATCTGTTGACGTCTTCGTTTTGTATTCAATGCTGTCAACTATAAACATTTACACCTGCTTTGGAATGTGGAAATTTAGGTTAATTTTATCCCCAATTAATGAAGTGATGATTATGAGGAACACCACCCCCCCCCCCCCCCGCACCCTGTCCTGATAAAGACAGCAGTTGATACTGGGTGTTGTCGATTATTTCATGCTGGTGAATCAGGCAAATGTTATCGGCTATGGAAATAGCACATAATAATGATCCACATCGCTCGAATGATTTTATTCTCAAACACCTGTTGTTCCTTTGTAAGTAAATTCGTTAAAAATCAATATGATCATACTACATATAGGGTTTTAGATGGAGTTCAAGTGTTTTGTGAGAAATCACCGGCTTCTTGTCAGAATATTGCGATTCACCAACATTATTTCTATTTTAACATATCTTTCAATATTTGTTTAAAATGAAGACTAGGTTATTAACTTTAAGCGGTGACAATAAAAATCTTAATGACTGTGCACTACACGGCATAAAAGGTTGTACAATCCTACCTAATGACGAGGAATTTTCCGCCCCGCTTACGAAATCGGTCGTGGCCCCATCTATCTCCGAAGGTTTAGGAAAATCCGTCACATATACCTGACAATTTGAACACTTTATCACAATCACGAAGAATAATCCAAAAATCCTTTTACAAAATATGTCCATCCCCGTCATACCTCTGTAAAACAGACGAAAATATACCATGAGAAGTGATTTGTTAAATAACACTGGAAAGTTTGCAGAAATAACAAATTTGATATCTTGCGGGCTGAGGACAGACTGACGGGGGATGAGCAAGAGTCACGGTGAATCATTTATAACACAGATCTTTCATGATAATCAGGTACAATGACACCAAGACAAATTTATTTTCCTTCCTTTTCAAACCGGATTCCAAATACTACCGTAGGAGTGCATAATTATTTTTTAACATATAGGTCTGTATTAAATCACCTACCTTTGTTAATGAGCCGCTTTCATAAGTGAGGTTTGTATAAATCACAGAAGAGACTTAGAGTGTTGACTTAAGTTGCATGTGTGCTGAGATAAGGTTTATAGCTCCAGGTAATGTGATCCACTGAATCAGAATATTGATAAACGATATCGAAAAGTATGTCCCCTTTTGTTTGTTGAGAGTTTAAGGGACACTCCCATAAGCTATATCGCAATATGAAGTTACATTGGACAGTCCAGTGCTCTCTGAGAAGAATCTTTATGTGGGCGTTTACAAATGATTTCTTAAGCAGTATCCTCCAGGCAGTACTAGTGCTGGCTTTCAACTTCTTCAAAACCTCGGCAAAACAAGTGCGTGTCCACGCCCCTCGTTTCTGTGATGCCTATCAAAACTTTCCCGGTGACGCGTGCCGACAATTATTCAATTTCGTCGCATGTGATCAATTATCGAGGGGGAAATATTTTAGTTTTTTTTTATGATTAATTACAAGAAATCATCAGCGCGTTATTGGAGAAGTCATTACTTCGGCAGTTTCTGTGAAAAACATTTGTGTTTAAGTGTATGCATTGTATTTAATTGTAAAGTATATACTATTTTTAAAGTCCATACTTTTGCACATTGCTATTATATGTACAAATGATTTATATCTGTAGCTCGATCCATGAATCAAAGAAGATATCACGTGACCTGATTTAGGGCTTTAACTTTCCTTTCCTCGGTGTGTGATCCCCCCGGGGACAGGATGCCATCGTTTCAGACTCACGGGACTAAGTGTCAGTGGGTTAAAATGACACGACTGCCAAAACGAAATGATCTCGGCTATTCCCATATTTAAAAAATTATGTCGCGTTTATTCTTATACATGTTTGGGAAATACTTAATATCCATTTTTTAATGCACGTCCCTACTTTACATTCAAAGTGTGTAGCTCGACTGGCAGGTGCACCTGTAAACAATACACGACGTGTTTATCACTAATATCGCCATGACACATTAGGATTTTATACTATACACAAATGCTGTTTAGATCGGCCTTCTTGAACCAGCTGAAATCATACACTTTTCTCACTCTCTCCTTTAAGAAAACAAAATACTTCACATTGCTAAGAAATTACGTGTTTCCGAGCAACAAGAGGATTACGCCATTTTTATATTGCATTCGTTTCCTTTATAAATCATCATAGAGACATCAATAAAACGGAGACTTAAACAACAATCATTGTCCTTTTATCAAATGCAGGTCCTTCAATACAAGAGTAGGCGTTGACATTAAATAATACCTTCCTATTTTAGAATATACGAATGTCGTAAATTGAAATTTCTCCTCTTTATAATTGTGATGATACATTGATTTTTTGCCGACTAAGATTATGGAAATATCAATATACATGTGTAATAATATCAAATGCATATTATTAAAAGATAGTGTTTTATGATATACTTGCAAAGAATTTATAATTATGACACTGCTCACTGTAGTTTCTTAGTGCATGTATATTGTCCCATTCAAGAATTTTTCACTCATGTAGAGAAGTCAGCAGGCTTTAGCTAGATAAAAATAAACCACATAAAATGAAATACACTTGTGCAATGTATATTAATAGTATGATAATATGCATTCCAATAAAGCTGTAGAGGAATAAAGGGACGCAATCCATGTCGCGGGTTTCCATTTCTTTTTACTGAAAAAGTGATTTTTTATTTTTTTTTTACATTATGCAGTGGAGTTCTTTCATTGGTAGCTTGTTTCTGTGTTGTCCGTACAAGGGTGTACAAAGTCCAGGTATTGAATATCTCTACCTTAACTATACATTGCTTGTAACATGTATCCAATGGTACAATAATGACCAACATGCAGTACAATACATCTAACTTAAGATACTTTCCTGGTATTAGTGACACCCCTCAGTTTAGGTGATTAGAGTTATTTGTGCGCTACAGCTGGAGAGACACGTGCTTAAAAATGCATGTCTCTTCAAATTTGAAATTTGTATTATTCAGTTCATCTATTTTACTCTCAGATCACTACTCGTGGTAAATAATTATAAAGTACAATCTAGTATTTTACACAAATATCAAATACGTCAGAGATATGTACATATATATAGACATGAATTAAAGAGGGTGGCATAAATGTAATATATTAATTAATTAATGATTAACCATTAAGGAGGACAGAAAAGCATATAAACTTTTCTGTAAAACATACATAAATTGTTTCGTGTCAATAGAGAATATTAAAAGACACAGGACTTATTTTTTTTATTTTATTTCAACAGGAATTGAAGACCCTGGTGAAGACTAATTAGACAGCTCACTTTGAATATCGATAAATCGTCATGTCAACCTTTAAATCAATCTGCATTTAAACGTATATTTGATTAATTTATTACTTTTAAAAAAATAATTGTCAAGATATGTGGTTGAGTCATATTTGGAAGCATTAATATATGGCAAGTGCTTGCAAATTGCAAATACTAATTTGGTAGATGTGTCAATGCATAGATCTGTTCCAAGCACTTCACTTCTGTTGGCGAATACCGGATGCCAAGTGTCCGGTGACCATTCAAATCAGATACTCAACAGCCATGTTCAACAATGTCTCTTGATTTTTTCCATATGTGAGTGGTCTTGTCATGTCGTCATGTCATTGTATTTTGCTAAACATATAAAATGTGAAAATTTAAGTGGAATGAAAATCCACCCCACTCTTGCCACATCTGACGGGATTATAATTATAGGCGACTTAAAACATAGTTAATGGAATTCTCCTAATGTATTTCTTTAAAAACACAACACATGAAGCTACGAGAACGGATTTTAAACATCAGGCCGATGTATAGTGGGAGAATTTCGCAATACGTTTGAAAAAAAAACTGGCTGTTTTTATATTTAGAAATATAGGTGTTGCGTTTTTAAAGTCGAAAGTCCGTCAGTGTCTAAAACACTACTCTTCAGAAGATTCCAGTCCAGTTACTTTAATTTGTTAATCTATATCTAAAAAGAAATAACCACACCTTTTACACTATGGATGTGAAATTTGATGTAAAATGGCCCCGGGGAAAGGGTGGGCCACAGTATGGGATAAAGCTTCACATACGAAAATATAGAGAAAAAATCTTTCAAACTCTTCTCAAAAACCACCAAGCCAGAAAAGTTCAAATTTTAAATGGCAGTTTTCCGACATAGTGCAGATTAAAGTTTAGGATGAGGCCACAACTGGGGATCAAAGTTTTACATGCAAATAAATGGGGGAAATCTTTGGTCAAAGGTGACTCAGGTGAGCGATGTGGCCCATGGGCCTCTTGTTATTTATTTATTTATTTTCTTTGTTTTAGCTTGATATATGTAATCTAAAGCGCTTTAGGGTAATTATGTTATGAGATAAAGTGTTGTATAAATGTAGTATAATAATATGATATTATGAACGTTCATAAAACTCTGTAAACTGACAGCAGATTCGACAAACGATAACGTCTTTAATTGTAATACACATACGTGTATCACTAATTATGAGAGAGAAGGGTTATAAGAGTTGCACTCCCTTTCATTTTGGGAGAGAGAGATAGAGAGAGAGAGAGAGAGAGAGTACCTAAGCGATCTTCTAATAGATTAAGTGGCAACCACTATTAACTTAAGTGGTGGTTCGCCGGTTAAATGAAGTGGCGGCTGTCACATGAATTGTGTGGCGGCAGCTACTTAAGTAAGTTGTGGCAGCCAGTAAAATTTAGTGACTGCCACCCTATGAATTAAGCGGTGACCGTCAGATAATTAGTGGCGGTCGCCACATAAATTACGTGTCGGTTGCCAGTTAAATTAATACCAATTCTATATCTTGTCACCACCGGCTTCCTTAGGAAAGGGGTACCCATAAAATGGAAATTCATGTGATTACTATAAATTCATGTGATCACTATAAGTAACTAAAATGAGTTATATTTACTGTACTAATTTCTTTTGTTTGTGTGGAATTGATTGTGCAGAGAGGCGTGACAATCGTGTTGCACTGTGACGAGACTGTCATATCAACCATTCCGTACACACGAAGTAGCGTCTTGTATCATGGATATTTACAATATTATTTTAAAATATTGCACGCTATGTGACATCATAATTCTGGGGTTCTCAAAAATTAAATAGCAACGAAAATCAATGTTTGGAGTTTCGATGACATTATGCGTGATAATGAATAATGGTCAAAAGCGCGGGTGAGAGTTTAGACACAATGAGTATTTCGCAGACATTAGCTACATCATCTTCGCAAGTCAAGAGTTTTCGTTCTACACGTTCCCCACAAACCTCTGACAGATTACGCCACGAAAACTATTGCCAGCAGTAGCGACAACTATTGAACGTTCTGAATTTGAACTTTATAATATTAAAACAGGCCCGAAAATATCACTAGCAAAAGAACAGATCCAGGTTGTTAGAATAGATCCTCAGTATCTCTTACTTGTCGTAAGAGGCAACTAGATGGGGCGGTCATCGGATAAGACCACAAAAAACCGAGGTCCCGTATCACAGAAGGTGTGGCACGTAAAAGATTCCTCCCTGCTCAAAGGCCATAAGCGCCGAGCATAAGCCTAAATTCACAGCCCTTCACCGGCAATGGTGACGTCTCCACATGAGTGAAATATTCTCGAGCGGGACGTTAAACAATATTTGATCAATCAATCAACGTGGTAAAAGGAAATTCAAGTTAATTTTGCACCTCGCATATTCATACTGTAAAGCATGTTTATTACGCAAGTCTTGTACTATGGTTGACTTTTCGGCGTTAAGTGCCTGAATTTTGTTTTATTTTATTTTCTGTTAGCCTGTTTCGCTAGTTGTAGAACGCATAATAAATATGCAGGGACAAATTATCATTTTGACACGGGCTGTAATTCAATCTTCTGACAGTTGTTTGAAAACTTTAAATAAAGCTGAAAAATTACCGTACGATTTTTCAGTGGTAGCTGACCCCCACACAACCGACACAATTCCATCATAGAAATCGATCCCGAAATTCACACGTGCTTGGCTTGTTGACAATCGTGTTCTTTTGAATGAAAGCTGTCTTTTCGTTGGTTCCAAGGTCGAACCCTGGAACCAATGAAAACTTGGTCACAGTTTTCGTGGAGTAATCTGCCAAGGGTTTGTGGGAAGCGAATGGACCGAAAACCCTTGGCTTGCGAAAATGTAGCTACATACAACACGTGCGTTTTGCATTTGAGAATCAGTTATATTGATGGCGTGTTAATTTGCAGTGGCGGATTTAAACGGGGAACCCCAAGTTATACGGAGAAACGGTCGTTTCCCTTTATATGTAAATGTATACAAAATGATATCTTACTGGGTAAAGCTACTATTAAGTCCGGATAGTAAGATTGTTTGTATTTCATACAGATATTTATATGATCAATTTTATAAAACAAAAAAAAAAAACCAAAAAAACAAAAAAACAAAAAACAAAAAAAAAAAACAAAACCAAAAAAAACCCAAAAAAACCACACACACCAAAATACAAAAACAAAAGAAAACAAAAAATATACCAACTCTTGGCTCTCGTGTAATAAAAATAGTTTTGATCTCTGTGGGCACCCAACGTATGAAATGAACAAACCTTTATGAATATCTATAGGGTAAAATGTACTGTTGAACAACGTCTTAAAGATCAGTATATACAGAAATGGCAAAGTGATATCCTCGAGTCATCCAAGGGTCAAATATACGGTATTTTCAAAAGAGTATTTGGATTTGAAAAATATCTAAATGTGCTCCCTAAAAAAAATCTAGAATGATATTTATTAAATCAGAACTGCAAATCACTGTCTCCCAGACGAGACTGAAAGATTGTGTGTTACTCCAAAATATGAGAGAATTTGCCATATCTGTAACGAGGGTCATATAGCTGATGAATACCATTACATATCCTTGAGTGTCAGTTTATGAAGCCTGGCGGAAGAAATATCTGTATGAAAATTTTATTACAAACCAAATTTTTTACAAATTTTCTAAACTATTGTCAACTGCTGACTCCAATGTACTTGTTTTGTTTTGTTATCAAATTGTGTAGTTTCATGTCTAAAATAGATGATCAAGATTTTCTCCATAATTCATTGTACTCACCTAAAATCACTCTGCTCATGTACCTTGTATGTAGTGTTTATTTGTATATAATGTATACAGAATCTCATGTACCTTAAAGTGGTGTAAGAGAATAAACTGAAACTGAAAACTGGAAGGGGGGTTTATTCGCCAGGAATTTACAAGGCATTTCTAGCATATATAAATGAAAACTTCAGATTTGGCACCAAAAATGGAAGAGTATTTTAGCTAATAATACCTGACTTTCATATATGCCCCCCCCCCCCATTTTTTCGGAAATCCTCTAGATTGAACACAACAATTATGCTTTATCTATTTTTATGTTGCATTTCTTATGTTTTTCATCACTGAATAAATGTTACAAACTTGATGCTTTTTCATGTTCACAGTTTGGAAGCTGGAGTACGATTCCTTAGAGGCTATAGTAAGCTAAGCTTCTCCACGAGAAGTTATTGTATGTTGGAATTCTGTGTACCAATCAAACTCCGTAATATATTATATGGCGGTGTACTCTTTGCACATCGTTGGAAACCCACGGTCCGTCTCGAATGCTCTTTGCAAAGAGGAATAAAATATTGAATGACTTCTCCCCAATCTAGTCATCTTCATGATCAATTTCAACACCAGTCCGTAGTAAAACGCAGTGCTTCTTTAGATAGGTGTTTTGAGGTAAATTATAGTGGTGATATGAGAAATTAAACCTCTGGTACAGATAGCAAAAGAAATTAAGTACGGAGCTCCGGACAGTTTAATCCATGAATGTCTGGGCCATCTTTTTAATGTACATAAAGATCATATTGCACGGCGATATACACACAGCCTTATGAGGGTCAGCGAATCGGACACGTGGCTATCTAAGATGATATACACATATGTTCTTTACGAAAATTGGACCGTTGCATGCATTTTTCCAGTATCTGCATATTTATCCTCCACATTTAAATTTTTCTACGAATACCATAATGTATTACGTTTCCGTGCATACATAATCGGTTACTTCTCTTTAAAATTATTCAAGCATATTCTAAAACACAACTCTCGATAAATTTTAAAAGAAATGCGAATAGAATGATATTGATAATAGTCAAATATTTGCATATATTTTAAAATTTGTGCCCAAAAGGCCTACGATACTAACTATAATTTGCATAAGAAATGTTGATAAATGTTTCTACCAGTGAACTAAATTTTGTTTGATATAGGTATTTTTACCAGATGACAGTTTCTCTTTTAATATGGCTAAGTTTATCCACGTCATGGAGGACGATTTGCTGGAAGTTTAAAAAAAATGCTGAAGATATTGTTACAAAATTAGATAAATATAAATACTGTTTTTTTTATTGGCATATTTTGCAATTACTACATGTAAATTAAGTATTATATAGTACAGGTTGTAAGCTAAGTCATAAAACACTGACCCCAAGGAAACCATTATCAACCAAGGCGCTAGCCAAGTTTGACAGATTGACAACTTTGTTTGAAAGAAATTGATTTCAACCGTTACCCTCAGATTTAGTGTAATACATTATTCATTTAATCATATTAAATATCTGAATATGACACACACACGTGCGCGCGCAAACTGATTTTCTTTATTTCTGATTAAATGGAAAGAAAACGCATAATCTCAACCTCTGGAATAACATCATGCTGAAAATTACGCAAGTGAATTCGGCGCGTGTGATTTTTAAAAAAAATAATATTAGCCGTTGACAAGTAATGTTTCCTGTTGCTAGGTAATTCACTCTGAAGGTTATGGTTTTCACTCTCGGGGAGATATCTTATTGGTTTTTTTCTCGACCAATCAGAATCTTTAATTCATTAAATGCCTATTTGGTTCAGTATCATTTATTACTTACATTAGAGTGTTATACGGATGGGGGTGGAGGTGGGGGGGGGGGGGGGATCTATTGCGAGGTATTACTCTGGGTTCTTTTTATTTGTTTCATTATTAAGTACTTCCCTATGTCACCTTATAGAAAACTTCCTAACCCCCTGTGGAACATTTATAATAGTAGCAGCTATTTAGAAATATTCATCGATGTAGGCGACGTAAATGTTTCCTTGTTTATAATTTTTTGTAATAACTGAAGCGGCCTTTCAATTTCAAATGAAAATTTACATATTGCAATAATAAGTTAAATTACGAACTATAAATCTTATCATTATTAGGAGAGGGGGGGGGGGGATAATTTGTACAGAGCCTTATCTTTCCATTGTTATCATACTCTCATAATATATAAACCCCCAGACAAATTGAAAGATAAAACAAAATCATAATAATAGCAATGGCAAATTATATATACACATTTTTTTCCCAGTTGTACAATTACTGTTGACAATGCTTTAATAGTTGCATTTACAACTATTTAGTGGCAAATACCCCGTTATCAGATGACAAGGAAAACTTTATTTAAATCCTGGTTCAATTTCCACTTACGTAATCAAAGTGTAAATTAGATGAAGAAAACTTCTGAATCAAAATTTTTCCGTTTACATATTTGTCGCTCGACTGAATTTAATACAAAACTTCATTTTGGGTGAAATTAAAAATGTTCAAACGAAGGTTCACGAAGACCCTCATTATGCAATGGAAATTCAAATTTATTCAAATTATGACCTCCGGGTCAAGATGTTAATATACTGCAGTAGGGTATAATTTTTTACGCATTTAAATATATAGGACAAATTTTAAATATCTATGGAAAATCCATAATGGATGCCATTCTCACTTGTATAGTGTATAAATTCAAGTTTCTTCAAAATATGACTCCCAAGTCAGGGTTGGACCAACCATTTTAAAAAGTATATTGAGACCACGATTCCTGTACTGTGGGTCATGGAGGAACCAATCATTCAAGTTTGTTCAGACCATAACCTCTTAGCCAGAGTGAGACATAAACAACAAAGGTGGATCACAAAGAAGGAAAATCATTTAGAATTTTCTTCCCCTTTAGAACTACAAGGATGCAATTTGTGGTTAATGTGCATGCATTCCTAATAATGAAAAATGAAGGTACTGAACATCCATCAATCTCATAATGGTGTGTATTTTTGAAAAGAGCAAAAGCCATCAAGTACTTAGAATAAAAAATTCTTGACTGGACGTACGTAACACAAACAACCATCCCACCTAAACACAAAATTCCAACAATTCATTACACACAAATGGGGGGGGGGGGGGGGGTTATATTGTAAAACATTTTCTAAAATACTGCATTTTCCCTTTGGGATATACATTGCACTGCTTTGACTTTTGAATTATAGCAAGTCTTCTACTAATTTCACCGATTTGTTTTGCGATAAAATCCGTATTTAGTATCTTTTTTTAATTTCTTTTTATTTATTTTTTTTTTTTTTTTTTTGTACTATGGAAGTGGGCGGTCGTGAATGTATGGACTATGCACATGATGATGCGTACTTTCTACAGAAAAGGAGAAACACCGTATTTTGAATAGCTCTGGAGCAATGACATACGATATGTCAGGGGATTTAATTCTTTTATTCTTCTGGTCGTGTGTTTATAAATAAGATACTTGGTGTGAAGATCAATTAGAAAATCATGTGCAGTGCAAATAATTTCAGTGATTTATATAACACTCGTTCAAAGACTATTACCTTTCAAAACAAGAAAATACTGGCCAGTGTATATTGACTGTGTAGTGAACAGTTATATAAATAGCCAGACAAACACAGCATAGGGAATCTCCGTCGCTAATTATAGAAAAAACAGAATATTAAAAGGATATAATTATAGTATGCAAATACTCAAAAATCACACACAGGCCTTTACTCTACAGTGGAGTATACAGGCGATACAAATTACTTTCTATAATATGGGAGGTCCGAATAGTTTAGGTTATCAAAAAAAAACCCACCCCAAACTCAGAATTAGACCTTTCCTTTTGGGTTTATACGATAATATTAAAAATGTTACATCAACAATTCTATATCTCATTTTCAGTCTGATTACCATTGTTTAATAAGATGATAAAGCTCAATTTGTCATTCTGATACTCTTTCATTACATATACAACGTTTGGATGTGAGTATAATATACTATTATATGTATTGATATTCGTCGAAGACAGATTACTGCCAAGACTGTTTTCACTACATACTCCTAGCTCGTCACTCGATTTCCGTTTTACTGTATTTTTCATTACCAGTGCCTTCAGCTAGAATTTAAGGTATTTGAAAACAGAAATGGCAAATTAGCCTAGTCAACTTAAGCAGACAAATGAGGCAATATTGAAGAAATTGCAACACAAATCATTTTAAGTTAATTTTATTCTTGATTATGTATATTTTCATGTCTGAAAACCTGAACCACAAATTGTTTACACAAATCATGATTTTGGAATAAAAAGTATGATTTCGTTGACAAAATCACAAAACAAAAATAAGTAAATAAATAAAAAATCGGTAATTGTTCACCTTTGTGCTATGATGAGTATATATATATATATATATATATGTTCACTATTATTCATATAATTATATATTAACAATGTATTCCTTTCCTCTCTCTTTCATTACTTGTGATACCATAATCGTAATCAGACAGCGGATAGACACATTCACGATTGTTCCTTTTTAGTGTCTATCTTCAATAATTAAAACAGCAAAATGGAGGTCTAATGCTGAGCTAGGGGTATTCAAATTATCATTGATAACCTAGACTCTTCGGACCATCCATACCATATAAACTATGTTGTACAGTCTATATACTCTACTGCCGAGTGGAGGCATGTGCGCGATTTCCGAATATTTGCATAATATAATTTTATCCTTCCACATTTCTGATTTTCTATAATTAGCGACGGGGATTTCCTATGCTGTGTTTAACTGACTATTTATATGATTGTTTACAACACGGGCGATAAATACTAACCAGTATTTTCTTATAATGAAAGGTAATAGTCTTTAAATGAGAGTTGGATAAATCACTGAAATTATTTGCATTGCATATGATTTTTACACAAAATGGTTTATTTATAAACACAGAGAAGGAAGAATTAAACTCCCTGCCAGCATATCATTGTCATTGCTCCAGAGCTAATCAAAATTTGTTTCTCTTTTTCTGGAGAAAGTACATACACACACACCATCATATGCATATTCTATACATTAAGGTCCCACTTCTATAATACCAAAAACAAAAAAAAAACAAAAACAAAAAACAAACAAACAAAAGGAAAACAAAACAAAACACTAATATTTCAGATAAGAATTAACAAAATGAAAACATACGAAATATAAATGTATGAATTTGATTGCAAAACAAAATAGTGAAATTAGCACTGAGCTTACGTGTACAATGTACTGAATTAAGTCAAAGCAATGTGTTGTATATCCCGAGGAAAAGATACAGTATATTTGAGATTTTTTTTTTATCATTTTCGGCTCCCAGTAGTAGGATCGATGAATTGCCTTTTTTCGAATTTTACCCAACATCACTAATTTTAATTCTGTATATCAAAGCACAGAAATTAATTTCACCCGGCCCTTCAAATTGATTGCAACCATGTTCTTTACATCTAAATGATCATGTCCATTTTATATTACGTATGTTAATATTGTATTCGGTACCAAAGAAAACGAGTATTTATTTTCTAATGTGCATTTATTCATAAGGAGATCTGTCCGTTTATGAGTTAATATGATATCTTATTGCATTTATTTTGTACGTACTACGTGTAAATCATATTATGTATAGTGCATGCATATTTACTGACATGATTTGTTATATACTTGCTTTACTCAATTAATCTCATCATATTTTGACCTTGGATACCATTGTGTTTCATTTCTTTACATTATTTTGCATTATCTTATTATCATAGGAGAGGGCGTTCTAAGTTTGGAGAACCTGTGCCTAATCCTTTTGTTATAACACATATGCATTACGATATGTTCAAATTAATATTGTATGTATCTTCTACAGTATGTATATAGTATATCTTATATGTCATTTGTGTATTAGGGCTCTTTGTAAATCTGTTTTCAGGACCACAAAGTGAACTAGTTTTGTAAACTAGTTGTATTATCATGTTTAAATAGAAGATTTTATTATTATTGACAACTAATCTTTATAAGTCTGGTAGTCTTTAATGAACATTGAAACATGCATACTGGTAAAAATATAACTACCTATAAACAATGTCTTTTAAATTTATATATTATAATTGATGAAGACCAATACATCCATTTCTATGTATTCTTTGCCGGTTAGCTGACGTGTCTTTTATTATTCATGATATTATAATCGTGATAATAATATTAAAATTGCCGTATCTATTTTCAAATATTTCAAATTCTGGCTGGCAGTACTGATAATAAAAAACAGCAGAACGGAAGTCCAGTGGTGAAATGGGAATATCGCCATAACAGCCTTGACATTAACCAATCAATACATCTACTGAAACATTACTATTACATCCAAAAGACGTATTTGAATTATAAGTAATCAGACAAAGAAAGGGATTGTTCAGATTGTCATGTTCTCAAATATGTTAAACACTCTATTTGGGAAAAAACTGGCCAGTAATTAAAACAGAAAAAGGGAGGTCTAATGCTGAGCTAGGGGTATTGAAATGAACATTAATAACCTAGACTCTTCGGACCATCCATACTACGTAAACTATGTTGTACAGTCTATATACTCTACTGTCGAGTGAAGGCATGTGCGCGATTTCCGAATATTTGCATACTATGTACATTATAGCCTTTCAATATTCTGTTTTTCTATAATTAGCGATGGGGATTCCCTTTGGTGTTGTACGGATGAAGGTGACATTTGACTGGCTGTATAATGATAAGCACTTTTTTTCTTAAATTAAATGTAATTGTCTATGAACGGGTGTTGGATAAATCCCTGAAATTACGTGACTTCCACGTGATCTTCGCACTAAATGTTTAACTTATAAACACTTGAAAACAAGAATTAAACCCTGTGGATTAATTAAATACTTCCCTCTGACCTTTACAGATACCATCTACTAATATTAATTAATTAATTATTAACATTATTATTTCATTACATGTAGTTATATGTAAAGTTTGTCGGTTTTGTATTTCAAATTCAACAAAAGACGAGGAACGCTTTCTACTAGAACGTTCATTGTATAACAATGGCAGAGTGGAAGTTTTAAGTTTTATTTTTAAACCTGTCCAAATTTATTACTGCTAAAAACTGTTGACCTGTTTATTCGGATGTTGTCGACTGAAGATCCTGCTTTTGATATCTTGTTCTGTCAACATTACATGTAACTGTAAAAAATCAAAACACATGATCTAACAATGTTGACCATATAGTTACTTCGTGTTTACAAGTTTGATACTCTATATATGAAAAAATGAAGATAACGATCAGTGATCAGTCTCACAACTCTTATAAAGAATATAAAATTAAGGGTAGGGCAAACACGGACCCCTGGACATACCAAAGGTGGGTTCAGGTGCCAAGGAGGAGTAAGCATCCCTGTGGACAGGTCACACCCACCGTGATCACTACATACAAGACTCCTATCATAACTTAACTCCTGCTCGTCATACATTGTAAATGTTTTCTTTTTGTCACTTTGCAAATGTTTTCTGTGTTTGTTTACAATTTCGGTCTATACAGCGATATACTTATGCTTCTCCGTGGACCCAAATTGGTTGAAAAAAACCCCCCAAAATTTAATAATTATCAACGTTCGTTAAAGACGTCAGTTATTGTTTTCTGACCCTGCAATCAAATTATTAAAAACTCCCATTTGCCATTGTTATACAGAGAACATTCCAAAAGGAAATGTTCTCCATCTTCTATTGAATCTGAAATACAAAACCGACAAACTTTACTTAGAAATACATGTGATAAAATAAAAATATTAATAATGAATTAATTAATAGTAACAATTAATGATATAAAAATATTTGATAATATAACTATAGTAAAATATGGTTACCGCGAACCTCCAGGGCCAGTGAAAAAGCAGTTCATTATACCCAGACTTATATTCATTTTTATTTGTTTGATATCATTTCGTAATAAGCGTGAATTCATTACAAGCGCGTTTTACTGTACATATAATCAACACTATCAAGTCCTATCAAGATTTGACCCCTCTTTCACTACTTATGATTCAGACGGAAAACATGTGCTCTAGTTGATATATCATTCAAGTTGCCTAATTTCAAAGTGTGAATTTTAGTAGGAGGATGTACTGGTAACTAAAACAGCAGAAGGGAGGTCTAGTACTGAGTATTGAAATATACGTGATAACCTAGACTCTTCTGGCCTTCCATATCACAAGCAACATGGCACCCAGTACATATACTCTAGTCTAAAGGTTTGATTGATTGATTGTTTTACGTCCTGTCATGAATTTTTCACTCATATTGAGACTAAAGGTAATTATGTGTTTATGTACTTTCGAACTTTTGCCTTTACATTCTGATTTTTTATAAATGATAACGGGAATTACCAGACTACCAAAGCTATTTCATATATTTTTAAAAACTAAAGGAAAGGGGACTTCAAACACTCAAATCGATTTTTACAAGAAGTGCTTTATTCATAAAAGATTTGAAAACATGCATTAAATCTCGCTCATTGGGCACAATGGATGTAGCTTTACTGGTAATTTTTTTCCTTTAATTTTACATGCATTTAGTAGGATAAATGGGCTGCTTGCCCCGCATTGTCTTTTATAACAATTTTAAATGTTAAGACTGGAAGCTTGAACTGATGAATTGAACCTATGGAACCTATATAGGAAGGACGAACGCTCCTTCCTCTCCCTCACAAAGCCTCTCACCTTTAGTCGGCGCGGGTTCGAATCTCGCTCGCGCCGATAAATGTGAGAAAGTCTGCCAGTTTACTTTCGGAAAGTCGGTGGTCTCTTCCCGGGTACATTGTATCTGGGTTCTCTCCTCCACCAATAATGTTATGAATCATCACTGTGTGGCCCTGCTCCCATGCACCAGTTGTCTGGTACATTCGGTGACTTCTCTAAGAGTAAAGGATTTTGGAGTGTGACGTAAAACTTATTCTATTTTCTTGTTCACTTATGTGAAGTTGCATGGGTTTACAAAATTTTAAGTTATCAATACAAATAACATTTTTCTCTATTTATTCCCTCGTATTCTTTGGCATCCAAAGATTTTAAACAATGAAAATTTACAAAATGTCGTGAGCGTGACATTGCAAAAGCAACGTTGTAAGCACATACATAATGTACATTTGATAGCCCCGGATCCACAACACAGAAGAATGGGGAGGGGTTCGTTTCCCGACATTCCTTTGACTCGCAGACCCTCCAAACGTCTGAATACCCGTGTTATGTATAATAGAGACTTACTACTCGGAAGTTGAAACACTCACCTCAGTATTTGTCGGTGTGATCTCATGTACTGCTCTTTTACAAATATTTAAAAATATCCGCAGATTTCAAACAGCCGAGTGAGTAAATAATTCTTTAATCTGAAACTAATTGAGGTTTTATGCGTGTGAAATTGAAGTAACATCTCGGAAGTTGTTAGGGTGAAAAAATAAACCAAAAATTCGTTGATAAGTAAATGCATCCGGAATGTTCATTGAATAATTTTTACCGAGTTCCAAAATATGATCTAGAACAAAGCACTGTTATAATCACGCTAGAAACCATTATTCATGAAAATATTTAATTTTTGACTAATTTTTCTCGCAAGAAAACTCCTGAACGTAATTGTATTTTTATTCAAACCAATACACATGGGGGCGGCCCTATACTTCAGCGATATTGACATGCCCAAAAATTTAAAGCTGTACAGTGAAATAGCCTCTCGTACTATCATCAGTTTTACTGTTCCAATTAAATGGCACTTCTAGGTCATTTTTCAAGATTCCGTAGAATGGTGAAAAGCCAAGTGCTGAAGCATACTAATATTAAAACATTTTTTGTTTGGGGGGGGGGGGGGGGGGGGGTTAGCATCAAATATCTTTTAAAACAATGGAACAATATAATGTACGTATGACTTCATTTGGATAGATCATATCTTACCCACAATATTCATTAAACGCAAGAATTTCAATGCTTACCAATTACTCCGATATCATCACAAGTCAGAAATGTAACAAAACGATGGTAGCTCAACAAGTTACTGTACTATGTCTATCCCAAAAAAATGTGAATTGGACATGAACATACATATAAGGAAAATAAAATGCTAAGTAGTGACGGGGTATCACGATAGTATTCTCTTTAAAAAGGTAGACAGTCATGACCACTATCTAGATTGTACTGTACCGGGAAGTATGCCCTGGGAATGCGGAAATTACGGAATATTTCCTCTCGGAGTATAATTATCCATATGCCGGAATACATTTTTGACAATGTGTGCCCACAGAAAAATTAGAATTAAAAGGATTGTTTGGAAAGATCCTAATGGTGTTTATGTTCAGAGTCATGCATGTGCAGTTAAGAGAGACAAAATGAAATATCACTGCAGCATGCCGTCAGTTTCAATACATAACATTATTGTCAAATTTAAATACTTCTTTTATTATTCCTAGTGGTAACAAACACATGTATGAAATTTATAAAGTCTCTGATTCAGATAGAAGCACTCTTTAGAATGTCGGTGTAGAACTTAATCTTAGATTTCAGCGACATGTCTATAAACTTGTCCCCAATGGTCACTGTCATACCACCAACCAGACTGGGGTCAACCTGTAAACAACAAAATCACCTGTCATCACAAAAGTTCACATTAGAATATGAATCATGAAAAGGTGAAAACATTGATGGAAAACTACACTGAACCTTATCAAAGTGGAACTGTAAGACGTTGTACTTAAAACTTTTATAGCAATACTGAGAATGTTAAGAAATTTTCACTTTGTTCACCTTTTAAAAGCAGTGCTTTATGGTTTAAAAGATATGGCTAAAAGTACATCAAAATCAAAGGTCAATGTAAAGATGAACCAGGTCAAAGATTTTAGTACCAATGGAAAGGACTTGCAACTAGGAATACATATGAAAGGTCTACCTCTCAACTAGGAATACATATGAAAGGTCTACCTTACATGATCTAGGTTTAAAGTTTCTTTGAAACTTTCCAAAAACTAGGTCAGTGGTCAATGTCACCAAATCTGATATCATTGGAAAGTTGATTGATTGATTATATATATTTTCAACATCCCGCTCGAGAATATTTCACACACATGGAGACGTCACCATTGCCGGTTAAGGGCAGCAAAATTTAGACCCATGGTTGGCGTTTATGGCCTTTAGGCAGTGAGGGATCTTTGACGTGTCACAATTACTGTGACACAAGGCCTCGGTTTTTATGATCTCAACAGAAGGATCACCTCATTTAGTCACCACTTACGACAAGCAAGGGGTACTGAGGATCTATTTCTAACAACCCAGATCCTCACGGGGTCTGGAAGTCTTCTCATAAAATATGCATATGTTAATATAATAGCAGTACCTCTTATGATTTGGAAGATATAGCTTATATTTGAATTTTCAAAAAGTAGGTCAAAGGTCAATGTTAAGGTAACCAGATCAAAGGTTTTGGTGTCAGTGGAAAAGTCTTGCCATAAGGAATACACATACATACTAAGTATGAAAGGTCTACCTCTTATGGTGTAAAAGATACGACCAAGTTCAAATTTTTGCTGCAAACAGACAGACAAATGGACAGTTAAAAAAACTGCATGTCCCCTGAATCTATGATTGTGATGTAGAAATTAAGTATCTACGAAAGTAATATATTACAGTGCTAAAAAATGTTGGGAGGTAAGAGCTATCTGCAAACACAGTGAATTAACTCATATAAAACATGATGTAAAACTTGAATGATTATTGTTCTTTGAATGAACATGATAGAATTTGTCATATTTAATATAGAAAAGTATTTACTGTGCACAGGAAATCTCAAATAACAACAAATGATTTGCCGTACATGTATATAGTGTGCTAATGGTATTTGATGTAATTTGATCTTGGCTTTATGAGCTCTTAGAGATCCTAGTACATAGTTCATGTCTAGCCATATTTTACAAACATACCCAAATAATGTCGCATTTGCACAGATATGAACAGAAAAGAAGACAAGCAATACCAAAACCATGATGAACTTATTTCACTTCTTTTATATTTTACTATTGCCATTGTTAATGAAATAAATGAATATGTAATGGTGTACGAAAATACACACTCTTAAATTTCATTCATACTGTGTTCAAGTTTTGCTTAGCCTAGATTAGTTATATAGTCTAAATACCTCAGTCTGTAAATAGAGTTTTTGTCCTTTCTCTAGGAATCCCTCTAAAATGGTCTGGAGCTGCTTAGAGGTGTTTGCATCCAAGGCCTGAAACATTACAGAAAGTTATCCACAGTGTTCCTACATGTAACTCAGCATTTAACTCACTGATCCACAGAACAGTGATCATATACCATACCGGTCAAGTACCACATCTGTCTGTCCTGGTCAGACACAAGATAAATTTAAAGTTTACTAAATGAAAAGATAATTAAAATGCAAGTTTAAATAATTGATTTTGATTTAATTTGTTCTGAATATTCAGAAGTATTCATCTGTGATAAATCAGATAATAAGCAACAACTAGGAATTGTTAAAAATTTTCGAAGTCCAAGGCATGAAACTCTGTCAAAAGTTATTCAACCTGAACCACATAAAAACATTACCTGGATATTCTCATGATGTATCTAGATCTCAAATTTCATTTGAATATGTGTGTATGTAGCAGAGATAACAAATGGAAAGTCACTTACTATGGAAGAATGGAAAGTTCAAAATGGTAATATTATACTGGGTGATGATATTTTACCTACCATTTATTACGGAGTTGTGAGAGGGCACACTAAACTATTTAAAAAGAGGGCCCTATCTTAAACATTTTTTGTGATGAATTCCTTCTCGATACAAATTGAAATCAGAAATAATTGTTACATGCAATCTGATGGACTGAGCACACGTAAACAAATTAGTTTATATTGTATAATGTAACTTGGTATGGGGACATGCCCCCTTTGTGTAAACTGCACCAAGTTAGATTATATGCATAAATAGGTCAAAATTAGCTTCATTCCTTAATTGGAGTGAAGTTTCTAGCATGGACATTTCAACTTATAAATGCTCCAAAATTCCATATCAAGATGATCACAGTTACCTTGGCAACAGTAACCTTGCAGATGACCTCTCCCCTATGTGCACTCATTAATTCTAAATAGAGGTTGATCACATCCGTTAGTTTTGTGAGACGTCCATTGTCTGCCATGGTGTCTGAAAAACAGTAAATAGTTTTGAGTTTATATGGAATTTTTGTCAGCCCTATAACTAGATATATAACAAAATTATAACAAGCACATTCTAAAATACTTACCCACTAAATTTTGTGTGACTTTCGAGTACCCATTCTTCTTAACAACAGATTGAAAGGCAGCTGAAATTACAATAAGTTTCCATATACATGTAAAAGTAATAGCCAAAAAATTTCAAAAACTAAAAGATCACAGAAAATTCTCTGATAGTTCTTTGTGATAGTTTTTAGACACTATTTATGAATCTTTGATACATTACTTTGCTGTGAAGCCAAGAGACTTGGAACAGAAAAGTGTACATTCAATTATTGGTACACATTTCATCATATCTTTTTATCACATCAGCACTTAGGCCAAAATAAAATGTATTTGTTTGAAATTTTTCAACATTCTAACAAAATCATATCAAGAAATTTGAAGAAACTATCTTATTTGTTTTGCTCAAATAGAGATCAAATTGAGATTGTGTTGCTTTCAAATGGAAAAATTTTTCCTGGTTTTCCTTCTTGGTCACAAACCTCCCTGACATGACAATTCCAAACAATGTGTTTATATGTGCAGGCCTCACATTTACATTTTGTTCATATTTCATGTTCTAAAAGCATCGTGATTTCAAAATTTCAAGAACTTTCTTCACTGGTCAGTGAACATGATAAAACCAACACAGAACAGTCACAACCGTTTTATGTGAGTGTATATTAGTCAGTCTAACCATTGGGATGTCACAAGGCATTTATAATGCAATCCTACCTCTAAATGCAATTAAATACATACTTTTTTTACTTTTGGAATTTTCTGTTGGATCAGCAAAGAAATCTCTAAATTGGGTATCCTTCTCCCAAAGTTGCTACAAAACATGTAAAACCATATTTTATATATACACTGTATGTCTATATTCAATCATTCATTCTCCTATCAGTGATGTAATCGAATTTTGACTTCATATGTCTTACTTCTCATATATGATCTACAAGTAAATCATTGTATATATACTAAATACTTATGGTTCTTCTGTCAATTCAACCTACAGATTCAGTATTTAGGAGAAATTTAAAAATGTAAAACATCGAATCCTATCATGAACTCACTTGTGCCCACCCCCGAGATGTTAAACAATATATAATCATATAATCAATGCTTAGTCATTCTCGTAATTTGTTGTTATCAATATACAAACACAATACTTTGTTACAAACAAGGTTAGCAGTTTATTAAAGAGCATCTCCAAACTTTAAAGAGAGAGAGAGAAGTGTTACATTGGTACATTTATACCACTTTCTATCATTCTAAGAAATCTCATGAAGCATCATCTCCACTTCCTACCTTAACAGACTTGAGATCCTTCTCCACAGAATCCAGAGACTTCTCCTTACTGGCAGCTGAGTAAAGTGCCGAGGCGTAACTACCTGCCAATCCGTACACCTGGACGGGGGTCTGTTAAAGAATCATTTAGTTTATTCTTAATAATTACAACAAGATGTTTTTATGAAACAAAAATGTACCGGCCCCCTCTAGCCAAACTGTGATACCCAATTACTAATGAAAGTACCACAATAAATGCCTTGTTACAGAATTCATAAATGGAAAGTCTAAAACTACAGACTAACAGAGAGTAACATTATTGGACTATTTTGAACCCATTCTAAAGCCAGAACCCTGGGCTTGCAAATTTCACAATTTTGATATGTCTCTTTTTTCTTTTCCTTAGATATATGTTTAGTTTTTATAATATAGTATCAGGAAAATAAAAGAAGTTTTTCAAATGATATAAACAATAATCACTAGGATAATTTTAGTCCCACCTTGATTCCAAAGCCCCTAACCCTGCGATCATGAAATTTACTATGTTGATTTCCTGCACCTTCTAAACATCTAATTAATTTCAATATAGTATCAATAGCATTAAAGAGTATGTTATTTAAATGTTTTACACATACACACTATATGTCTGAAAAGTTGGTTTCACCCTGAAGTCAGTACTTTTACTCCAGGGATCATGAAATCTAAAAAAATTTATAGAAGCATTCCTGCTCTGCATGACTGTGGAATTAGTTTTTCCTACAAATATGTAGTTGTAGAGAAGATTTTTGAAAACTGGTAAATTTGTGGCAGTCTGATTAAGAAATTCATTATTGAAAATATACTTCTGTCTATGAAACATGATAATTACTATCTTGATTAATTCTAGGTTTGTGAATATTCTAGTATTTGAAACTAACTAAATTAATAACATGCATTACAACAATGAAAAAAGAGGTTTGAGGTCAAACATGTAGAAATTTATTTACTATTATATGAATGCTGCAATATTTAATTCATGTGTTAAATTACAATGTGTCATTGCTAGATGGGACCGCTTTGCCATGAAATAGAGAGATTTGATGATCTTTACTTATCTGATTGTGCAATTGTTCGTAGACTACAGGTCTCCCCCCATTTTCTTTTAAATCAAATATCTTATTTCCATTAGGCTAGGTCATGGCATACATATATTGGAGGGGTGGGGGGTATAGTGCCCATACTTACCATCTATGGGCTGCTACGAAAATAAATATAATTGCCTATATTTAGGCACTTCCAGTTTTTAAATTCTATGTTAATCTATAATTTCAGGTGAATCTTTAAAATGCTTGGGATGGAATCCACTTCCATGGGGAAAATTTCTGGACCTGATCACAGTACATGTGACTGTGCTCGCTCTCACAGTTGCTGTGAACATATTATTAGTACTGTCAGCATATAAAAAGATAATAATGGACTAGGCCTAATGACTTAATTTAACTTAAAATCAAATGTAAATCAGTCTAAGAAAATTTTAGTATCCAAAAGAAAGTTATTTTCTGTTGTGAACATACTAATTGACTTCTAGCATGAAAAATATATACACATTCACATTACTGAATTAGTACACCACCTGGACAAGTTTGTTGCATCTTGCAGTAGTGCTGAATCTTCTTGCCTGCAAGAAGAAAAAATATACAGTGGAGAAAATTCGAGCTATATTTTTTCTTCTTCTCAAGTTGTGAATGTCAATCTATCCACATTCTTCCAGAAATTGTTATCAAACAAAAAGATAATTCTATCCATCATGGAATTAAAACAAACGACATTTCCAAATTCACAATACCGGTTGACAATGAGATAGAGGTCAAAGTTAGGAATCGATAGTTTCGTTTACAAAGCTCACATAATAGTCTGCAATAAATTAATTATTCAGTTAAAGTATATCAAAATTTTACTGGATTATTAATTCACTATCAGTAGGTATATTAAAGAATATTTTAATCAATCAATAATCTTACCAATATCCCTAGTCCAGAAGTGGCCATTTTGACCGCTGAAGTATGATCACTTGAACGCTTAATTCAGGCTATATTTTTGACAAGTCATACCATAACACTTGATTTCGTTTAACCATCAGATAATGCATTCGTATATTTTGATCAACTCTTAACAAAATATATTACATTTAAAGCGCATCTATATCAAAAGAAGAGGAAGAGATGGTTTAAAGTCAAATGCTTTATCGACAAATGCACGAATGTCATTACGCACGACTCGTGAAATCAAGCATAAATTTGACATCGAATAATATTGAAAGTCAAGGAAAGCAAAACACATGTTATTCCTGATAAAATAGAGAGATGCCGTCGTATGAGATGTCCATTATTGCAAAAGCACTTGCTACGGTAATTGCATGTACATCTGCACCATATAAATTACTAGATATTGTTTCATTCATTATCCATTGTATTATAAGCTGTCCTTTTCATTATGTTTTAGTTTATTATGGCCTAGATGTCCTACATTAGTATATACGTGACTCAACCATGCACTGAATCCAAGGAAGAAATGAATTCCGTTTGTCTCGCACCATTCCTTGGTATTCATTGCATTTTGGTTGATTTGTATTACAACATGGCCAATTTTTGTGGCATCTGGAGTTTATATTGCTCAAGTTTGAGTTACCTCCAGTACAGATACAGATCTCATGGTCATTAATCCGATATTTCTCTTACCCATAGGGCATAATTGGAAATAAAGTATATTGTATTGTATACATTACTTAACATATGGGATTGTTTGCACATTTTTAGAATTAGTTGACTACTTCATACTTCAAAAGAAATTAAACTGGCCAATCTCAAACTTTGGTCATCATCACTGAAAATTTACGCCTCCAATGAAAATTGTACAATTATATAACATAAAGAAATGTCAAAAGTTTAAGATTAATTATAATTCCGCAGTATATATATATATATATATATATATATATATATATATATATATTAAAATTCAACAACTTTTGGGGCCCATTTGCCAGTGTCCCTTGGGGATCCAGGTTAGAATAGATCCTCAGTACCCAGAGCGAGTTGTAAGAGGCAAATAAATGGGATGGTCCTTTGGATGAGACCACAGAAAAGGAGGACCCATGTCACAGCAGGTGTGGCATGTTACAGATTCCTCCCTGATGAAAAGCCATAAGTAGGCCTAAATTTCGCAGCCCTTCACCGGCAGTGGTGAACCAATCATTTGCCAGTGCAGTGGTCATTTGGCAAGACTTATCTCAGTGAGACTGTTCTCTGCAGGCTGCATCCAATGAAATATGGTGCAATATGATATGAGCTGAGAAAGAATTGTTCCTATAAAATGATGAAATGTATATACAGGCAGTGACTGTGCCATGTTATGAATATCCATCATCAATGGCCACACTTACTTGGTCTAAGAGTACCAACCTTACCTCAAACCATGGCTGTATGATCAACAAAACCCTCAATTTTCATGAATAATTTATGCATTTATTGACCAATGACAGTCATGATAAAGATTTTGATATCTAATGGTTGCAACCACATGTAAAACTTGTAATGTTCGTTTTCAAATAATAACAGACAAAAAAAGCTTACAGATCACTTTTAGAAGCAAGTCAGGTATATAGCTATATATTTTGAATGAAATCCATCTTAACAACAGAGGCTATACTTGCAAATATTGTGTCAATAAATTTATTGTGTCAGTTTTTCCTAATTGGCAATTTTCGGATTATTCTGCTATGAGCCATACAATGATCTCCCAAGTGGATTTTTCTTTTCATCCAAATAAAAATTGTGGGAGTTCTCCGATTAGTTGATATATGAACGCAAATATTCAGAAAGTTGAGGGGTTTCTTAATTTAACAACCACGGCTACGACGTGTGAATGGAGACAATAGGAGTGGTTAGTGATGATGATATATGTCATGCATCAAAATTTGAAATTGAATATGTGTACTGTTAGTGTTATTCAAACTGGATATCATTAAATTCATAAACTACAATTAAAATAAAACAACAGCATTCTGAATGTATTGCAGGCAGTCCCCCACTGGTAGGATAATTCAGTCAAAGTAGGTCAAATATAATGAAACTCGAACTTGATCTGTAACTGTCCAAGACAAATTCCAGTTGAATATCTTCATCCAATGCTAAGAAAAGTCCAGAAACCTCAAGTAGAATGACAGACAGACCGGGGATAAACTTAGTCCCCTTCAGCAAGCTGTTAAAGGACTAATAAAGATTAGATTTATTTTTGTAGACAGAAACTGTGCAAGTGCTGAAGCGAGTTTGTCAGACAATATGGAGTGGAGAGGGGGTCATCAAGCGTGTGGAACATCTAGGAGTGAGGAACACACCCTATATAATGTCAAGCCCTGATGGACAAAAGTGGATTAAAGCAAGGTGTTTCATTCATGTTCTTTTCTAGGTGTACATGCTATGTATTCCAACATGAAAATATTTCATGATTGTAAGAACTTTGTAATTCTTTCAATGTAACCATCATTTTATTTCTCTTTCAATGACAGCTCAACTTTGTTGTATAACATCTGTGCTTAAGTTTATAACAAATTGATTTTTAATTACTGTGGTCAACAAGGTTTATGTATATCTAATATATGAATGGATAGAATGATTTACACTAGTGTCAATGTAAAAAATCTGTCATTACTTGTAGCCAGACCATACCGATAATCCTGTATGGACCTTTAGAAAAGTGGCAGTACATTTCATTATTCAGATTAACAAATTTATGAAAATGTGTGTCATGCAAGAATCCAATTTCAACCATTCTCTCTCTGGTGCTTTGCTAGAAATGAATTTTTCTGTATTCTGTACTCGGTATACATACATCATCATATATACATATCATATATATATTTTTTTTTATTATTTTTTTTTTTTTGTGAGAGGGAGATTTGAAGTTCATTTTCATTTTACCAACAGTTAAATTATATTCAGTATACATGCATATGTGTACTTATTATTCAACAAAAGTAACACAATGTGTTTTTCAACATCTGTGCTAAAATGAAAAGAATTTCAAATTGTTACAAGATTCATATGCACAGATTATTTTGTCTCTCTGACAATAAAATATTCTGTCTCTTTCAGGTATGTTTTGATGGATGTGGATATGTCTATTCCAAACTCGAGAACAGTAATGTCTGAAGTGAGAAAGGACTTTGATGTAATTCGGACAAACATTGTTAGGACTGACCAACCATTTATCAGGCCTTGTGCTACAGGCCAGCAGTGTGAATTTGGCGAAATGCCAGTAGATGAAACAAAGAGAAGATTCTGGAGAAGAAATAAACTCAAGAAAACATATATGAGAACACAAAACAGAGAAAAATAAAATTCTAAAAAAAATATTGTTGTTTGATATTAAATTTTATACAGAACTCCATTGTAGTATAAAGTTCTTGGATAACAAATACTGTTTATTGAAGATACTTGTGTTGAGATAATCATTTCCAGTGTTGATTAAGTCAATAATCATGCATACACCTTTCTTTTCTTGGAAAAATGGTCATTGACACTGATCTGTATAAATTGCTGGGAGCAAAATCTGAATCCCAACAAAAAAAGTACCATATTCGCCTGGTTTTAGATGAAGCTGACGTGTTAAAATGTTTTCAATAGTTCTCATCTTGTTCTGAAACATCTCTACATTTTTGTGAAAAAACAGTTTTTGTGTATTTTCATAACCGTAACTATGCTACAAAGAGTTTCTTAGTATTTCAAATTACATGTAAGAGAGATATAAACATTGTTTTGGTAATAAATTTTCGACTGGATTTTTGTAGTCAAGGTGTCGTGGAACAGAGTGAGTACAACAAGAATATTTGTATTTTGATTTCCTAATTATACTTTTCTTTAAAACTGGAAGACTATGGTGACATCTTTATTTACGGATTAACCCCTCTCTCCCTAGGACTCTGTATTGATTACGGCGATTATATACAACACTGACATCCAGTGTAAAATGTACACTTCAGTCCTCTGTTTAATTGTGTTCGTTGTCGAAAATATCGTTATGAATATCGCTGAGGATCAGGTCATGGTAACATTATACAGTATATTTCCAACCTAACCCAGTTGTGGAAAATTAACATCTGATGACATAAAAACCTTCCCAGACGGGGAATCGAACCCCGGCCGCCGCGGTGAGAGCGCGGAATCCTAACCACTAGACTACCTGGGAACTTGGGTTAGGAAGGATTATCGTACAAATCATTATCAAATACCAAACTAATTGCGGAGTACTTGATGTGCAATTGCTGGTGGGCTCCAAGCGTCTATAATTAATTACAACGTGAATATATATACATGCAACAGGGAAAAGAAAACCTTTGCTATGTAGAACAGAAATACTAAATATATTACTGCAATACCAATCATATGAAACAAATAAAATAAATCTACTTGTAAACAGAGGGAATTAAGGGGCCACATCCGTGCTGTTATTAATGCACAGAGCAATTTTCACTTTCTTTTAAAATTAGAATTGTTTATTAAATGGATTAATCTTAGATAGATTTAAATTGTTATGAGGAAATCTGTTTAAGCACTTTATACTTTTCACGTTTAGATAAACCCTGCCTAACAATTTTTTCTAAATTCAAATACCTCAGTTCAAAAATAATCCCTTTAGAATAATTGAGATTAGATAATATTTTTTCTTTGTTCATTGACTTTGTCACATTTAATAAGAGAGTGCAATTCATATTCATCTGAATTTTGTGTATATCTTCGCATAGGCGTCGGAAGTAAATTGAAAGTTGGGGGGAGGGGTTTAAACCCACAAAAAAAAAAAGTTTCTACGTCAAGCACACACACAAGCTAATTCCTATTGTCTATTGAATTGATATATAAATTGTAACCGACACTACAGTACTTGAATGAGCTGCAAGAATTGGCTATTGGCTCATCAAAATGTCACAACTTTTCAGTCCTTTCATTAGAATTTTACAAAAAGGGATATTCTGTGTTCATCCTCACTAACAAATTCATTTGCCACGTCACGAAGATCCAGATTCTCCGTCTTACTACATGTGAAGGATCATCAAGTTATTTAATCTAACTTGGGTCATAGTTGATCGCAGATACGATTTCATGCAGCGCAGTGTGTTGAGCATTCCTTTCGCTGGTAGCATTTGTTGCTGGCATTACAAGAAGTTCAATGCAAAACTGCAATTTCGCTATGCAGTAATATGCCTTCTGTTTTGATGAATTCAGTTATTGTCTGAATGAAAGGAGTAATGTCTTTGGGGAGATTGCATCTGAGTATTTGAAATTGAATTCTCAAATTTTTGGCATTGATGTCTATACCGTAATTTTTGTTTTGACCAACTCAAATTCTTTATCAAATTTTTCTCCTGTGGCCACCTTCAACAATAACAATTCCAACTGCATATATTTGGCATATTTAGGACTGATCAAAACAATATCTAATGCCATTCACAAGTAAATAAATTGCCTCAAAATATTTAACTGTCTACAAATCTTCGCAAGTGTCTGGTGATGCAGAGATCCTTCGTCAGTTTTTTTTTTCGGAGGATGTCTTCGACGAGGCACTGCAGGATCATCAATATCAAAATCCGTGACTCTTTTTTTATCCTCATAGAATGAGAGAAAAGCTTTGTTCTAAGAGACTCCAGAGTTTTTCATCGTGCCGAGAGCCATTTTCTGACCTTCTGCAGCAGACAAAGTTTTAGTTTGATTGACTTTGCTAAGAATATCTCTATGACGAAGCAACTGTTCACTCAACAGACAACCAATTGCAAAGAGAAAGTCAAATTTGTTCATGTAGGTCATAACCCCTCTTATTCTGCATCTTATGTCTGAAACTTTTACATACTCCACAGATTCCTCCCATACGCCCAATAATACTTCGTAGGTAAGTATTACACTCTGCATCTGCTCGAACTGCCCACCTTGTTGGACACAAAACTCTTATTCCAGGTGATGAAGTCTCTAAATTCTCAGGTTCTTTCAACTTTCTAAAAATTGCTTCTCTTGGCGACTCTTTGATCAATTTTGTTATTTCACGCGTTACTTCAAGGACATCTCTCATAATTGTAGATGATTAACAGCATCAGAGCATGCCAAGTTTACAACATGGCCATAACAGATCCAATAAAGAGCTCTGCTTTCTTTCTCTAAAATTTGCTTTGCAACTCCGCTTTTTGACCCTGCCATTGAGGCAGCTATATCATAATACTGACTCCGTAATTTGTTAAAAGGAATATTGAACCTGGTCAAGGTATCACTGACTGCAGACACGATTGTATTGGTTTTATCGTCGACTTCATAAAAGCCAACAAAAATTCCGTGTGACACAAACTGGCCATCGATGTATCAGAGACAAATAATGAGTTGTTCTCTATTAGAAATGTCAGTAGTCTCATCAACCATTATTGTTAGAAAGTTGGCATTCTCTAAATCTTTCATAACACTTCTAAGAACTTGATTGGCCATTACTTTACGTGCGTCGTTTTGAACTTGTACTGATACATATTTGTCAAGTTTTCTCTGAATCCATGCCTGCAAAACAGGATCACTCTCTGTTTGCAGTTTAATCAACTTGTGAAAATAAGGAGAACTCTCCTGTTTCTCCCAACTGGAATATTTTGTTTTGCTAGATATCTTAAACTCACAAGTATTTTCAGGAAAAATCTATGCTGTTTTTTTTTCTGTTCCGAGTGTTGTATACTGAGAGATTTACCAACATCCTTCAATACTTTTGGAAGTGTAAATGAGCTCTCAACTGCTTCTCTGCGAGACTTGCTGTTGGTATGTTGTGACTTTCTTCCAATTACGAAATCCCGTTGACAAAAATGCCTTCTCCTTATTATGATTGGACAACATACCACCCTTGTGAGCTGTTATACAGCAGAAACAAAATGTTGCATGTAAAGACACATCATAGTGGAACCATTTCCATTTCTCACATCAAGATCCCTGAAAAGACCTTTTGTGATCCCCTAAACTTGATAAAGGAAATTTGAAATTGGTGGGTTGGAAAAGAGACTTTTATATCAGGTGTGACATATCTGACAGAATGTTCTACGTTTTCTGTTCCGTCTTTGTCCAGTTTTTACTTTTGGGCGTTGAAGTATTACTTGGACTATCTTCAAGCTCAGACTTCTCACTTTTTTTTTTTTTAGATCTCCATTACCCATTCTGAATGTAGAAGGATTTTCGAGTGTATACTGAAGTTCCCCTTCATAACCGCTTTCCAAATCAGAGCTGCTAGGGTTTCTTGAACCCTCGGTAAGAACATCAAATGGAGCACAGAGAACAAAGTGGTTAGAAGACCATTTCTGTCATACCACATTGGATGTACGAGTTCACACCACACATATTTTATTCGCAGACACACCGTAGTCCTTGAACGGTTTTATTTGCTGATTTTGGCAATCTCTGCTGATAGCAGCATTATTATCTCTGGGAATATACTTCGGATGAGCCTACAAATTGCATTGTAAACAGCATAGATGTGCAGCAATGAGGAATACTCGCCTAACTTTGCAATTTTAAGAATTTCATTCTGCAGAGATGTTGTTGCATTATCAGTTACTTTGTATTCATCTGAAAGCGAGGTCTCATAAAAATATAGCATCAAGAATGCACATTCCGACATTTTGCCTAAAATTTCAGTGTCTAAATACCATTTCTCATTATGAACTAGTTCAAATAAAGTTCTAACTAGCAATTCGACGTGGTGTTTTTCACATTGCCACCTAACACTTTCACTGGAGTTTGACCTTGAGGAGCGTCAGAAGGATACAAGGTCAAAGATTGATCGTCTTTGAAAATCTTGCTTTCAAAATCGCTCCGAGATACGGATAGTAAACATACAGCCTCTATGCTTTTTCAAAATGACTAGGAATTTCAGTGCTGTCCATCCTTTCGTTGATGCATTCACAGCATCACATATGTAATAGTGCTAAGTTTGATTAATGGAGTATTTTTAAAACATTCAATTACTGACCTATGTATGTTTTATATACATGCACATTTAGATCTATGATCCACCCCTTTATTTACACTACTACACAAAGGTACAATTACAAATTATATACCTCAGGGGCTAAGTGTGGTCATTTTGCATGAAGGTTTTTATTGGTTAGTCAAATTGAATTTGGTTGGGTTTCTGAGTTCTATAGTTTTTACCGCCAGTGTTGCACAGAGTTAATATTATTCAGAAACGTTGGAGAGATTTAACTTGTAGAGATTTTGATAGACATATTTTTTATACTGACTAACAGACTAAAATCCTTAATTTCTGGTAAGTAATACATTTATATTAATTCCCATTGCTACTGGTAATTTAAAAGTCTATTCTATATATCTGCAACATAATTAAACTTCCCATTTGCACTTTTACTAAATGTTTGAAAGAATGCTGGAAATCAGTACGATAATATCGTTTAGCAAAGGTTTTGATTGTCAGGTCATTATATAGTTGCTTTATTATATTTCAGGGCTATTGAGATAAAGGTAAATAAATATATAAATATTGTCTTTGGAGTCCATCACTGTGTCTAATACAGAGACCTGAACCCTACAGGTTTTACGTTACATATATATTCTTATGTAAAGAAACCCTGTTACACATAGTATTTTCTCGAACATTGATACTCTGGAATTGCCATCCATTGGGAACCGTTATCTTTCAGTTCCATATCAATCACGAAAGGTAAATAAAGATAAACAGTTAGGTATAAATAAAATTCTGTCAATGACAAGATGGTAATATAGACAAATAAAACTTATTCTGATAACGTAATCAACCAATATGACAGGACGAGTGACATATACGCGGTACAATGTAAAATTTAAATTAGCTTTAGAATGCTACTCTCTGGTTATTTTTTTCCGAATGAAACCGCTTAGTGGTGCAATTTAAATGATTGATTGATTATTTGTAGTTTTAGATCCTGCTTGAGAATCTTTTAACTTATATGGAGACGTCATCATTGCCGGTGAAGGTCTCCAAAATTTAGGCTTATGCTCGGCGTTCATGCAGGGCCTTTGAGCAGGGATCTCGATCGAGGGATCTGTACCCTGCCACACCTGCTGTGACACGGGGCTTCAGTTTTTCCGGTCTCATGATCCGTAAGTCGCCTTTTACAACACGCAAGGGGATGCCGAAGACCTATTCTAGTTCGGATTTCCACGGAATACAATTTTGTCGCCGCCTAGTTACGACCATAGGCGCTCGAGTTGTGGACAATGTTAACAAACACTATATTACTTCTCGAGGAAATTCGAACTGTGATCATAACATTTTTTTTTTTCACTGCATGATGTGGAGTTTTAGTTTTTAAGGCGTCGAGCTTGCCTTCCATCGATCATGCAGATTTTGCCTCTTCACCGCCTTTCCTATCTCAATGGGCGAAATTAAATAGTGCCTATTGGTATGGAACGTTTCTTACGAATCAAGGCTTTGAAACATCGAATTTAATTGATATTTGAATGCACAATACCATTTCCGTTGTTGATATCGTTGTTTATTATTGTATCTTTGTGCAATAGTTAAATAACGATTGTTTGGCAAGAAAAGTTCATTATTCGCGGATGGGTTTACTACGAAACATATTTTCCTGCGAAATCTATGTCACGCGATATCATTAAGTACTTACAAAATAACCTGCTCAAATTTGGTTTTCATTTATCTATAGTCTCATAGTTTCACCAAGAATCCTTATTTCAGATCAGTAGAAACAGAAAAAATTGCGCATTGTCACGGATCGGTTCCTATTCCAAAAACACGAAGACTATTTCCGGTTTTATTTTCGGTAATCCCGATTCTCAATTAAGCAAAACGAAAGTAGCGCGTGCATCATGATGAAAATAACAGGTTATTTTGCGAATAAAGCCAGGCTAGGTAGCATTCATTGGGAATTGAATCTTGTTCAGAATTCCATAAACCTTTCTATATATTACGTTAAACTTTTGAACTGTTAGACATAATTGAAAACAGAAGAGTTAATACCGTATAACTGTTACATCATATAGGAACAGAAGATATAACTTCTATAAATAAGTAGTCTCATTCTGAAGCAGTTATATTCTTTTCAGCATTTTTCGTCTGCAATGTAAATTCATTTATTATAGCCTTTATTTCGTTTTATGTAAATAAACACAATTTGCTGACAATATACAAATGATTGTAATGCTTTATTTATGTACTTAAACATGAGAAAATGTCTCCTGTGGCTGGGACTCAACCATTTCTTCTCTTATTTTCTCTAATTTACCTGCCCTCTGAGTTTATTAAGAACCCTGTAATGTACATCATATTGCACTCGACGCCTTTGAGGCCCTTCAGACCTATGATTTCTAATCTATTATGCTTCCTAAGCGTTTAAAAATTGACATCACCCACTGTATACTAAATGAAATTTAGTATACAGTGAGTGATCTAACTCCCTGCAAAAACGTTGGGGGGACTAAGCCCAATTTTCAATGCCCCCCCCCCCCCCCCCCCCCCCAGTCCCCCGCCGGCTTGAATGTGATGCTGAATTTGAAGACCTGAGCTGTTTACAGTTTTGAACGAATCATGCATTCATCTCTCACCAGAGGGCGCGTTACGCAAGCTCAACTTACTGCAGTGAGAGTAGCGCACGGAACTCTGGGTAAAGAATGCAGTTCATAATAATAGTACAAGTTGACGTGTAGCCTAATAATTAGGATTACGCGCTCTTACTGCGGCGGCCGGAGTTCAATTCACCGTCTGGGAATTTTTTTTTATAAACTTGGACACTTTTTATATAATTAAGTGTTTCCTGTTTAGATATTTGGTGACATGACCGTAGTTTATACATTTGACCAATATTATAGACAGTGTGCCTTTAAAGTGATAATTGTCTTTGCTAATTGTTATCTCAAACAGAAAGAAGGCTTCATATTATATCAAACAGGTGAAATATATCATTATTACTATAACCTAGGTAAACGTTTATCTTATTAGAGAATGAAATTAATATTAGAAGCCTATCACTCTCGCTTTGTTTGACAACAAATGTGGTACAATAGAGTAGATGTATTGAATATATCCTTGTGAACGGACGCTGTCAAACAACAACAACAACAACAACAACCAAAAACGGGGCGGTTTTGCCACATCAAGTGATTTATTGTACACCCCCGAGAGATCAACTTAACACGTAGACCTGATCCCCAACTTGTATCTCCCCACCGGACTCTGCAGCAGCGTATACACCGAAAGTGGTTGGGTCTCCGCCTACTTTCTCTTTGTATCTGAAAATATACTTTAGAATATAAATAAAATCATAAGCATTGTTTAATTCCAAGACTCATAAGGGCAAGACGATGAATAAAGTTCCCGAAGAATTAAAACATTCTGATATTTTTATGTCGAAATTGCTTTTTCAATTCTCTCTCTCTCTCTCTCTCTCTCTCTCTCTCTCTCTGTGTGTGTGTGTGTGTGTGATCTCATTTTCATTTCATTATCTCTGATATACGTATATATCGACTTAATATTAAAGGGAACTCATGAAAACGTATATGCATGCTTCTTTAAACTGTACCGTAACCGACTCACGTTTTTAGAGTTTTGAGCGGTTCATTTTTCTTGCTTCTTTCCGCTGTGTCCGGGTTTACTGTTGTTACCATACACCTTAAAACCAAATCCAATGCAACATCGTTCAGCAATTAGCAAAATGTCATTACTACATAACTTTTAATTATTAACAGTTTTCAAAGTCCAATACTCATCAACACATTGTGCATTTTCATTTAGTTACAGACAAAACTGTAGCTCCATGAAAAGAAAGTTTTGGGATAGACAGATAAATCAGTTATCTAAAACAGTCGATTTTGACGCAATGTTTTCTGTGCATTATACGAGTGTTTTATCTCCGAAGTTTACTTTGCCGCTTCTTGATTTTGATATAGGAGAATTAAACTCTTAAGACTTTTATCTAAACATACCTTTACCAAACAAAAAAAAAAATAACCAGCTGTTTACATAGAACATGTTTAAGTTTAAACCTCAGTTTGGATCACGGTTATTACACATGTACTGTATTTAGTCATATTTCCTACACTACATTAATGTTTGGTCATTATGTATATTGTCCTTAATACAGATAAAATTAAACACAAAATATGAAAACGTATATATACCCATTATCTCCGCAAACTAAGTTTCAACAAAAGGACATTCTCAAATTTGATTATTTGTACAATCTGCGGAAACTGATGCAATTGGGATGAAAGTTTGGGCAAACACACACGATTCCTAAAAAGCATTCAGATAATATGATAAGTAAAATTTATTTATTACCTAAATATATTCATATTTTCAAGCTCATGTAGTAATCAAAGGTACAGGTAACTCTCCGCAATTTAATTACGAGTGAAAGGTAATGTCTGAACACGTAGGCGAGTGAAATACATATTTCCCTTATTATCGACACCAAATGAGTGCCAATTTGAAAATGAATAGCGATGTCACCTTATCAAGAGACATTCTAACTGTAAAACGCTTTCTTTTGATTTCCCTAAAGTATATGTACCTGTAAAGGTACTAGTGATATTTGTACCAAAGAAAAGTCGGTTTGGAATTATAATAGACCTTTTCCAGGAATTTTAGAATGTCAGAACATAAATTTAACATCTAATGTAACCTAATGTAAAAGTAAACAATTGAGGATACACTTATATCATGTAGCTTAATGGCTACCTAACATGGCAATGAGGCGAACTTGACTGAAACTGTGACTTTTTAGTTCGAATGGGTTTTTAAGCAAAACTGAAGTTATGTCTTGACAAATATGTTTTGAATTGATTCTAATTGGGAAATTTAAAATCAAATGCGCTTGACGATAAGCATACCTTCTACAGGGTTCCTGGCAGCGGAAAATGACTTTCTTCCCAATTCGTATCTGACGCCAGGTGTCCTGCAAGGTTAAACTTGCGTGTCATTCTGTTCAAAAGAACTTATCTTAGTTCATCCAAAAAATCACTTTGACAACAACAACAACAACAACAAATAGTCACCTCTTCAAACGGCGACAGACCATCTATGACAATATTGGGTCTGAAATTGTCCATTTTCACGGGCTCGGTGACCACTTTGGAAAGCTCCTCCAAAGTTCTTTCATTTGCCAGTAAATATGAAGAGGCAACAGTAAAGGAAATCTTCATAATGTAAAGAAATTTATTTTGAATATTTACGAAGCACGGCAACAACAAAACATTCCCATTCATAAAAGACCCGTTATCACAAACATGACGTCTATACATAATTATTTACTTAATATTCCATAAACTATTTTTTTTTCTAACTAACAAAATTTTCTAAAGGCGTTGGGAGGGGAGATGCAGAATTTATCCCAGCGTTAACTATTCCACTCCATGGCTATAAAAACATGCACACCTTATCTTCTGGTGAAATATTCGGGTTTCCTTTTCTGATTATTTTGTCAGTTTCTATCGTTCTTCTGTCGGTGTTCTCCATGTAATATACAAGTCGCAGCTTGTTGTTACCAAGATATCGCCCGATCCAGTTAGCAGCTTTATCGCCAAAATCCATGGTCACTTGTTTACATTCGTGTATTCTGTGAAGAAAAGATTATTCATATATGCTAGATGTGCCGCACCACTTCCCCAGAATCATGCAGTAATTTGTAGATATAGTTTGATTTCGCATCTAAATTTGTAGATCTTTTTCACTTCTTTGATTTACATATTAAATATAAAAATGCAGATTATAGTTTTAGTACTTTCATTATGCACAACGGAGCTACTTCGCATCTTTATCACGAAGAGATAACAGTGAAAATTAAACAGTAGCGAACGTAAAGGTGTATTTAGCGCAAAAGCATAAATTAATTTTCTTCAGTAATGGAGTATTGTTTTAAAGATACAATATCCTTCTGCATGCTCAGTCAAAATTACCATGAAGGATATCTAAAGTTAAATAAAAGACATCTTCCAAGTCACAAGATAAATCAATACAAGAATTTTCTTTCTTTACAGTAATTTGATCTCAGCTAAATTGCTTCTTGATATGATTAGCTTTGAAATTCACTGGCAGATGAGTTTCGCTTGGTTTGTGTCTGGAGTGCGTGGTAGTCTCAGCGACTCAATGTCTGGAGCTTCTAAAACGATCTCCCCCTCCCCCACTGTGATGTTTATGTAGGTCATCTTTGGATAATGCCGTAAGTATTGTCCAACACCTTCCTCTGTATCAACAACCATAATGCACCTGTGAAAAAATTAACAAGGATTGTGTGTAATCAATTCATTTCAATATTGCTAAGAATTTACTATTGTGCTTCAGACCAATTGTCATCTGTTTTTTTTCCCGTGAACATTTTAAAACAACGAAAACTGCTTCACCCATTAAAGCTGAATATTTCACATTAAAGTTGCAGTTGTGTTGTTTGATTTGCGTGCAAAACTTTCAAGGATATACATGTACATTAATACTCGCTACAACTAACTTATCAAGACCATAATGCTAAAATCTGCACAAGTACTATGTATATTCTAAATATATTTGAGAAGAGAGTGGTAAAATGATAATTGATTATTTTCATATTATTATTTTATTCGAACATTGCATGTGCATTGATACATGCTGCATATCTCATGTGATATACTGCGTGCATCGTCATTTTATATCTCTTTTCCGGGTGTCATATATTTTCATTGCTTATCATGTTTATATAGCCAAAGGTTTTTAATACGCTCTTTCCTGATAATCATGGCGGATTATGGTAGCAGACACCTTTAGTTGACAAAAACTACATATTTAGAGTAAAGTATTTCAGTATTTTCATACATATCACGGATATTAGGACTAAAAATAAACTTTTCAAATTACACATGAATTTTCTTGAAATCATTGATCCGCCTATTAGTTTTCAACAACCTTTATCCTACCTATCTTTAACTCCATTAACCTCTAGTCCTAGTGACCCACACTTTGCAGAATTGACTCGAGTGGCATGACATCCCTTCACTGGGTACAGATTTATACGTGATACCCTTCCAAAATACCGGAACTGCTGCTTGATCTTAAGTCTGATCCACGAAGCTGCCAAATATTTAAAGGATCCCACAACCACAAGAACCAGAAGCGTCTCCATATCTATACTGTACACGATGTAGGTCGAATTATGGTGTCCTGTTATTGCTATATATTTCAGTTAAACATCGCAATCACGCAATCACTATGGCAACTTTATCATGGAACACGTGCACCGGTGGCCTATTATACCATGACAATATAGTACTATCGGCCTTATACATTTTCCCTACCATCATAACTATTCTTTTGTATTTTGTATTTGTGAAGAGTGGAATGAATAACGGGATTCTGGTATTAATTATAATTTAACATTTCATTTTCTTGATTTTTATTGGAATGTAAATATTGAGTTTCCCAAGTTGAAATATAAGACATCTTCTGGACCAATTTTGTATATGAAATTACACATGCAAATGCTTGCATGGCTCAAAACTATGTTAGCACAATGAATAAAAAGCAAAATTTCAAAATTCTTCTTTCTAGGTTCTTTAAAGCATGAAACATTTAAAAAGAAAAAAGAAAAGAAAACAAAACAGTGGAGGATATGTTATATATCTCATTTGACTCGTATAGCAACTTTTAAGCTGATTACAGTAAAATTTACATTTTCCTTTTACCTTTCATTAAACTCAGATGACCTTTTTGCAGTTGGCCTGCGTCTATCGTCGTCCGTCATTCGTCGTTTTTCGTCCGTTAGCAATTGAACATTTTTAACTTCTTGATAACTACCATGTCGATTCTTTTGAAATTTGGTATGAAGCATCTGTCGGCCAAGGGGGACTTTTATTGTAATTTTCAGGGATTTTGCACCCCCTGAAGCCTTAGGGACGGGACAAAAACTTCCAAAGAATGGTAAATTTTCTAAACTCTTCTCTAAAACCAAACATATGTAAGAAAACCTAAATGAATAATCATGTAGAGCAGGAAGGCCTATACCAAAATTGTAAACTTATAATCCCCGGGGTCGAGATTCTGACTTCAGGGCGGGGCCAAATTTGATATACAGTATATACAGTATTTATTTGTAAAACAATTGTCTATCTCTTTGATTTGTATTTTCTATAGGAATTACGAAATTGAATACTGTTAGTTATCTTGGTTCTTTCTTTTTTTTTCTTCTTTTCGTTTTTTTTTAAATAAAAAAGTATCTTCATTGCTATTGATGCTAAATTGAAACTAAATGAATGAGCAGTTAGCCCCTTTCCACAATTCCATGGTTAAGGGTTTTGGTATTAGGGTGGAGCAAAAATGCTCAGTGATTAAATGTTAACATTTGAAAAAATTTTAACATCCTTTTGATAACTACCATTCCGATTGTTTTGAAATTGATGCTAAGCATTTTTCTTTGGGACAAGGGGGATTCAAATTGTACATTTCATTACTTTTGCACACCTGGGCCTTAGGGGCGGGGCAATAACTACCACAAATTGACAAATTTTCAGATTGATTGATTGATTATATATTGTTTAACGTCCCGCTCGAGAATCTTTAACTCATATGGAGACGTCACCATTACCGGTGAAGGGCCACAAAATTTAGGCCTATGCTCGGCGCTTGTGGCCTTTGAGCAGAGAGGGATCTTTAACGTGCCACATCTGCTATGGCACGGGGCCTCCGAAGGACCGTCCCATTTACGACAAGCAAAGGGTACTGAGGATCTTTTCTAACAACCCGGATCCCCACAGGGACAAATATTCAGAAAATCTTCTCTGCAATTGCATATATTTAAGAAAAACTATATGCATAATGATGTAGAGCAGGAAAACCAAAATTGTAAATTTCATGATCCCCAGGGTAGAGGTTCTGACTCTAGAATGGAGCCAAACGTGGTATATATAGTGTATATGCGTAAAGCAATTAAATAATATCTTCTTTCATGCTATTAATACCAAATTGAAACTAAATTATAGATATTTAGAAGGAGTAGGTGGTCCTTTACCAAAACTGTAAATTTCATGATCCTAGGGAGCAATGTTTTTGGTTAAATGCATATATAGGAAACGCAAAAGGATATGCCAAAATTGTGAATTTCGCAACCCCAGGGTGTTGACTTTAGGATGGGTTCAAATAAGTCATATTGTTACATATATTATGCAAAGCCTTTCATCAGTATAGGTACTTTGGAGGGCATTTAAGTTTTAAGGAAGACAACTTGTTTTATACTCTTATCGAATATTAGAATTTAACTTAGATATTCAGAACAGGAAATTATCTTCTACATTTTGTAGCCCTTAGGATTAGTGATACTTTTAACTAATAATCAAGTGACCGATAAAACCTGTGGGCCCTCCCTCTCAAAAGAAAGTGAAATGAATGCACATAAACAGTCTTAAGTGTTTTACATGGATAATATCCGAGAACAAATCGATATTCATACCAATACCTAGTAAGTTTCCGTACATTTTCATCGAGAAAAGTGTTTATTATCACATGACTATCACGTGATTTTATAAATTTAGAACCAATTAAAATGATTGCGATAATCGCAAAAGTGCAAAGATATCGACTATATGCAGACCTAATCTTTTTATATTGAAAAGCATGGCTTACTTTACATTAACTTAAAAGTCTTGTGAGCAAGTTCGCCGGTAAATGGAAGGAAGTTTAAAATGCCTCTAATGCAGCATACGTGTTTAATTTTCTCGAGTGTGGAAGTAATTATCAGATACTAGAAGAGATGTTTTTTGGTGTCCCAAAACTTTTCTAATATTTACTTTTTTAAAACGCAGTGATGATTGGAGTTAAGAAAAGATATTGGTGCGATTTCACGGTCACAATATAATTTGAATATCACTTCCGCGCTTACTATATATGAAAAATGTAGATCGATTTGATAGAAAACAGAAATTACGTATAATTATTTGACAACTATATTACAAGAAAATTTTTCACGTATGCAGCTTGATAACGTTAGTAAATACCGAGGAAATAATGTGATATTTCTCCCGCGATACAACTATAAGAACGTATCGTGACATACTTTTCAATTGTGAAGTCATGAAAAGGCTAAGACAACGAACAGTAACCAATATCATAATTCTACAGAAATGCAAATCAGCGAGATGGGCAAACACGGACCCCTGGACATACCAGAGGTGAGATCAGGTGCGTAGGAGGAGTAAGCATCCTCTATCGACCGGTCGCACTCGCCATGAGTCTTATATCTTTATCATGTCAACGGAGTAATCTACAGTCAGAATCAGTGTGCCCAGAACGGCCTAATAATTGGTATGAACCACGTCAGACGGCTTTTGATCTAATGGAAGGTTGTACTGGCAAACTAGATCGTTATAACATTACAATATGCGAAAAGCTGACTTTAGATGATACTGTACAAACCCTGTAACATCAACTTGTTTGTCAGTAGCCTACGTCGATTTAAAAACTGATAATGTAGAACAAACTCTTGCGAATCGAATCATATGATGTGAAGTGCAGAGAGGTACACTTAATTAGATAGCACTGTGATTTTTCTCGGGAAGCCTCAACTCATATGAGCGTCTTATTTTATTTATAGTCATATTTTTCCTTCAATGCACATTCATTTAGAAAACAACATACTATCTAGAATGCACTCCATTGAAAAAAGAAAATGTTTTAAACATTCGGTATTTAAGAATGCAGTGTTGGAAAAGTTGTAACGGTTTATTTCCTGGAAAATGTGATTCCTATATAATAACTGGCTACCTAGGGCCTGTAGAAATAAAGTTGTAAAGCTTTAAAATGAATTTAAAGTAAACTAGTAACTAGGTTATTTGGCGTATGTGAGATCCAAAAGGGACTCGATTTCTCATTTCCTTTATGAAGCAAAGAGCCCAGCTTTGAACAAACAACACTTTTATATAACTTAAAATGTATCAAATAGAAAGACATATGCACGAGATGAATAAGAAAGTTTGTCGAATTCTGCACTAGATATTTACTAGGAGAAAAATTGTAGGAAAACAGACATTTGTTTGTCAAAATATTGACCATTGATTATGGTGTCAGAATTACTCGTAGACAATTTTTTATTTAATTGCGGTAACAAAACTGAAAACAAAACTGCAGTATATTTGGACTCTGCACCAGGAGGGGAAAATAACATCTTATGACATAAAAACTTTCCCAGACGGGGAATCGAACCCCGGCCGCCGCGGTGAGAGCGCGGAATCCTAACCACTAGACTACCTGGGAACTTGAAATATGCATCTCGCTATGCTATCGCCAACCAAACCAAGAGCTGCTTGTTTGATGTTCGCATGCTAGTGAGCTCCGAGCATCAGTAGTCAATTACAACACGAATCTATGTACATGCAACTGGGAAAAGAGAGATTTATAGGTCGCTTGGGTAAATTCAGATGACTTATAACAATTAGTCTGCGTCCATCATTGTGCGTCATCCGCCGTGCGTTACAATTAAAGATTTTTAACTTGCAGCTGACAAAGCTGGTAACAACTTTGTATTTGTTTGCAAGACTCTTTATTACAAATGCATTCTAAACGAACTTGACATTAATTCCACATTTAGTAATCGCACTTATATTCCAACTGCCATTTCAAAAGATAAAATTCTTCAAAATCATGCTTCAATTTGAAATACATTCAATATCCCAGTCAATGGGGCGGATGAATATGAGTTACCGTACCAATACTGGATCCCCAAAGTCCATAAAATCAAAACAAAGATGCATTGCTGGACCTAGTACAATTTTCTACAAAGCCCCTATCTCTGCCTAATCAAAATAGTAACTCCTGTGAAGGAGAAACTGCAAACGTACTGTGGCACTACATATGCCAGAAGTGGATTTTTAAAAATTCTAAAGAACTTTTAATGAATTTGAAATCATAAAACATTTCTCAAATTAACAACATTAAAACGTATCATTCTACAACACTTTACACGACCATACCTCACAGTTAAAGACTAGACTTTTTGACATAAAAAAAAATGGTAAAAGGAAATATTCATATGTAGTGATCAGTTATCCCAAACATTATTTTGTTAAACACCATTCTGACTCTACGCACAAGTACGCTGAAGTTGATATTAAAAAATGCTAGAGTTCCTCATTGGCAATATTGCCGTAGTCTTTGGTGATCGGGTCTTCCAATAGTCTGTTGGAATTCCCATGGGAACGAATTTTGTTCCTTTGTTAGGTGATCTGTTTTTATATTCTTATGAAGCGGAATTCATTCAAATGTTTCTACGTGAGAAGAAAAAATATCTTGCTGTGGCCTTTAATTCGACATTTAGATATATCGACGACGTTTTATCTATCAACAATGACCATTTTCATTCACATGTCGATTCGATATATCCCGGTGAACTTGATATAAAACACCAGAGTCTTCCACATCTGCTTCATACTTAGATATTTTACTGAAAATAGAGACTGCGTCAAACCAACAACTCAACTGTATGACAAATGGGATGGCTTCAATTTCTCCATCGTCAACTTCCCTTATCTAAGTGGCAATATTCCATCATCACCTGCATATAGTGTTTATATCTCCCAACTGATTCGATACACACGAGTCTGTTCTGCATATGACCAGTTTTTAAATCGAGGCAGGCTACTGACAAAGAAGTTAATGCTACAGGGGTTTGTAGATTCTTGTCTAAAGTCAGCATTTCGCAAATTGTATGATCGTTATAACGATCTAGTTTGCCAGTACAGCTTTCCATTAAGTCAAATGCTGTCTGACGTGTTTCATGCCAATTGTTAGGCCGTTCTTAGCACATTGATTACGACTACGGACTACTCCATTTACCTGATCGGGATGTAGGACTCACGGCGGGTGTGACCTGTCGACAGGGGATGCTTACTCCTCCTAGACACCTGATCCCACCTCTTGTATATCCAGGAGTCCGTGTTTGCCCATCTTTCTGATTTGTATTTGTTACAGGAATTACGAGATTGAATACTGTTAGTTATATTCACCTTTACCTTTGATAACTACCATTCCACTTCCTTTTAAATTTTTAACTTCTTCTTGATAACTACCATCCTAGTTATTTTCAGATTTGGTATGAAGCTTTTACGGAACAAAGTGGACATAAATTGTAAATTTCAGGACTCCTGCCCCTCTGTGTCCTTAGGGGCTGGGCCAAAACTGCCATAAAGTGACCAACTTTAAAATATCTTCTTCTCAAGAACTGACCATTTGTAAGAAAAACTAAATGCATAGCAGGAAGGCCTATACCAAAATTGTAAAATTGATGATCCCCTAGTTAGAGGTTCTGACTCCAGGGTAGGTCCAAACTTGGTATATGATATTTATTTGTAAAACATTTAAAAACAGTAGGTCTGGGAAATATGGGCTGATTTAAATGCTTCAAACTCCATTATTTCTTCTATTGTAATTGAATAGGAATTGTATACATATTTAGAAAAATCATAAAGTTGTGAATATAAGACTCCAGAATGAGGCTTTAATGCAAATATGAGACTTCCTGACAGGTCTGTGTATGGGCTATCATACTCAGGTGAATTCTAAGGTCTGTTCTATATAGAACAGAAATACTCTTGTATCACTTATATAAAAGAAAGAATTGAATCAATCTACTTGTATTGCAAACAAATTGGATTGTGATGCTATTAATGTACATAGAAAGTTGTACTTTTCAATGTTATCATTGTTTATATAAACGATTAATCTAAAATAGATTTAAACTGTTATAAGGACAGCAATACGTGGATCATAGACACGTGTTTCCAACAGAAACTAAATATTCTGAAATAAAAATGTTGTAAAAGATTTTTTTCAAATCTTGGAATTTGCCAATATTTCATTATAAGATTGAAAGTTAAAGTTATATATATATATATATATATATATATATATATATATATATATATATATATGTATATGCCTACTGGAAATAATAAGTTAACGTATCGAATGGCGAAGTAAACAATGTGTAAATTGTAATCATAAATCGCCAAAACATTGAGTTCGAGTGTAGGGCAACACGGACCTCGATCTCCGACAAAGCGAAGGTAGGATCAGGTGCGATGGAGGAGTAAGCATCCTCTGCTGACCGGTCACACCCGCCGTGAGCCCTTAGTCGAAATTAGGTAAAATGGATTATCCGTAGTCAAAGTTAGTATGAAAATTGACAGTCTAACAAAGGGTATGAAACAAATCATTCAACATATGTCCCAGAGACACTTTGTAATCGCAAACAAGGTCATTATAGCGACCGTAAAATTTGCGAAATCATGACTTCAAACGAGATAACCCTGCAACGTCAACTTTTTTGTTAGTAGTTGACCTCGCTTTAAAAAATTCTCATACGCATGATTTGCATACAAATACTAATGATATAACCAATGATAGTGGCGTATCTACAGGGTTTGGACTACTGTTTTAGTTAAATGTTTTTAAAAGTTTATTTTTTGCCATTTTGCGGTGTTCAACAGTCCATCCCCAACCTTTCTTAGGCGGAAAAGGTACAAACTTAGATTGCTACATCCCCCGTCGAAAATATTGATCCGAATGATATAAATATTTACGCTTGAGATGAACATTTTTTTTTTTTCAAAAGCTCAGTTTGAATTCTTAAATGATGTCCAATTTAAGATATGAACACCTTTTATTGAGCATTGGGTACACTGCTGATTCCGATAAACAATCTGACTACGGCCACTTGCCACTCTGTTAGATTCTAATATATAAAGGTCACGTCATCAAACTTTGATGCAATTTGAAATATTGCTAGACCTTTTCCGCGGAATGAGAAAGACGCTTTTCTCTATTCGACGGAAAAGACCGATCGATGATCCGATTGGCTCCGTTGAAAACGTACATGCGCAAACTGACGTTTCCCCATAGCATCTGGTTTAACATTGTTTACCCACTTTCTGCGTGGGCCTCAGGGTCCACGCAATAAATGGAGACATACATGTAACATGTTTTCTTGGCATGTTGCAGAGGATTAGTCATCAAGGATGAAATCAAGCCGGTTTGTATTGAAAGGAAGATTAATAATATTATGATTTTAACTTACTTTCTCCTGTGATGCCTCTTAAAACTGATTGCTCTACGATGTCATTGACCAATCAAATTAATAGCGTACCTAATAAAATGACGTGTTCAATTCATTCTGGCCAATTTTTCCTTTCTCTTCCGGCCACAAAAATTCCCAACATCCACCACCTCCCCTCCTCCACCCACTTAATCCAATTCACTACACAATTATGATTTTTTTTTTTTTTTTTGTGCCCTCTTTGTGCACCACCTTTTTGCAATAATTAATTTTGTTTTAGCATTTGCACTTTGTGTCATTTGACTAGTTCGCCTGTTTTAAACCCTATCTTGTCAATTTGTAGTTATTAGTCAATTTCCTGATGTACACCCAGCCAATTACTTCTTATACAAGGTTATGTAATATGCAATTTAATTCAAGTCATTTGTTGATTTGAGAAAATAACAAATTCACACGATGGTATTCTTTCTTGGTCCTTTCAAATGTAATGCACTACAAAATGTAGCTGCAAATCACAGAATTATTTTTTCTTACATTCTTTGGGCAAAATTGTGAATATAAATAAAAATCTAATAACTTCAGCTGTACGCGAGGCCTTTAGATATCAAATGAAATATATTTTGATTTGATATAAAGTTCATGAAGAATATATATATATATATATATATATATATATATATCTGTGTGTGTGAATGAAATTCAGGAGACTGTATATACATACTTGTAAATTGTATCATGACAGATTCTGTAACGTAACGACTTACGTTTTTAGAGTTTTGAGCGGTTCATTTTTCATACTTCTTTCCGCTGTATCTGGGTCTATCGTTGTCATCATACTCCTTAAAAACAATTCCGGTGACTAGTTTTCAAAGTCATGCTCTCATCGACAAATTGTACATTTTTATTTAGTTACAGATATAATTATAGCGTCTTGGAAAAAAACGTTTTGGGATAGACCAGAGACCAACAGATCCATCAGTTATCTAAACAGTCGATTGTGACGCAACATTTTCTGTGCATTATACGGGTGTTTTATCTCCGGAGTTTACTTTGTCGCTTCAGGATATTAATATCGAAGACTTTTGTACAGATTTCACGACTACACTGTATCAAAACACACGAGTACCTCTATCAAAAGACCCATCCGAACAGAAAATTCAAAATGTAATAATTTTTACCTGTTTATATAGACATGCTTTAGTTAATTTCAATTTGAATCACGCTGATTTCTGTGTTTTGTCACATTTCCAATACTATATTGATGATTGTGTCATTATGCCTGTTGTCTCTATTACTAATATAATCAAACACAAACTGTGAAAAATGTATACACACACCTCAATTAGCTCCACAAAGTAAGTTTATCAAGTTTCTGCCTCTGGATATCACTGGGACTAGTACTGACTAGCAACTGTAATTCACTACAGTATTGTAGCCCTCCCTGAGGTTTAGCATTCGAATATTTCGGGTGTGGGGTAATATTCTTTGTATGGTGCAACTCTGAATGCGAATCACAGTTGCTGAAAAGTTTGCTTCAAGATAGAAACTCGCGGAGGATTATCAACATATTCTTACAATTATTATTTTTGTGTGTATGGATATGATTTGAGCTGAAAACCATAACAAAGAATTGTGAATGCTATATCTCACTTGTAACTCCACAACTGATATTCATATTTTTACTGACCATTTGAAATATCTTAGTTAAGAATTGTAAATATTCAAAATGGTCTTTTGATGGTGCAAATGTGATTGTGATTTACATCTACTTAAAATTTGACTAAAATATGGAAACTTGCGGCTGTTTATCAACATATTTTTACAATGATGTCGTGGGTGTTTACATGGGCATGGACATGATTTGAGCTGACAAACATAACAAAGAATTGCGAGTGATGTATCTCACTTTTCACTAAACAATTGACACTTACATTTTACTGACCATTAGAAATACCTTAGTTAAGAATTGTAAACATCAAAATGAAAAAATAAAATTTTCAGTTCCAATCGTGCCCATATCTCTTTAGGATTAAAACCTCTAACAAACGCACAGAGTATCCACAATGTTTGTGATTTTTGTCTAATGTCAGCTTCGTAACTTGAATATCACTGTCATGTATCTGATTTCAACAGACAGTATTGATAGAGAAATAGTCAAAATTTGTGATGAGACGTAAAAGTCCTAAATTTGATTATTCGTACGATCTGCGGAAATTACATTAATGAAATTGAAATCACTGCTTGGGCTAGTTTGATTAATATAAAAAAAAATATTCGGATAATATAATAAGTCAACTTTATTTATTACCTAACTCTATTAATATTTTCAAGCTCATTTAGTAATCAAAGGTACAGGTAACTCTCCACAATTTAATTACGAGTGAACCGTAATGTCTGAACACATAGATGAGTGAAAAACATATTTCCCTTATTTTCGACACCTAATGAGTGCCAATTTGAAAATAAATTGGGATTTAACTTAATCTATGGCCATTCTAAATTCAAGACGTTTTTGGTTGCAAGGGTACAGGGTACACTACTGGTGATATTTGTTCCTGACAAAGTTGGAAATCAGAGATTTATACAATTAACGGATGAATCTGTAGCTCTCTATTCAATATTAATTTTGTCAGAGAGCTACAGATCTGCAGTAAAGAGTTGAGCGATGAATGTGATTATATTTAATCACATAATATTTTCAAACTGAAATAAAGTATTTTATCAAACGGATGTAATAGAAAATTTAATAACATTTTAAATACGTATTGCATTGATCATAAATAGAGGATTTTACATCAAAGAATGTAATTGATAATAACCATACCTTCTACAGGGTTACTGCCAGCGGAAAATCACTTTCTTCCCAATTCGTATTTGACTCTAGGTGTCCTGCAAGGTTCAAATGCAAGTGTACATTTGTTTAAAAGAACTTATCGTAGTTCATCCAAAAATTCTCTTTGACAAAAAATATAGTTACCTCGTCAAAAGGCGACAAATCATATATGACAATATTGGGTCTGAAATCGTCCATTTTTACGGGCTCAGTGACCAGCTTGTAAAGCTCCTCCAAAGTTCTCTCATTTGTCAGTAAATATGAAAAAATGGCAGCAAATGAAATCTTCATCATGTAAAGAAATTTATTTTGAATATATACAAACTAGGACAAAAGCAAATTATTTCTATTTCTTTAAAAAGCCGTTATCATAACCATGACATCTATACATAATTCTTATTACTATATAGTCCATTAAATATTTTGTTCCAATTCGCCAAATTGTCTATCGGGAAATCTTCTTTCAGCGTTAGGGGATAAAAAAATTATCAGATAGTTAACTATCGCACTCCATGGCTATAGAGACATGCAAACCTAGTCTTCAGGTGAGATATTCGGGTTTCCTTACCTGATTTTCCTATCGTTCTTCTGTCGCTATTCTCCAGAAATACAAGTCTAATCTCGTTATTCCAAAGATATCGCCCGACCCAGTTACCAGCTTTATCTCCAAAATCTATGGTCACTAGTTTACACCCGTGCAATCTACGAATAAAGATGATTTTCATGTTAAATGTGCCGCACCACTTCCTCAGAACCATGTGGTAAATTGTTTATTTAGTTTTAACTTCGTATCTGTAGATGTACGTATTTTCACTTCTTTGAATTGACACATTATATATAAAGATGCAGGTTAGGTTTTAATACTTTCAATATACATACAGGAGCTGTTTTAACCTATTTATGACGTAGAAATACCACCGAAAATGAAACAACAGCAAACGTGAAGCTGTGTTTAGCATAAAAGCAGAAACTTATTTTCTTCAATAATGTATTCATTTGAAGATAGAGTATTTGCATACTAAATTAAAATTATATTTCAAATCAAACAAATTTAGCACATCTTCCAAATCATAAACTAAATCAATGCAAGATTAACTTTCTTTATAGTGATTTGATCTGATATTACATCTTAATATGATTAGCTTTAAAATTCACTGGCAGATGAGTTTCGCTTGGTTTGTGTCTGGAGTGCGTGGTAGTCTCAGCGACTCCATGTCTGGAGCTTCTAAAACTATCTCCCCCTCCCCCACTGTGATGTTTATGTAGGTCATCTTTGGATAATGCCGTAAGTATTGTCCAGCACCTTCCTCTGTATCAACAACCATAATGCACCTGTGAAAAATTTAACAAGAATCCTTCATATGAGAAACGCATTTCTATGGATTTTACTCTGCATTGAAGATTAACTTATTCCATTCTTTCCATACAGTTATTTGTATACTGGGAAAAACTGTAAACTATACGGTGATCCCAAACAGGAAGGGAATCTTTCTAGGGGAGGGGTACACGGTATTCCATTAAGAAATTACTCGCATTTCAAATACAACCTTTTATGACCTTGATTCTTTATATTTTATACATGTATCATATATAATCATTGTCTTTACAATATTGTTAATAATTCTCCATTTTCTTTCTTTTAAACCAAATTCTTATTCTTTTGTTCACAAAAATTAGAAAATAATGAAAACTAACCTTTCATCCACTACAATTAAATATTTCACATTAAAGTTGCACCTGCATGAAATACATTAAAGGATATACGTTATTTCTCTCGAAAACTGAAATGCTACATCCAGTACATGTACTTAATTCTATTTGTTTGGGAAGGGGACGGTAGTATAATAATTGTTTTAATTTTTCATTCGAAAATTGCAAGTACAATGATAAATGTTACAGACTTCATATAATATACTGAACACACCTTCATTATATATATATATATATATATATATATATGTATAAGAGTAGGGCAAACACACATCCCAGGACATACCAGAGGTGGTATGAGGTACCCAGGAGGAGTAAGCACCCCCTTCGACCAGTTAGTAGTAATCCGTGGTCAAACTCAGTGTGCAAAGATGATTCCATACCGTCTTAATTGGTATGAAGCATGTCAGACAGCATTTTATCCAATAATAGATTAGTGGTAAATTATACTTAACCAATACTAACTATTTCTAATATTTCCACAAGATCACGGATATTAGTATTTTTTATACTTGTTAGAAATAAAGTTTTCAAATTTATTGAATTCATTGATCCGCCCACTAGTTTTCAACAACCTTTATCCTACCTATCATTAACTCCATTAACTTCTAGTCCTAGTGACCCACACTTTGCAGAATTGACTCAAGTGGCATGACATCCCTTCACTGGGTACAGATTTATACGTGATACCCTTCCAAAATACCGGAACTGCTGCTTGATCTTAAGTCTGATCCACGAAGCTGCCAAATATTTAAAGGATCCCACAACCACAAGAACCAGGAGTGTCTCCATATCTATACTGTACCAATCTAATTAAAACCAGATCTTTATTCGTTACATTGGAGAAGGATTTGACAGCATTCAGCTTGATGTCATGTTATTGATCCTAGTCTCATAAATAATTTATCAAATATTCGACCAATAGCAGCTTGACAAAGAATCAAGAACTAATCACAAATAGAATTCCATAGTACTTAGCGTATTCGTATTAAATAAAATAGCGTCGATCGAAAATAAAAACTTTAAAAAAAAAACATAATTAAAAAATAAAGTTGTGTTTAAACAAATTCCAAATACCTGCGTTAAAAGAAGCACAGAGGAAGATTTTAGATGCATTGTGGGGAAGAGAGACTGTTGGACAAATTTCTTGGCATTTGAAAAAAACCAATGAAAATAGATCAAGTAAATATGTTGTGATGGACAAAGCAATCAGATAATCATTATGCAGCACGTACGTAGTGTATTTATGAGGCCGTACAACATGGCATACATTATTTCAACTATTTTAACCAGGATTATTTAGTTTTTAAATCGGTGTTTACAAGTAACTCTCACTCGCCCATGTCGAATGTTTATTAATTAGATAGCAAGTCAAGTAACAAGTCACGTATTCAGTTCCAAATCGGTGAATTTCTTTGTGCAAAGCTGTGTATTTTATTACTGCAGTGCCATAAGTTTAAGAGAAATAAATATATCGAATACGTCTTGTAATTCGTTGTTTTATGGTCTTTCAAACTTAATGCTCAGTCTGAGTTAAATATAAAACTTAAACTGTACCCATTTTAATGCACCATATGCGCATTTCGACAAATAATTTCTCTTCAGTGATGATCAAGTCAAAAATGTTGGAAATCCGAAAGAAGAAAAGCTTGGATGAGCTGAAAGAACCAACAAATACCAAATACTGGAAACAAATTTGGCTAAGGATCAGAACTGTGCATGAGGGAGATAATCCTTAATATTGAAATGAATTTCTTACTTTGATCACAGCAAATTTTTATCCGTATTTTCATGCTAGTATCGAAGTACTTAATTATAAGGCTGATGAAACCCTCGGAGTCCATCACCAGAGGCATCGACCCAATGGTTATAATATAAAACATAAACGGTTCCAATTTTGATGCACCAGTTAAAAACATCATGTTAGAATTTCCCTTACCGCGTGGGGCTATTTATAGGATATTTCGATATAACAGCCAAACCTTCATGTTTGCGAAAGCCGTCATTCGATTAGTCAGATGTGAAAGGTTAAATACCATGACCTCAAACGGACTGCGTTCAGATCCTTCTCCAGTGTAACGATTAGAGAAGATATTCGAATTTTAGTGTCCTGTTATTGCTATATATTTCATTCAAACATGCAATCACTATGACAATTTTATCATAGAACACGTGCGCTGGTGACCTATTATACTATGACCATATCGTACTGTCGACCTTGTACAATTGTTTCATCATCATTACGAGTTTGTATTTGCGAAGAGAGAAATAAATATTGGGGTTCTGGTATTAATGATAATTAAGCATTCCATTTTCGTGATTTTATTGGAAAGTAAACATAAATTTTGAGGTTTTTCCCCCAAGTCAAAATATACAAATCTTCTGAACCAATTCTGCAAGTGACACTATACATGAAAATACTTGCAAGACTCAAAACTGTGTTAGCACAATGAATAAAAACAAATCAAAATGTCAAAATTCGTTTTTGCTGGATGCTTCATGAGCGCAAAACATTTAAAAAAACAAACTCTGTTGAGGACATGTCATAAAGATCACATGGCTTATAAAAGAACTGGTGAGCTGATTAGAGTAAAAAGTGCATCAACTTTCTTTTTACCTTTCATTAGGTTACCCGAGTAAACTCGGATGACCTTATGCAGTTGGTCTGCGTCTATCGTCATCCGTCGTAAAGTTTTTAATTTCACAGAGACATAATTTAGTCTAAATAATAAGTTAGCCTCTGCGTTTCATACAAGTACCCAATCCAAGGATATAAATCGTCGCTACCCCCCCCCCCCCCCCCCCCCCCCAACCATTCGAAAAAAAATTTTAATCCGCGGCTCGAGATGAGCAAGCTTTAATGTAGTTTTTTTTAAAATTATTATTTAAAAAAATCAGTGAAACTTCTCAAATGATGTCCATTTTAAGATAGGAACAACCTTTATTAAGCATTGTTGATTGTGATAAACAAGCATGCTGACCGTAAGTTCACGTGCTACTATATTAGATTCCAGTCTATAAATACATGTAAAGGTCGCGTCATCTAGCTTCGGTGCAATACGAAACTTTCCGCAAGATCGGGAAGACGCTTGACGGAAAAGGCCGATCGAAAAGGCTGATCGGCTATGGTGAAAAAGTATATGCACAAGCTGACTTTTCCACATAGTATCCAGTCAAACTTCGTTTATACATTTTCTGCGTTGATCTCAGGCAATATATGAAGAGATACATACAACACTGGCATGTTGCAGAGGATAAGACATCATGGAAGAAATCAAGCCAGTTCCTATCACAAGAAAGCTTGAATAATTTTGTAATTTTCACTCTTTTTCCCCTGCGATATCTTTTAAACCAATTAATAGAGTATCTCATAGTAAGACATATTCAATTCATTTTGGTCAATTTTTCCTTTGTCTTCAAGCCACAGAAATTTCCAACAACCACCGCTTCCCCTACTCCACCCTCTTTACTGTGCTTCACTAAACAATTGTGGTTTTTATTTTTGTGTGGCCTTTTTGTGCATCACCTTGCTATATTTAGTGGCTTTTATTAGGATTTGTGCATGTTCTATTGGCTGGGCTACGTTGTGTAATTTGACTAATCAGTTTATTTTAAACGTTGTAGTTATTGGTCAATACTTGGATGTAAACCCAACCAATTAATTGTAATACCAGATTATGTAATATGCAATTTTAGTTTCAAGTCATTTATTGATTTAAATAACTGACATGTTCAAACAATAGTACTCTTTCTTGTTCCTTTCATAAGTACTGCACAGCAAAATGAAGCTGCAAGTTACAGAAATGTTTTTCTTACATTCTTGGGGCAAAATGGTGGATATAAATAAAAATCTGATAACTTCAGATGCATGCGAGGCCTTTATTTGGATATCAAACGAAGTATACGATGATTCCATTTTATTCTCAATTAGGCCCTCAGCCCTCAGACACTTAGCCGATTAATCCCCCATTCAGAAATTTATGGTTCCGCCAATACTCTAGGCTTACCTATTGTAATATACTGTTGATATACGTAGTCAATGGGTCTTGAACCCCTGGTAGGAACCCAGGATTCAAACCAATCTCACCTCTGAATGGGCCGAATTCTTACAAAATAAGACGTATACATTTTAGTGTTTTTAATTATACTTTTCTACTAAATCATGACTATATCTGTGAAGGGAGATATTATGGAAATAATAACACATGGAATACTGTAGATACTACATAGTGTTTCAAAACTACAGTTACATCTCCAGCATTATTCTACATACATACCATTGTTAAGGCACTGATGATGACACGGATACGTCACAATACGGTGTAAACCACACGTATAATAATGTACATAACTAAATTAGATCCACGCTGTACTCATCACGGGATTCACTGCAACCGAAACTTACACTTAAGACCTGAGTTCTTTACAGGGAATAACATAGAAACTTTTATACATAAGTTCCCAGGTAGTCTAGTGGTTAGGATTCCGCGCTCTCACCGCGGCGGCCGGGGTTCGATTCCCCGTCTGGGAAAACTTTTATAGAAATAAGGTATTTGGTAATGCACGAGTTTGTACATTTGACCAATGGTTATAGTGTTGTTTAAAATAATATTGTTTTTTTTAAAAATTAAAAATAGATTCAGAGTATTTCAAACCCATGAAAACAGTAATCATCATTACTACCGATGCCTTATCTTATTTCTCAAAATTAACCTAGAATTCAAAATTGGTTTCCTTTTTCAATCCTTGAATTTAACTCTATAATGTAATTTTAATATTTTTTTCACAATGTGTGTATGTGTGTGTGTAGCAGTAAAGACAACTCAATACAAATACAAAGAGTTACTTGTTAATTGCTTTTGATTATTTTTTTGACACAGAAATAAACTCAATCGTGCAGGAATATCGGGGAGGGGGGATGAAAATGGCCCATATGTATAACTTGGGTTTTCTTACCTGTCTTTTTCTTTGTCATTTTAATGTTTTGTATGCCCAACAAGGTCCAGAATGTGATGAATGAATATTATCTATACAGAATTCTTTTTCAAAGAGCTACATGTACCATTCATAAAATAATATAACGATTTAACATACCTCAAACGTCACCGTTTTGCTAATTAAATTCTTCATTTCTTGATTCATATAAATATCTAAAAATTGATAAAATCACATAAAAGACACAGTAATCGTATCTTCATAATTTCCGTAATGTTCATGATAAATTTTACATACTGATTTTCTGCAATGAATGCAGCGTGCCATTGCAAAAATTGTAGATGTATTGGGAAAAATGGAAAAATGGAAATATTTCGAACGTAGGTTAAATTAATATGTAACATTCATTAGTTGCAATAAAATTAGTGTCGTTAAAGGAAAATCTGCAATGACCAATCGCCCTCAACGTTATTGCCGTAGGTAAACATCCATTACGTACTCAATTAGGGCGAATCCACTTAGGGCGAAAAGGAAATTGGGGCGAATCCACCTTGGGCGAAGGGGTATTGGGGACGAAACCAACCGGATTCTTATTACAGAATGAAATCATTATTTGCGCTAATTCGCGAGAAGCCTGACTTTTTCGTTTTGTTTGACAACTAATTTACACTTATTAAAGGGACACCTCAACTATTTTCTTGAAAATTATTCATAATTATCTTTTTAGTACACACTATAATCGTTTTAGGGATTATTTTACATGAGAACAGTCGTAATTAGGTGTGAAAACAGCTGTCATTTAGGGTCCTCGCAGTCAAATTCTTCACTAATTAGATAGCGGTCACGTGGTACGGCTACGTCATAGGTGTCAATTCCCGAACAGCTGATCATAAGGATTAAGAATTAAAACTGAGTTCAAAGATAAATAATGCAACTATACATCATTGATAATGATATCGATAGCATTCCTTTAACTATGGACGTCCAACCATACATCTTTGATCCTCCAGCAACGATTAATGATGGAGAAAATTCGGCGACAAGTAGCGAAGAAAGTGACGACGAAGCCCGTGACAACCCACGGCATCGATTGAATGGTAGTACTTTGTATTTGAATTTAAACAATATTTTATTCACAAAAAAGTGAATGAGATTGGGTAGCAGGTCAGAGGCTATTTTAACCTTCTCCCTATTTTGTATGTCAAATCTTCATATTTCATTTTAAAGTTATAAAGTCTTAATACAGAATTTAAATAAGTGATGCTTACTATACCGTTTGCTTACCGTTTCCATAAATAAATATCACGTATTGCAACCTCCGCTTCTTGCCATTACGAATGCTATTGTAATTCTGTGCGACTTTTTTAACAGAATATCATGCTTATTTACACAATACTATTTTCTTGGTAATAATTGATGTTTATAGTTACTATTTTTTTAATGCAGGTGCGAGTGTAATCATGCGAAGTGATTGATGACCAGTGCGGCGGAATCATTTTGTTGCACAGAGATTTCAGTTGTTAACCACATCAAAGATTTTTCAGACTCCCAGCAATGGGCGCCATTTTTGCTGGGTAGAGAAAGGGGGATGTCTGGTACGGCATACAATCCTTGCCCCATCATAGCCAAACTGTTCTAAAGTGGCAGGATCCCTCTGAATCTGATTCTTCGTGAAGTGATCCGAGCACATACGATGATTTTTCGTTGGCACAAACCCCTCGCGTTTGTAGGAAAACGTCCATTGCTTCCCCCGGGTAGTGTCGCGTAAAATCAGGATTGAAATATGCATATTGAGAATTTTAAACTTTGAATTGATGTAACATAAAACATATACAGTTTTTGGCCAAAAATTATAAATGGTTGCTTTAATAGCACGTAAACTTTATTATATCAAAAAATTAATGAGGTGATAAAAACCCTTTAAAGTTCGTTGGAGTACATGGAATTTTTATCCTTATGAACTGACGCTGAAAGGAAGTTTTGCGAAATGAATGCAATACTAGTATGTGTAATGTCCAATAATGAATATGGCAACCATCTATTATTAAATAATTAGACCATAACGAGAAAAATGTGAAAAGAGATCTGATTTATTGTACACCCTAAGAGATCAATATAAAACGTAGACCTGGTCTCCAACATGTATCTCTCCCCCAGACTCTGCAGCGGCGTACACACCAAAAGTGGTTGGGACCCCGCCCATTTTCTCTTTGTATCTGAAAATAAACTTCATAATATGAGTAAAATCATACGATTATTTAATTGTGAAAATATACTCAGGGCAACAGTGATAAATAAAGTTTATGAAGAATTCTTATATTTTCATGTAGAACTTGCTATTGTATTTCTGCACACACACACACACACACACACACACACACACACACACACACATATATATATATATGAATTTAATTTGGAATGAAAATCATAAGAATGCATTTATGCTTGTAAATTGTATCATGACAGATTCTGTAACGTAACGACTTACGTTTTTAGAGTTTTGAGCGGTTCATTTTTCATACTTCTTTCCGCTGTATCTGGGTCTATCGTTGTCATCATACACCTTAAAAACAATTCCGGTGACTAGTTTTCAAAGTCATGCACTCATCGGCAAATTGTACATTTTTATTTAGTTAGACATATAACTATAGCGTCTTGAAAAAAAAAAGTTTTGGGATAGACCAGAGACCAACAGATCCATCAGTTATCTAAACAGTCGATTGTGACGCAACATTTTCTGTGCATTATACGGGTGTTTTATCTCCGGAGTTTACTTTGTCGCTTCAGGATATTAATATCGAAGACTTTTGTACAGATTTCACAACTACACTGTATCAAAACACACGAGTACCTCTATCAAAAGACCCATCCGAACAGAAAATTCAAAATGTAATAATTTTTACCTGTTTACATAGACATGTTTCATTTAATTTCAATTTGAATCATGCTGATTTCTGTGTTTTAGCATATTTCCAATACTATATTAATGATAGTGTCAATATGACTATTGTCTCTAATACTAATATAATCAAAAACAAACTGTGAAAAACGTATACACACACCTCAATTGGCTCCACAAAGTAAGTTTATCAAGTGTCTGCCTCTGGATATCACTGGGACTAGTACTGACTAGCAACTGTAATTCACTACAGTATGGTAGCCCTCCCTGAAGTTTAGCATTCGAATATTTCGGGGGTGGGGTACTATTTTTTTTGTATGGTTCAACTCTGAATGTGATTCACAGTTGCTTAAAAATTTGCTTCAAGATAGAAACACCGTCGTGGCCGAGTGGTTAGAGCATCAAAATATTATATATATATATATATATATATATATATATATATATAGATAGATAGATAGATAGATAGATAGATAGATAGATAGATAGATAGATCGATCGATCGATTGATAGATAGATATGATGACTAGATGTTAAATTTACCTTCTAAAATTCCTGGGTTCCTTTTCTTTGGAACAAATATTTCCAGTAGTGTACCCTTATATGTACCTCAGGGAAATCAAACGAAAACGCCTTCCATTTATATTAGAACCTAGGTAAGGTTAAATCCCGATTCATTTTCAAATTAGCACAGGGCCTCCGTGGCCGAGTGGTTAGAGCATCGGTCTCAAAATCACAAAGCCTCTCACCTCTGTCGGCGCGTGTTCAATAATATAAGGGAAATAAAATAAGGGAAATATATTTTTCACTCGTCGACGTGTTCAGATATCACGGTTGACTCGTCTACGTGTTCAGATATTACGGTTCACTCGTTTACGTGTTCAGATATCACGGTTCACTCGTTTACGTGTTCAGATATTACGGTTCACTCGTTTACGTGTTCAGATATTACGGTTCACTCGCCTACGTGTTCAGATGTCACGGTTCCCTCGTAAATTGTGGATAGTTACCTGTACGTTTGGTTATAAAATGGGATTGAAAATATTTATATATTTAGTTAAGGAATAATATACTGAAAGGATAAAGAAACGCAAGTTTTGCATTGGAACTTGATATTTTTCATTTGTGTAAAGGATTATACATGTTGCGATATGCATCATCAACATGGATTTTTCAGAAACACGTGGATGAATTTTCATGTCTGTATCAGAAAGGGTTCAGCTGTCACAAAGTCCAAGTGATGTAACTCCGATTGTCTTGAAACTCAAGTTGGTTGGCCACTGAAGACATTAGTATTTGGTGTGTCCTCCTCGTGCCAGTTGGACTGCCCTGATCCGTCTGTGCATAGAATTCATCAGAGTGTTGAACACTCTCATCGGAACAGCATTCCACTCCTCTGTCAGAGCTGCCGCGAGCTGAGCAAGCGTGTGTAGACGATTGGGACGGTTTCTCACTCTTCTGTCGAGTTCGTCCCAAAGGTGTTCAATTGGGGACAAGTCGGGGCTATAGGGAGGCCAATTGAGAGGGATAATGTTTGCAGGCAAAAAGTCCCGACAGATTCTTGCGACATGGGGTCTGGCGTTATCCTGTTGAAAGGTCAGATTGTGCTGCTGGACGAAGGGAACTGCACATGGCTGGACGACCTCATCCATGTATCTGACAGCAGTCAGATTCTCAGCGATGACAATGAGGGACCATGGGAGATCCCTCCCCAAATCATCACTGATCCTCCTCCGAATCTGTCCTTCTCCACAATGCAAGCATCATGGAAGCGTTCTCCAGGTTGGCGGTAGACACGATGGCGGCCGTCGGCTCGAAACAGGGCGAATCTTGATTCATCTGTGAACAGCACCTGTCACCACCGTCTGTCTCATGGTGAAGTGCCGTGGAGCATGTGCGTTTGTCCAGTTCATTCGACGAAGTCGGCGTTGGGGAGTCGGGCGTGGGCCAACGTGTGGTCGAAGAGCTCTCAGATTTCCTTCTTTCAGTCGATTGCGCGCGGTTTTCGGATGGATTGGGCGATTGTGGACACCAGGGTGTTGGCTGCAGTTTCTGATGCAGTGAAATGTCGATTGCGCAAGTGTGACAGTTGAATAAATCTGTCCTGACGTTGGGTCGTCACACATGGTCGTTCCGATCGAGTCCGATCTTGGAGTCTTCCAGTGGCTTGCAGACGCTGAATAAGGCGGGAAATCGTCGATTCATGCACTCCTAGGCGCTGGGCAACACGTCTCTGCGACTGGCCTTGCATAAGGAAGGCAATGGCACGCCCTCTCTCTACTTCATTTAACCGTGGCATTCTTGGTTTTACAGAAATGGCGTTATGAATGATGGAGAAAGTCTTGTGTTTGTCCAGCGCACACTGTGTGATCACTTTCAGACAGTTCAGGCAATTCATTCGCCCAGCGCACGTGCATGGCGCTATTTTCGCTTCGACCCATTTTACTCACTGTTTGTCATGGTTCATCGAATCTCATCCTGCAGCAATAATGGGACTGCTTTAGAAAACCATTTCTTGCAGTTACAACATTTGCTGACTTTTTGGGATCAAATGGTAGCAAAAAGAAAAACTTGAGTTTCTTAATCCCTTCAGTATAACTTATTATATCCGAATATTTTTTAAAAGATGAGGGAAACATTTGTTCCAAAGAAAAGTCGGCTTGAAATTAGAGCCCTATCCCAGGAATTTTAGAAGGTAAATTTAACATCTAGTGCACCCTAATGTACAAAAGAAACTATGAGGATATCCTTGCATTATGCACCTATACCTAATATGATTATGCAAACAGGGAAACTTTATTAAAGCTGTGAAATATTTAGCATAAATGGGTCTTCAGTAAAAACTGCAGTTACATCTTGACACAGGTGTAGTGAGAAATAATATGCATGTTAGGAAGTCCTTGATGTGAACATTTCATAACAACATGTACGTGCACAGAAAAAGAATTGGAAATCAAAGATTCGTACAATTAACGGAAGAGTCTAGCTCTATTAATTTTGCAAAAGATCCACAGTTCTGCAGCTAAACAGTTGAGCGATTACCGGAAGCCCTTCGATGACGTGTTCAAGCATAAACATATAATTAATTCATTTAATCGCATAATATTTTCAAACTCAAATAAGTACAAAATATTTTATCAAACGTATTCAATAGGGTATTAAATATAACATTTTAATTATATGTTAGATTGATCCTAAATGGGGGATTTTAAATCAAAGAATGTAATTGATAATAACCATACCTTCTACAGGGTTCCTGGCAGCGGAAAATTACTTTCTTCCCAATTCGTATTTGACTCCAGGTGTCCTGCAAGGTTCAAATGCAAGTGTACATCTGTTTAAAAGAACTTATTTTAGTTAATCCAAAAAGTCACTTTGACAAAAAATATAGTTACCTCTTCAAAAGGCGACAAACCATCTATGACAATATTGGGTCTGAAATTGTCCATTTTCACGGGCTCGGTGACCAGCTTGGAAAGCTCCTCCAAAGTTCTCTCATTTGTCAGTAAATATGAAGAAGCGGCAGCAAAAGAAATCTTCATCACGTGAAGAAATTTATTTTGAATATTTACAAATTATGGCAAAAACAAAACAGTCCCATTTCTTAAAAGACCCATTATAACAAAGATGACATATATACATAATTCATATTACTCTATAGTTCATTAAATATTTTTTGTTCAAACTCTCCAAATTTTTATAGGGAAATTTCCTTTCAGCGTTAGGGGGTAAAAATTATTCCAACGTTCGCTATCTTAATCCATAACTATAGGGACATACAAACCTTGTCTTCAGGTGAAATATTTGGGTTTCCTTCCCTGATTGCTTTGTTAGTTTCTATCGTTCTTCTGTCGCTGTTCTCCATGAAATAAACAAGTCTAAGCTTGTTGTTCCCAAGATATCGCCCAATCCAATTACCAGCTTTATCTCCAAAATCCATGGCCATTACTTTACATCCGTGTAATCTAGGAACAAAGATGATTTTCATGTTAAATGTGCCGCGTCACTTCCTCAGAACCATGTGGTAATTTGTTTAAATAGATTTAACTTCGCATCTACATATGTACATGTAGGTAGTTTCACTTCTTTGAATTGCACATTATATATTAAGATGCAGGGTAGGTTTTAGAACTTTCAGTTTACACAACGGAGCCGTTTTAATCTCTTTATCACGTAGAGATACCACCGTAAATTAATCAGTAGTAAAAATAAAGCTGAATCTTCATTTGAAGATTTAATATACCCCTGCATGCTTAGTTAAAATTACCATACACAATATCTAAAGTCCAAACAAATATAGCACATCGTCCAAGTAATTAGCTAATTCAAAGCAAGAATTATCTTTCTTTATAGCAATGTAGTCTGAGATTGCAGCTTAAAAATGATTAGCTTTAAAATTCACTGGCAGATGAGTTTCGCTTGGTTTGTGTCTGGAGTGCGTGGTAGTCTCAGCGACTCCATGTCTGGAGCTTCTAAAACTATCTCCCCCTCCCCCACTGTGATGTTTATGTAGGTCATCTTTGGATAATGCCGTAAGTATTGTCCAGCACCTTCCTCTGTATCAACAACCATAATGCACCTGTGAAAAAATTTAACAAGAATCCTTCATATGAGAAACGCATTTCTATTGGGTTTACTATGCACTGAAGATTAAGTTATTCCATTCTGGCTTTTAGATATAGCTATTTCTATACAAAGAAAAACTGGAAACTATAATATGATACCAAACAGAGACTGAGGGTATCTGCTGGGGTAGTGGGGCATAGTCTCCCGTTTAGAAATTATCTGCATTTCAAATTCAACTTTTTATGCCCTTGATTCATTATATTTTATACATGTATCATATATCAACATTGTTAATAATTCAACATTTCGCTTCCTTTAATCCAAATTGTTATTCATTCGTCCATGAACATTAGAAAATAGCGAAAACTAACCCCTTCATCCACGAAAATTAAATATTTCACATTAAAGTTGCAGCTGCATGAAATACATTTAAGGATATATGTTATTTCTCTCGAAAACTGAAATGCTACATCCAGTACATGTACTTAATTCTAAATTTGTTTGGGAAGGGGATGGTAGTATAATAATTGTTTTAAAGATTACATAGTCTAGAGTAAAAAGTAGATAGCGAAGTTAACGACAAGTGATCAATTTCATAAATCCCATAGATAATATAAAGTGAGGAGTAGGGTAGACACGTCAGAGGTAGGATCAGGTACCTAGGAAGAGTAAACATCCCCTGTTGACCGGACACACCCGCCGTTTACCCTATATCTTTATCAAGTAAACGGAGTAATCCGTAGTCAAAATCAGTAGGCAACGATCCGTCTCAATTGGTATGAAACATGACAGACAGCATTTAACCCAATGACAGGTTATTGGTAAATTATGCTCTACGACTACTAACTATTTAACTATTCTAATATTTTCACACATAACACGGATATTAGTATTTGTTATACTGACAGTATATATCAATCCTCTTGAATTCATTGATCCGCCTACCAGTTTTTCAACAACCTTTATCCTACCTATCTTTAACTCCATTAACTTCTAGTCCTAGTGACCCACACTTTGCAGAATTGACTCGAGTGGCATGACATCCCTTCACTGGGTACAGATTTATATGTGATACCCTTCCAAAATACCGGAACTGCTGCTCGATCTTAAGTCTGATCCACGAAGCTGCCAAATATTTAAAGGATCCCACAACCACAAGAACCAGAAGCGTCTCCATATCTATACCGTACAAGATGTAGGTCGAATCATGGTGTCGTGTTATTATTATGTATTTCATTTAAACATCCCAATCACTATGGCAACTTTATCGAAACGTGCGCTGGTGTCCTCTCATGCCATGACCATACCGTTCTCTCGACTTATACAACCGTCCCATCATTATTACTGTTTTGTATTTTGTATGTTTGAAGGGTGAAATGAATAATGGAATTTTGGTATCACTAATAATTAAAATTTCGATTTTTTGCAATTTTTAGTGCAATGTGAATAACAATTTTGAGGCTTTTCCCCAACCCAAACTATAACAGACCTTCTCGAGCAGAGATAGCTATATCTTGTCTTGTAGATGCAAGTGACACTATTAATACAAATTCTTACATGACTCAAAACTATGCAAGTACATTAATAAAAAACACCAATATTCTAACTTTTTCTAGATGCTTCTAAAACACACAATTGTCTGCAAAACGTTCATGTAAACGGCAGTACACTAGACATTTGCCGTCTGCGTTGCTAACGTTAAATCTGGACTCATCTGCGAACACAACATGCTACCAATTTTGACGTTGAGTCAGATGCTGCCTTGCCCATTGCAAACTGTACCGTCGGTGATGCGGTTTAAGCTGTAGCCCCTTATAAGGTCTGAAGCGGATCCCATGGCGCTTAAAAATTCTGGGAACGGTTCTAGGATGAATAGGCCTTCCATGACGTCCAATGATTTCTCTCGCCGTGGTCGCAGCGGCCGTAAACCTACTGCGCAGATGGCATTGCCGTATGAACGATTGTTGTCATGACGTTGTAACAAACGGTCGACCAGGTCTTGGGCGATAATTTAGGGATCTGTCTGATGGAATCTGGTGTCTGTGCCTGTGCTTTTACCAACAAAGTTGTTTTATTGCGGAAAAACTATTCTATTACCTTTCCACGTGTTTGAAAAAAAAACCTGAAAATTTCGTGCGATGCTACTCACAACGAGCAAACAATGAACACAGGTAAATCGAGAGATGGGTTTTAAAAATCAATACGATGTATGTTGGGTAAATTTTGCAATAAAAGTTTTATATGTAATATTTTCAATGAATAAATTAAAAAACGTGTGTTGCGTATTTAAAGTCCGTCAGTATGTAATTATCAGACGATTCGATGACAGAAATATGCCACCAGGTGAGTAAATGCCTCCTTTGGCATATGCAAATAAGCTGCTTCATGTGACTATGCGTACAATACACTGGGAAGCACTTTGGCGGGTAAAATCGGAAGGAAAGAGTCAAGGTAGAATTTTGTTGTAAATTAGACACATATTACAAAGACACCGAGATTTACATTGTAAGTTATTTCATATTGCCAACAAGCATATGTCAAAACGTCTTAGAACACTATATCGTTTCTCACTCTCCGAATGAAAGCATCGAAAAGAAGGAGAGTCGATGACAGCATCTTGTGAGCACTTACAATATTTAAACTATCGATATTGTAAATGAAATATATTCTTACACTTAATAAATTTTGAAAAGAAATATTACAAAAGCATGAAAAAAATACTGGCATTCCATGCTACGAGTACTATATAGAAAAAAAGGTTGTTAAGTTCATTTCGTGAATTTTCCAGGCGGAATTGATGATGTCACACGAGATTGGAAAACCTTAAAAATGTTATACATTTACCGGTACAGTTTCCAAATACTATTTCGAGTCCCGGGGGGGGGGGGGTATTCTTTAACAATTCTGAAATTTCTGAAATCATGTTTTATTCTGCTACGACGATGTGATATGAACAAAGTGTAGTTCTGTAGAAAAAACACAAACCGTCCAATGTAGACATGGTATCATGTCAAAATATTTTCTGTTTTAAAAAAATGATTTCTTGAATAATTTTCAATCAAAATGCTCTTTATTAAATCCTCTTGCCAAGACCTACACCGTCTAAAAGATTTCCAACGACAGTGGCTTCCGTGTGTACCGAAAATGATTCCAAATATTGAATCTAAAGTACCTCAAAACGACCTGACATAAAAGTCACACTTACGAAATAGTCACTTAATTCTTCAAACAAACATCAGTGACAGTATTGGTATACCAACAAAAGTACATTTCCACGTGCTCCAACCTATTAAGAGGAAAGGGGGGGGGGGGGGGGTTATCTGTTCTCATGTGCGTGGAAATCAAAGGATGATGTTGATAATTCCCATTGAAAACGTAGACATGTAGAACGACAGGAACACCGTTTTGCAGTGTTATTTATTCCTTGAAATAATGATATTAATTCCGACAACAGACTGACAGTTTTTATTTTGAAAATTATTTTTATAAAACCAGGTAACACATTGCTAGACAAACTAATATATATAGCTGATGCTTAAAATGTAAATTAAATACGAAATTCTATTTAGTTCTTACGATTTGCCAATTTGAGAAATGTGCATGGAATAATTTGGAACTGTATGTGTGTTATGGTGCACTCCTATCTTAGAAATGAACTAGACATTGTCTGCTTTCTGTATTATAGCTAAACCATCTGCTGATACTTCTTAACCTCCTGATCTGATGTTAAAAATCAAACTGTGTGTGAGGAGTAAAAATTCATAAGCACAAAAACTTTAACTCCTTAAGCACACTTCAGTATTGATTTCCTGCTTAGCAGATTGAAATTTTACTTAGCACATTGCATAATACATAACTTTCAAGTATATGTATATACTAATGATATATCTAAGATTAAGTACAGTATAATCTTTAACTGTATTTGTCCTAATTTTTAAGAGATTGTTTCAATATGTTTGGCATTCAAATTGCAAGAAAGATGAGGACCTTCAAACCTCGAATGGACCCACACTGTATTTTCTGTTTCCATCTTATTATCATAAACGAAAGAACATTACAGATAGAACTATTATGAAGGCAGACATCACCACTAACATTGTACTATATACCCCTTTTCCCTTTGTGATTGCTGTGGGTCTCACTGCAATGAGATCATATTATATAAAAAATCTTACTAGTGATTGGCTGCTGAACCCATTTCAAAGCACAAAAGGCTAAGCCGATCCTCTCTCAAGCCATTCAGGGAGTAGTCTTTCCTGATCTCTATAACAGCTAAGCCGATCCTCTCTCTAGCCATACAGGGAGTAGTCTTTCCTGATCTCTATAACAGCTAAGCCGATCCTCTCTCTAGCCATACAGGGAGTAGTCTTTCCTGATCTCTATAACAGCTAAGCCGATCCTTTCTCAATCCATACAGGAGTAGTTTTTCCTGATCTCTATAACATCTAAGCCGATCCTTTCTCAATCCATACAGGATTAGTTTTTCCTGATCTCTATAACATCTAAGCCGATCCTTTCTCAATCCATATAGGAGTAGTTTTTCCTGATCTCTATAACATCTAAGCCGATCCTCTCTCTAGCCATACAGGGAGTAGTTTTTCCTGATGTCTATAACAGCTAAGCTGATCCTCTCTCAATCCATACAGGAGTAGTTTTTCCTGATCTCTATAACAGCTAAACCGATCCTCTCTCTAGCCATACAGGGAGTAGTCTTTCCTGATCTCTATAACAGCTAAGCCGATCCTCTCTCTAGCCATACAGGGAGTAGTCTTTCCTGATCTCTATAACAGCTAAGCCGATCCTCTCTCTAGCCATACAGGGAGTAGTCTTTCCTGATCTCTATAACAGCTAAGCCGATACTCTCTCTAGCCATACAGGGAGTAGTCTTTCCTGATCTCTATAACAGCTAAGCCGATCCTCTCTCTAGCCATACAGGGAGTAGTCTTTCCTGATCTCTATAACAGCTAAGCCGATCCTCTCTCTAGCCATACAGGGAGTAGTCTTTCCTGATCTCTATAACAGCTAAGCCGATCCTCTCTCTAGCCATACAAGGAGTAGTCTTTCCTGATCTCTATAACAGCTAAGCCGATCCTCTCTCTAGCCATACAGGGAGTAGTCTTTCCTGATCTCTATAACAGCTAAGCCGATCCTCTCTCTAGCCATACAGGGAGTAGTCTTTCCTGACCTCTATAACATCTAAGCCGATCCTCTCTCTAGCCATACAGGGAGTAGTCTTTCCTGATCTCTATAACAGCTAAGCCGATCCTCTCTCTAGCCACACAGGGAGTAGTCTTTCCTGATCTCTATAACAGCTAAGCCGATCCTCTCTCTAGCCACACAGGGAGTAGTCTTTCCTGATCTCTATAACAGCTAAGCCGATCCTCTCTCTAGCCATACAGGGAGTAGTCTTTCCTGATCTCTATAACATCTAAGCCGATCCTCTCTCTAGCCATACAGGGAGTAGTCTTTCCTGATCTCTAAAACAGCTAAGCTGATCCTCTCTCTAGCCATACATGGAGTAGTCTTTCCTGATCTCTATAACAGCTAAGCCGATCCTCTCTCTAGCCATACAGGGAGTAGTCTTTCCTGATCTCTATAACAGCTAAGCCGATCCTCTCTCTAGCCATACAGGGAGTAGTCTTTCCTGATCTCTATAACAGCTAAGCCGATCCTCTCTCTAGCCATACAGGGAGTAGTCTTTCCTGATCTCTATAACAGCTAAGCCGATCCTCTCTCTAGCCACACAGGGAGTAGTCTTTCCTGATCTCTATAACAGCTAAACCGATCCTCTCTCTAGCCACACAAGGAGTAGTCTTTCCTGATCTCTATAACAGCTAAGCCGATCCTCTCTCAATGGCACAGGGAGTAGTCTTTCTTGACCTCTATAAAAGAGAGGTGGGGCAAAAATCCTGTGTTAACTACTCTTTATGAAATGTTGATTTACATATGTACTCACACTATCATACTCCTGTTTATCTGGTATCTTACGTATGTACTCACATCATACTCCTGTTTATCTGGTATCTTACGTATGTACTCACACTATCATACTCCTGTTTATCTGGTATCTTACGTATGTACTCACACTGTCATAATCCTGTTTATCTGGTATCTTACGTATGTACTCACACTGTCATACTCCTGTTTATCTGGTATCTTACATATGTACTCACACTATCATACTCCTGTTTATCTGGTATCTTACGTATGTACTCACACTGTCATACTCCTGTTTATCTGGTATCTTACGTATGTACTCACACTGTCATACTCCTGTTTATCTGGTATCTTACGTATGTACTCACACTGTCATACTCCTGTTTATCTGGTATCTTACGTATGTACTCACACTGTCATACTCCTGTTTATCTGGTATCTTACGTATGTACTCACACTGTCATACTCCTGTTTATCTGGTATCTTACGTATGTACTCACACTGTCATACTCTTGTTATCTGATATTTGATACATTGCACTTCTTAACATTTTGCAACTCGACTTGAGACTAAAAAAAGTAAAAAAAAAAAAAAAAAAAATTGCAGCCAAAAACAATGCATTGTTTCTTCATATTTAGCTTTTATCAATTTTCTTTTATACCAAGCAATTATTAACAAAAACAGAAAACTTCTCTGTTTATAATTATTATAGAAAATGTTTATGGTAAATTTTAAGCACTTTATTTATTTTATATAGGGGTTTTTCAATGAAGTACCACAATGACGGTGACATTTTAGCAAAGTATGTTTGGTACTCTTTATCATTTTTCAGCTTATGAAGAACAAATCACATGACTCACTGTGATATTGGAGCGAGCTTCATCGTAACTTCAAATAGGCAAAAGCTAGCTATCACATATTGTAAATTAAACTAATATTCACTCCTTTCGCAAGACATGGTGTCAAGCTGTAAACTAAAAAAACACGTGTCAATCACCTGACTCACTCCTATTGGTCTTCATCCGTCGTTGTCCGTTAACAATTGAACATTTTAACTTCCATTCGGTAACCACCATTCTAATTCTTTTCAGGTTCAGTATGAAGTATCTTTGGGGCAAGGGGGCATAAATAATAAATTATAGGACTCCTGCACCCCCAAAGCCTTAAAAGCGGGGCCGGTTTTTAGAATATTTTTCGTTTTCCATTGATTTCAATGGTCAAATGTGTAATTTTAACCTAAATTATAGAGTTATCTCTCTTGTTTTGTCAAATAAATCAACTTTTATGTTAATTTATATGAATATCTATATTGACATAAAAATCATTTAAAAATAACAACTTCTAAAAATTCATTAAACAGATAGGCGCCAAAACAGTACTATCGTTCGCAGTCCTTTGGCATATAGTGTTTGTGTAAAACATTTGAATAACTTCTCCTTTAAGGCAATTGATATTAAATGTATTTAGAAGGATCATGTAGCCCTTTACCAAATTTGTAAATTTCATGATCCCAGGGGTAGAGGTTTTTGGTACCAGGGTGGGAACACAATGAACGCAGTGATTAAATGTCCTTATCATTTGAAATATTTCTTTAATTTTACTGATACTATATAAAAACTAAATACATATTTAAGAAAAGCTGAAAAGGATGTTCCATAATAGTGAATTTCGCAACCCTATGCAGGATTCTAACTAGCTTTCACCAGTATGGACATTTTTTTTTGGGGGGGGGGCATTTGTTTCAAGAACACATCCTGTTTTATATTGTTGCTGAACGAAAATCTGATGATAACGAACAGTGATCAATTTTATAACTCCTATAAGTAATACAAAGTAAAGAATTGGGCATATACGGATCCCTGGATATATCATAGGTGGGGTCAGGTACGTAAGGGGAGTAAGCATCCCCTGTCGACCGGTCACACCCGCGCTGAGCCCTATATATTAATCAGGAAAACAGAGTATTCCGTAGTCATAATCAGTTTGCCAAGAACGGCCTAACAGTTGGTATGAACATGTCAGACAGCATTTGACCCAATGAGAGATTTTTTCCAGTTCTTTTAATTTATTATTTTTTCCATCATTTCCAATTTACACATGCCTTTGTTTACATTAAAGTGAACGTGACTTTGTTGACATGGCAATGGTGTACTTAAGCAGGTCATGATATGCTTCTCTAAAAATTACTGAGCATGCATGTTGCTTAGACGTTTTATGCAGCATCTGACGAAGCTGAAAGTATGCTTAAGTTTGTGCAAAATTCTGATACTTTCTATGCGTACAATTGATGTTATAAGACGATATATATGGAAGTGGTGAAGGTAAATGATATCACATGTCATGTTTCGGCATTTTTGGCGTTTGACAAATACAAAAAGAATATAAAAACAAGTTTTGGTTAAGATACAGGATATTTACATTTTAAGGAACCTGAAAACTTTCTACAAGTATAATTTCAAAATTTTTATGATTACACGTTTGTTCAACGGTCAGGTTTTGACAAAACTTTTAATGCGATCGCCATGCTTTTCGTCTTCAATTAACCTATTGCATGTATGCGCTTAATAACTGTAGGACTTGAGTAGCGTCTTGAACGTAAAAGGTAAAATTTTTACTATTGTGACAATAAAGTTATTTAAAATTTACTTGTCAGTGATAAAATTATAGCTTTGTCTGTCTTTATAAAACAATTGTCGACTTGTTTATTATGTGTTTCATACAACACCAGGTGGATGGGTCAATGTGTTGAATTTATGTCTAATGCAAATTAAAGATGATGATTTCACCAATAAAGGTAAATAATAAGTTAACAGTAGCTTCTGTATTACGACATTTGATTGATGACAGCTTTTTTTTTCTCGTCATAACTCTTTTAACAATCACTTCACGTCCGGTTTTGAAATATCAGTGTTGCATAAACTTGAGGCGTTGAACGTTGATTTTTAAACAGCGGTTTTATTTTTTGAAGACAGTCCCTTTTACAATGAAAAGAGGGGGCTTTCTAGCCTTCTTGGTGTGTTTTTACTATGTAGAAGGTGGGGGGTTGAGCCGGTTTGGGCTGGGAATGCTAGAACACATTGGAAGAAGGGACAGAGTACAAAAATCAGGAGGCTTGATGTCCAATTTCGATCTGGAATTGAAAGGCACGGAAGAAAGAAACGGAGGAACTGTGACTAAATTCGAAGTAAAATTGAAAGACACTGAGGTGAAGAATAGAGGCAGAATGGCTAAATTTACACTGAATACAAAAAAAATTGAAGAAGGGAGTACGACAGTGAACAGATTCAAGCTGAAATCTAAAAACAATGTCGAAAAGGAGAACTTAATACTGAACAATTTTAGATTTGATTTGAAAGACAAGGAAAAGGACAATGAAAACGAAGTGTAAGTATGAAATAGAACCACATTTAAGGACAGGTGATAGGTTTGTCACTCATTTAAACCTATGCATGATGCTTAGGGCCACAGTGAGGGTTCTGTTACAGTTATAGAGGGCCTCCGATTTAAGGTTATATCCGAAATCCTTGACTTTCATTTCTAATGTCCAGCGCTTGGCAAAAGAAGTCACAACAGGTCACTTTGGTTCATATCCGAAGTTGAACTCGGGCTACCCGAGTTGTAATCGAACGGAGAGAGTCTCAACTCTTACAGGACGTATTGTAACATCTAAACTCTACCCAAATAATCCTATCTTTCACGAGGATTAGTGAGGTAGCAACATGTCAGCCTCGTAATGGCACTGCGCATGTGCTATTTTCAAACGATGGATATGATTGGTTGGAGTAATAGACATGGGAGTAAAAAAGAACATTGAAATATTTACCCTACTAGCTCGGGTATGAACTGAAGTCGCCCTGACTAACACCTGTATTAAATGTCTTGGGTTTGACGCGGGGTCAAGACTCGAACCTATCATGGGCCTCAAATGGCTGAGCGTCTTGGTCATTGGGCTATGGCGAACAGTCAGGCAACAAGTAAAAAAGGGCACATAAAACAACTTACAACGTTTACGTCATCATAAAATTTAGTGCTTTCAACTTATGGTATTATATCTTTTAACAATTAGACATTTACGCTGTAATTATGATCTCATTCTAAACACTAAAAACTATTTGTTAAAAAAGATGAAGGGAACTAATACCGGTATATTATTCCATGCTGCTGAAGAACAAGCCTTTCTCTAAATAATGTCGGTGAATTGACGGTGCAAATTTGAATACTTACGTAACAACCTGAAAGAGTCAAGCACACAGAGACTGAACTATTGATGAAAGTGTAAAATAATAACAAAGTATAAAGGTTGAATCATGCGTAAAAAACACAGAACAGTGTCTCTGTGTCATTTTCTGTAGATCAGTTCTCTAACCACAAAACCAGGATTCATTTATATTATACGTTATATCATTTGCAAAATAGCATTAGTTCTTACAGATTTATCGTTCTTGGACATGCACTGTATGATCTTTTTTCAATGACTTTCATTGATTGGTTATATCTTGTTTAACGTCCCGCTCGAGAATTTTTCACTCATATGGAGACGTCACCATTGTCGGTGAAGGGCTGCAAAATTTAGGTCTATGCTCGGCGTTCAGGGCCTTTGAGCAGGGAGAGATCTTTATTGTGCCACACCTGCTGTGACACGGGACCTCTGTTTTTGCGGTCTCATTCGAAGAAGCGTTTAGTCGCCTCGTACGACAAGCAAGGGGTACTGGGGACATATTCTAACCCAGGTCCTCACGGGACAACTTTCATTGAATTTTCAATTCTTTACTGGAGAAGTCAGTAATATGGGCTCGAACAAGTCTGCGAAGTTGGGCAGTATTTCATTGTATGAATATTTCATCGAGTGTGAAAATGTTAGATGGTTCCAAATCCGTGTGTTTTAGCTAGTCATGTTTCATAATTTCTTGATATTGTCTGATACGTAATGAAATGGTTCTTTAGATGAATACAATAAATCCCTGGCCAGTTTGTATAATTTGGCATTATTAATACATGTAAATATTTTTAGTTTACATTTAATTAACAATTGCGGAAAGAACAGTTTTGGGTTGAAACTAACGAGTACCAAGATTAATTTACCAACTATAACCCTACTTAATTTACTAAACAGGCTCCTACTTAATTTAGGCGAAGACATTTTTTGTTTATCTGTCTTAATTAAAAAAAGGGAAAATTAAGGAAATAAAAAGAATATGCTCATTATCGATGATGAATATTCCTGCACCTATATATAGAACAATGTGAAATATTAATGAGTTTGGTTTCCAGGTTGGAAGAAAGATAATAAATGTATATTGCCATTTCATTTGAGAACAATAATCATTTCTGAGGAACCTTCTTAGAAAGGAAGCTTGAAATACGTCATTACCTTTTTTTTTCTTTTTTTTTTTTCTTTTTTATAAATATTTTGACTTTTAATTGACCTGTAAAGGAAATATGACGCGCCAGTTGTGGAATATACGCTAAATAAGAAACGTGAAGGGAGAGTATTCATCTGTTGCTGTTCATCATTAATAAGCTAATTTTAATCAAGAAAAGATAATGGGATGCAACGAACTTACAAAATCTTAGCACATATGAGAAAGGCATGTCCTTCAATAATGAGGAGCCATTCGGTTTACCCATATCAATTAATTATACATATATCCCAAATGTGTTGTAGGCTGATAATTCACAAACTTGATAGACATATCATGTTTGTCATGCATAAAATCGTTGAGGATATCCACACAAGTTAATTATATATTTACTTATTATGCAAAAACTTTTGCTACAGTGTATTTGTTAAAAATTATATATATATATATATATATATATATATATATATATATATATATATATATATATATATATATATCCCTGTGGGGATCCGGGTTGTTAGAATAGATCCTCAGCACACCTTGCTTGTCGTAAGAGGCGACTAAATGGGGCGGTCCGTCGGATGAGACCGCAAAAACCGAGGCCCCATGTCACAGCAGGTGTGGCACGTTAAAAATCCCTCGCTGCTTAAAGGCCATAAGCGCCGATTGTTTGTTTGTTTTACGCCCCGTCCAGAAATTTTCACTCATATTGAGACGTCACCAGCTGTAGGTGAAGTACCACAAATTTAGACCTATGTTTAGCGCTCAAGGCCGTAGCAGTGAGGGTTCTTTAACATGTCAACGCCTACCGTGACATGGGACCTCCGTTTTTAAGGTCATATCCGTAAGACCCGTGATTCTCACTTCTATATGCGAGCGTTTGGCGAAAGAGCAATCACTACCTATTTTTCGTCTTAGGTTTGACGCGGCCATGGCACGAGCGGGGCTCGAACTCACGACCTCCCGTTTACGAAGCGAACGCTCTAACCACTGAGCTACCGCGACCATAGGCCTATATTTTGCAGCCCTTCACCGGCAATGGCGACGTTTCCATATGAGTGAAACATTCTCAAGCGTGAAGGCACATAATAGTCAATTTTGACTGGGTGCCTATACAGATAAGAAGTTAAACAATATATAATCAATCAATCAATCACATATATATTCGATCTTTAAAACATTTCCGACGGATCTTGAATATTTTCAATACTTTGCAATCGTTATTGCTTGCAAGCTTTGTTTCGTACATGTATCTGGGTAACGATGGGCGTTTCCTTCTTTGAACTTCTCTTTGTGTTTTCCATTTCATATGAATTTTCAATAAGGTAAGTGTTTGAACAATAGGATGTTTGTGGGCTACTTCTGAAATTAAAAGACATTTAGTAGCATTCCGTATAATAGTTAGTCTGTGTCTTGAATTCCAAATTTATTTAGACTAGATCTGAGAAATGGTCACATTATTGAGAGATAGAACTTTTATAAAATGATCTTTTTATATAAAATAACAACAACAACAACAACAGCAAACAAAAAACAAAACAAAACAAAAAAAACAAAACAAAAAAACAAAAACTATGAAACTTAGTGAGGTTCAAATTACACATTTTCTTAAAGTTTATCTTGCCTTGTATGAAGAAAAGACCAAAACAATGGATTCAGCCATAATATTGCGTGGAATTAATTACTAGTATTACACGAATGACCTTCTAAATTAATTACGAAATATTCATAAAACATAAAGGACAAGTTTCACACGAGACCTTGTTTGACCATGAGAATTCTTTGAAAAGATGACAAATTTTATCTTTTTGGCTTTTGGCGCATAGAATATTAAGGCAGGATATCTGATTACAGATTTATGATTATGAAGTATTTTGAACATCATGCTGTCGCAAAATTCGTCATTGTAAACCCATTTTCTTGTTGTTTTGTTTTATGTCCCGTCGAGAATATTTCATCATATTGAGACGTCACCAGCTATAGGTGAAGTACCACGAATTTAGACTTATGCTTAGCGCTTACAGCTTTAGCAGTGAGGGTTCTTTAACTGCCAACGCTTGCCGCGATACGGGATCTCTGTTTTTAAGATCATATCCGAAAGACCCGTGATTCTCACTTCTAATTGCTGAGCGTTTGGCGAAGGCGCAATCACTATTTAAGTTTGAAGCGGAATATACCCATTTTGTAGAGCAGACAAAATGTAATAATTTTAGATATGCATTTTAATGCAACATTTATTTATACATGTATTTAATATTTAACATTTATTTATTTATTTTTTAATTCATTTTGATCAAGGACTGCTCATTTTTAAATTCTTGGAAATATGTTTTACATACAGTATTTCCCCATAAGAAATCTTACAATTTCGCATTCTGTGCTCTTTCATAAATGCATGCATTCTGAAAATATTAAGTGGGTCATTTAAGAAATAAATTTCAATTTTTAAAACACATGACAGTAGAAACTACTGTGATTCACCCTGACATATTTCATGAAGCGCGTTAGCATTATTTCTTATAATTACATTCTATTTTCATTTCTTTTTGGACCTCCCAGCGGATAGAATAATGAAATACTTCTGCATTCATACGCGCATCGATTACTACTGCAGCGCGTTCATGGGGGAAATGCCTATCATATATCAAAAGTAAAACATCGAAAATGTAATATATATATATATATATAACGCATAAAGTGATCGTAGTTTTGTATCATTATTCTAAAACTTCACTTTACTTACCGCACATAAATCAGTAAAAAAAATTACATACACTGTACTTACGATTGTATCACCAACAAAATCATTGAATAAAGCAGCTATGGTATTGGTCAAATGTCCATGCAACACACATTTATGAATTCGAGAATTGATGTGCATTTGAAAAGAAAAACGTATATGCACCCCCCCCCCCCTCCCCCCCCCCCCCCAAAAAAAATTCTCGGATTTTTCCCCCAACTTCTCATTTTCCATTTTGAATTTAACATTAATGTTAGTTGAAAGCTATCGTGGCAATTGATGAAACACAAAATTTAATTACTATTACAGCATGCAATTCTGGCAATGAATGTTTTTACAGCTTATTAATTTTCATTATATTACACAGAAATATTCCGAATTGATAAGCATTAAATAGAGCGTGATTATTTACCTTGTATTCTCTTTGACAGCGATAGGGAACACCTGATTTGTTATAAGGAAATGTTTACTGGTGTAGATAGCTCACTAAGTGAAAGCGCACCTTCCTCGCATTAGAACCGTTGTACGAATTTTGTATATTTTCTAATAAAATAATGAATCGTTTTCGATCAAAGATAATTTCTACGATGCGTGAATGATATATACAATAACCACTCTTAAGCTTTCTTTGGTTAACGAGATTTTTTTTACTGTTCGTTAATCTTTACTTGTTTCATGGATGTCGTTGTTTGAACTGGAAATAATCTTGCTTTATGTTAGAAAATTATAATTGCATTTGTGGCAATAAAAGAAAATATCTTGATACTTGCACACAAATGTTTTATTAATTTTCGTGGGTTTGTCATAAAATATACATGAAATTCCACCAGTTCGGGAACATTTCTACCTTTAGGATTGTCTCTTCCATGAAATAAACTGGATTTTGTTGATTCTTTGAGTTCACAGAAAACAATCAAGTTTACTGTTCAGTGAATATTTGATGATTTTCCCTACCGTTTGAACAATATGTATCAAAGAGAGATTAAGCTTAATGTCCTTTACAGATTTAGCAGGAGTTGAGAAAGCAATATCCCCCGCTAATTACACGTGTGGGTGTGTCTAGAGACATACCTAAAGTACCTACAAACATTAGCTCTCAGTTTAATCCAATCATGTACATCGAATCTTTAACCGATTTACGTACATCGTCCACTGATTAGTTAACTACTACGTATTGCTTCAGCTTAATCGCAACTTCGTGGCAAATAAATTCTGTTACGGAAAAGGACGAGTAAATCTGACTGGCTTCAGCTGTTGTATATCTGCGTGTATCTTTGACTAGATTGAACGTTTTAGTGGATTTTACCTACATTAAATCGATTTTAAAATTTGGCACAGTTCATTTGAAAATACACGTAAATTCATTAAAATGTTTTTATGAATAATTTAATTTTCTTAAACTTAGGTAGATTTAATTTTCGTCATATGGGAAATACTGAATTCTTCCACGATGAAAGACAGTGAATAAAGTTATGGAAGACAATCTGGCTGTATGAAATTGCCCAGGATAAGAAACACAACTTTTATTTATTAATTTATTAACTCACCATTAAAAGTATAGAGTCCAAAAAAAAAAAATGCATGATTAGATGCCAATTCTCTTCTAATATCGTAAATAGCTTGTGGGATAACAAGAGAGAACTGCGTCACTAGTGACGTATTGAAGACTCTTTCAATATACATGATAGCTTTCCCCAATTTTCGGAACTTTCTATGAAGCTGAGGTATAATAAACATTTAACGTCCCCTTCGATAATATGTTACTTATATAGAGACGTCAACAGGTGAAGTGCCACAATATTTGACCTATAATGCTTAGTACTCAAGGCCGTAGCAGTGAGGGATCTTTATCGTGCCAACGCCTACCATGACAAGGGACCTCCGTTTTATGGTCATATCTGAAAGACCCGCGACTTTTATTTCTAATGTCGGGCGCTTATCTAAGTAAAATGTCTTAGATTTGATGCAGTGCTGAGATTGATAATCGATCCTGCAACCTTCCGGTTGCGAAGCGATCGCTTAACCACAAACTAACGGGATAGATGAAATGAACATAGAGCATGTTCAGTTTGTTCTGAGTAGAGGTCGTTAATTTGAAAATAAGAATTGATGTTTTGAAGATACATAATGGAATATAAATTGACAATGATACAAATGTTTACAGTACATAATAGTAACTTTAATCCACAGATTAAATTCAGGGACGTCGGGAAGTAATTGAAGCGAGATCAGTGGAAACGAAAAAAAAGGGGGGGTGGGTCCCATCAGAATCTTAGAAGCTTGATATTTTCCCCATTCTGTCATTCTTAAAGACGCTACCCGACAAAAAAGGGGGAACACCCAAAGTTATTTCCTTATCATTAATTCAAACATTTAATTAGCACTATTACATAAGTTATGCAAATCGAACTCTCTCATTAAATCATATCCATTATTCAATGTTGTGCTCTTTTATTATTAACACACCATATACATCCAATTTTGCATCTGCGTATGCAATCTTTCAAACTTTGCCGCTCAATTGACCACAGATCGCCGTTATACTCGCCGCTCCATGGAGAAGAAATCGCCGTTACCAATTTTTTTTATTTTTATTTATTTATTCATTTATTTTACAAAATTATTAGGGCGGCGACCGCCACCCTGCCGACCCTTTGCCGACGCCCTTGGATTTGATAAACTAGTCCACATGCTTAATTTGATATATATATGTCTTGAAACTTGTGAGTGGGTTTCTGTCATGTTGACAAACACTAAATACTAATTGTAAACCAAGATTAATTTTATTGCCTAAAGATTAATTGTCAGCGATTCGTGTCTCTTAAGAACATATTCAAAGTCGTTTATTCCATATCCATCTTCTGTTTACAATCCTAAACAAAAGCAATGATGAGTTTCGTCAATTAGGGTTTATGCTTCGTTAATTTACGAATGAAACTATTCTTTGGAATAGTCAACACTAAAGGACACGTGAATCTGTTACCTGTATTCTACAATATAGTATTAAGCATTTATTATTTCCCAATCATCTTGTAGTATTTAAGTGTTCTCACCTTACTGCATAAGGATTGCATTTCATCTGTATAGTCATTACAAACCAAACACAGTTTCATCGGTGACTGCGGTGTTCTGCTAAGGTTAAACGGGAACAAGCTAGTCAAATTCTGATGATGTTATTGGAAACCTTGAATTATGTCAAAATGCCAGAAATGACATTCAGATTTTTCTGCAAAATTCAAATAAGGTTTTGAAATAAGTGCTTGGTACAGGGATGGGTGCTTTAAAGAATAGAGGTCATTTTTTTTTCTTTCACTCATATTGAGACGTCAGCAGTTGTAAGTGAAAAACCACAAATTCAGACCTATGCTTAGCGCTCAGGGCCGTAGCAGTGAGGGTTCTTGAACGTGCCAACGCCTGTCGTGACACGGGACCTCCATTTTTAAGGTCATATCCGAAAGAATGCCCACTTCCAAATGTTGAGCGTTTGGCGAAGGAGCACCTTTACGTCTTAGGTTTGACGCAGCCATGGCATGAGCGGGGCTCGAATTCACGACCTCCCGGTTACGGAGCGTGCGTTCTACCACTGAACTACCGCGACCGATCATCCTGTTTGCCTTTCAATGCTCCTCTGTTTCTTTTGTGACTTAAACTAATGAATAGATGATAAATATACAAATCAAACGATGCTGATTTAACTGTTTAATTATCATGATTCCCGATAAGGGGTCCGAGTTAGTATAGGTCTTCACTGCCTCTTGCTTGTCGTAAGAGGCGACTAAATGGGGCGGTCCTTCAACAAACCAACCTCCATCAGTTTTATTTTTAATCGAATAGTATTATAAAAAGTCATGTCTTTGAATGACTATTGAACAGTTTAAGATTATGTTGTTTAACGTCCAGCTCGAGAATTTTTCACTCATATGGAGACGTCACTTTTGCTGGTGAAGGACTGCAAAATTTAGGCCTATGCTTGGCGCTTATGGTCTTTGAGTAGGGAGGGATCTTTCTTGTGCCACTCCTGATGTGATATGGGGCCTCGTTTTGGGAGATCTCATCCGAAGGACAGCCTCATTTAGTTGCCTTTTTGCAACAAGCAAGGGGTACTGAGGACCTATTTTAACCCGGATCCCCGCGGGACCTGTGAGAAATTAACATGGGTACAATATCTACCTGCTACAAAGTTATGCTAATGACAGATTACATGCACAATATCAGCACAAATGCCCACTTATACATATCACTTCCACGCCCGAAAACCTTACACCTTGACGTAACCACTGTGCATGTCCTGCACGTGCTTAAGGGGTCTGATTTCTCTCTCTCTCTCTTTCTCTCTCACTTTCCCTTTCTTTCTGACAACACTGTTTTGGCCTGTCTTAGTTTGATGAATGTTCGTCATCAACGATAGCCCGCGGCGCTCCAGGTAGAATTTACTTATATTCTGCCTGATCTTTGTAAAGAGACCAGCACATCTTATTAAGGAATATACACAACTCATGGGCCGTTGAAGATGGAATCGGTACGGGCTGTTCTGTTTGTCCAAGTTTTGATTTTCTTAGGAAATTTAGTTTTGAATTCCTCTGCACACCGAGGACATGTGTAAGTTGCATCATATTTTGTTTTAAATTTGAAAATAATAACATTTTTAAATTTGAAAATATTTCAGGAACTAAATTTCATGAGGTGCAAATAGCCAACGCTTTATGAGATCCTCTTCCTTGTCTTCTTATTTCTTCCTTTTTAAGAATTTATATAATGTTATATCAATAGTTTAACTGTTATCAGCATTTGAAATTCAAAAGAATGTGTTTTAATTAATAATTAATGATCAGGCGTTGTATGTTCAGATATTTAATGTTTTTATGTTTAAAGATTCACAAACATTCGTTATTAAACAATTTGACCCATATAACTGTCATTACATCATTCTGATCCATTATTTGATTCTAAAGATATTGCCTTCGCATATTGAGAAAAGGAGCTTTCGATCTGAAAACAAATGACAAAAAAGACAGCATGTAAATGACTTTGTAAAATACAGGTAAAATACAAAAGGTTTGTACACCTTCGTGTGCTGTTTGTACTAATCGCTCCACAACCCACAGTGATGGATATAAACAAATAGATATACATGTTTGTGAGTCATACATTGATCTATCGACATGCTGCAGTTTTATTATTCTAATGGAGTAGTACAAGGTGGTATTCGTAGACACTTGCTATTAGATTTCTTTATGCTTAAGGAAATGCACATACACTTTATATCTTCTAAGCTGTAACATTACATACATGTAAATGAAATACTGTCTGACATGTCACTCAAATTTCAAATATGTATTTTGTGCCATAACTAAACCCGGTATATCATTTTAAGATGCAAAATATAGTGTTTTTACACACATAATTCTAAATATATAAAGGATATTTTCTTGATGTACTTTTAATCTCACTGCAGTTTGTTTTACATGAGAAAGACATTTTAGTAAAAAATATAATTCATAAAACATCATGATGGTTTTTATGTGTTTCCTAAGGTTATGTTCATGTTTGTTTCTAAACTAAAACCAAAGACATCCTGTCATTTATCTTGTTTGTACCAAACAACTGCTAACGATGGTTTTACATTTACGTAAACATGATCTACAACGATGTGAAGGATCTTGCAAACATGGCACATTGTTTAACTTGTGATCCCTGCCAGGGGGCACTGCGTTGTGGTAATGAAGAAATGCACATGGTATTAAGTCAACTTGTTCACGTCTCATGTTAGACACTCTAAGCGCAAATGTTACGACCGCCGTATACTCTGTTCTATTCCTATAACGACAATGACAAAAGTGGTCAAACATGCACTCAGTATGGTTTGTTTTAGCATGTCTGCAACAGTACTATACATTTACATAGTCGTTTTGAGGGGTCATATATCAAAATAACATGTGTAGGAGGGAGGTATTAAACATATCTATATTGGTGATTACACTAGAAAATAATATCTGATCGAACAGGTTTGTATTGTCATACAAAAAGTAATAGCCCATTGTCTTAACCACTGCGTACATTATGGTGCAGATATCATTATTGTCTTGTGTAATGAAGAATTCCTCGGCACGTACATTCGACAATGTACGACAAATGGCATGGTGCAGTGCGGTGTTTCGGTACCTCGGTGCTAATATTGATAGTCAGTTCCAATTCCGCTCTGTATTATTATTTGTTACTTACTGGAAATTAATCTTTCAACATTCAATGAGCATTAAGTTCTTAAAATGGTCTTAAACCGCAGATATATTATAGAACTAGTACTACTGCAAGGGCTTTCCTCATTAAAGTATAACAAACCTCTATGCTGTTTCATTAATAAAGATATAGCCATTTTTTATCGGTGTACCTGGCAAACCTGGTATTACGTGGATACGTCATAAATTGAAATTTTTGAATTACTTATGTATCTGAAAGAATGGCACATGCAGAATAGATGTATATGCCGTTCCAATATATCAAAGCTTATAAGTTTGAAATTATTCGTAAAAACTTTCCTAACCGTTGATTTTACAGATAACGAATTAATCATGTCATTGTTTTACAGCTGTAAAAAAATATTATTGAAATCTGTAATTGTGTAATGTTAACACTTGTAAAGGCATATATACCATTTTCTAGATTTCCGGGGTTTTTTTTTCCGTTGAAGATAAAGAGTTTGTTCATGATTATTAGGAATTTATTACTACAAAATGCTTCGGAAAACTCAAATATTATCACATAATAGTATAATATATCCACAGATATGTATATCTTAATTATGTATATTCTAAGGTAACGCGACAAAAAATCAAAATGGCAACGGAAAGACATATTTTGTCATTTATATATTTCTATCGTTAAAACACACGATTTTGGTTTTTTAATAGTAACGAAATTTATCGGACCATGCAAGAAATATTGTCTTTGTTGCAGGATTCTCTCAAATCTCTTAATTGAAATTCCTGTCTGTAATTTGTCATACCTGATGTAATTTTGGTAATTATTCAAATGAACTTTTGATATACACGTATCTAATCGTTTCTGTAGATATTTTAGACTTTAAAAATAAATGGTTGTCTTTCGTAAAGGTTATCCAGCAAGGTGTTCATCAGCGATAAATTTCTGATGCAGTTAGTAACACCGTATACTTCTATTGTGTATTTCAAAGCCAAAATATTTCATTATTAAATTCAATAGAATTGTATTAGATGTAGTAAAACAATCAAAAGCATTCCTTGTCACTTGAAATAAGACAAGAAACAGGAAGAATTCTGTTAATATGACTGACTGACATCATTATTACCAATGTCAATCTACAAAACAACTTAAGCTGTTTAAGGCCATACCCCGGGGGGCTTACCACGTCTACCTAATTAATTTCTGCAACGACTTGATAACATTATCATGTTTTATCTGAACACACTCCGACATTTTAAAGAACAATAGTGAATGCAGGTATTCTGATTTATCACTGCCAGTTCATAAACTGCAGTTTCTTTGTTATACAAATTCAAAATTACCAAGTCATGTGTTTATTACATAATCCATTTATTTAAATATAGAAAAAAGATCAACTGCCCCACGTCGACATTTCCTCCTATCTTTGTGAAGTTTGTCGCTACCCAATCAAGGTGGATAAATAGGCAGTCAATCTTTTCTCAACTGTTGTATTCATAATATTTGTTACCATCAAACTTTCAGGATAAATGATGCAGAGAATCAGCCATGCACTAAACACGTTAGAAATGTAAATAAGTTCACCTACCGGAACTTTAAAAAAAACCAGACTGTGTAAATGTGTAAATTTCCCTAATTTAAAATTTACAAGTTTATTTTACAATAAATTTGATAAAAATGATGTTCATATTTCTAACGAGAGAGAGAGAGAGAGAGAGAGAGAGAGAGAGAGAGAGAGAGAGTTTATAGTGCTTAAGAGTTGTGTATTTCCTATATGGCTGAATATTGAAGTAAAGATGGAAAGAATGTAACTTTTCTGACATTTTAAAATTACTAGTAGGCAACTATGCTATATTGCATATCAATGTATCCTTTCTAATGTCCCCCTCTTTCATCATACTGTATAATCCTTATACTAACTTAATATATACGAATAAAGTAAACTAAGTTTGAACTGTACCTAGATATACGTAATGAATTCACGTATTTCCCAGACAATTGGTTTATGGCGAATCTACTTAAATGACGGTGTTTTCAAAACATTAAGGAGAAAAGAAAAATCAACGAAACGTTAGGCGTACGTGCAGTCCTGTGGTATAAATAAATTCCTTAATGAAGATTGAAATTCCTTCAAACAACCTGAAACTGTATCGAGGCTTGGATATGTTAAAGTGAGCCGCGTCCTAGCCTGTATTGTAGCACCAGTTGGTTCTATCTAACATGTCATAACTATAAATATGCTAACGTTAGCGGCTTTCTGGACAGCTTGAATTTTGTCCTATCTCCTACTCTTGAAAATACTGCATTCCGTCCTGTCACTTTGACTGCTTTTCAAGAAATAAGATTTTATAATTCAACTTTAAACTTGTATTTTACATTTATTAATAACAATTTTTGACTAGTAAAATTTTTTTTATCAGAAACGATACACAAACAGTATAAGTTTTGTGAGTTGTGTCGAACTTTAGCAGTATTCATGCTTATATCTACCGTAATTTAGAATCATATTTTTTTTTTAGGTCTTGTGATATTACACCTGTATCATGTTTAAGGTATTCAACGTAAAACGAAAGAATAATGATTTATTTCAACATAAATGTTTATGGTTGAATAATGATGAAAATGAATTAGATCAAATTCACATGACTGGTACATGAGCAGAAGTTGATCTTTTTGCACTTGAGACTTTGAGTCTAAAAAAAAAAAAAATATGTGCGGTAAATGATTAATTAAAAGAGAAAGTGTATGCAACTTTTAATTATGAGATTTGAATGAAAATATAATTTCTTTTTTAAAATATTTCAATAAAATATGGTCTTCCTGTAGACTTCAATGTAAAATTCTTAGGGAAATAAATCACGACTGATCAAATTTCTATGACAGATTATAGTCATTTGATGAACCCTTCAAAATTATACCACGAGTATGAAAATCCCACCATCCATTTCCTAAATATGAAATATGATCGTTGTACGTAGAACACCTTTATATTATCATTTTGTTGTTACATTGGTGGAGTTAACCTTTCTTTTTATTACTATGCTTTGGAATACAATTATCAGTATATCAAGACATTGAAATAGATGTGCACGTTACATATAGTTAGTACATCCAATAATATTTCACTTATGTAGAGACGTTAAGACGTCACCAGCTTTACGTGATTAGTAAATTATAGTTCTTATACAGTTCTGAAAATTAACATTTCCAATGACTTATCACTGCCAGTTTATAGCGATATAGCACGTGATCTCCATGTTTTTATCTTTGATATCTGTACAAATTATAGGGGTATCCATTTCTTCATGAATATGCTGTAATTATGAACAATGCACGTAGGAATCTTGATGAATATAGTACGTCTATATATAGATAAATAAAAAGAACAGATTTCATTTGATAAAAAAAAATACATGAAGGTACGTACATTTATGAACTGGAACGTTTCACGCCGGAATACTTTTTCATGAAGTATTAGTGAAGCGTCGTAGTTCATACCTTCATTTTTTTTTTTTTTTTTTTTTTTTTTTTTTCAAAAATGAGATTTATTTCTTGAAAAGGTTATTTTTATTGGTAATAATATTTATACATAAACGTTTGGTTTGATTTTCCCCTATGATACGTTGGTTCTCAGACAGGGGTGTCATGTGACATGCTGCAATACTGCTGAACAAATTGCACCATTGCCATCAAGCTCCCTTAACAAAATTCGCCAACCTTTTTGGACTTTGCAATCTCATTCCCACATATAGAAACATTACAAATCAATCTTAATACATTATTTACCTCCATCTCCATTATTAGAAATGAATATGCAAATACGTCGCATATGACATCATTCAAATAATAATCGTAGTTTGATACCATGCTCACTTAAAGATAAACAGGTCCACCAGAATTAGGAGATGAATCGGATCCACTATCGGATTCTCGTCTTCTAAATTAACATTGAAAATCGGTGAAAACTTGTCCCCCGCCTCCCCTAACTACGTATATATGTAATGCTAGTTGCCCGCGTTTGATGTTTACGGGTTCTTACCAGCTACTCCCTTTTTGCTTATGTAACTGTACAAGTGTGAATCTGTCTTTTTTAAAAATGGGGAATATCGCATAGTAATGTAAACAGGTGTAACGAGACTTCCAAGAGCGTGTTTTTGATAAACCTCAGAGATGATCATCAGCAAAGCTTTGAAATATCCTTTAAAATTAATAAAGAAGAGTGTGCACATCCTTTCAAAATGGCTCGTGTTAATGCATAAACTGTGTCTTCTGTCTCTTCATTATTCAAATTCAACCCATATAAAGTTCTTCACTTATGATGCAACGTATTCTTTTTCCGCATATTGTTTTATCAAACGTCTAAAATCTGAAGAATTACTAAATAATTACCACAGACTTCAATTATCCATAAATCACATTATCTGTCATCCATAGCTTCCGTGTATTCAGATTTCAGAATTTAAATGCTACGTCATTGATTTACTTTTTCTGTTCCTTTTCATTGTCTTTGTTTCCCCCCCGGAATTCCACGGGAACCAAACAACACCCAATTAGCCGATTTATAAGCATTTTTTGTCTTATTAAGGCAGTTTTATAACTTTTTTTTAATTTTAGTTGAATAATCAATATGGTTTACGTTTTACCTTTCTAAGAAAAACTATTCTAACCTCAGTACCATGCTTCCGTTATTCTATTACGTTACATACCATTCTATACAACCCCTCAATTCATCTTTTCTTTTCAGTCATCAATCTTCAACAAATAATGTCAAGTCTAACGTGAGCCCTTATCGGCCTGAGAATGAAGAACAGAAATGTATGGTGATTGTGAGGAAGACGTTTTTGGAGAAAGAGATGGTTATCTATCCATGCTTTCGACCCGTCAGAGGGGTCACCCCTGTAGCAGCCCACCAAAGGTAACAAATCCAGATAGTATCTTTGGAACCAAAACTGAACATAAGATAATGATATGATCTCATACGAAATGTTAAAATTTCAGTAATACATATAAATGGTACTTAAAATATCTTGTTATACTTGCGAGATTTAATAAGATTTCACCCAGTAATGAAAGAAATGCATTGAATCGTTTCTTCATGTTACTCTCGTGCCTATTCATTTTCAAAGGAAGATATTAAAACCATCTCCTATATGTATAAAAACGATATACTGGTATACAATATCCCATAATGTATGTAGAGTTATTTTGTATAGAGGAAATATGACATTAATTACCCAGTAAATGTCTGTACGGGATATCAGGGATTAATGTGCAACGTCCTTGAAGAGAGCATAAATATATGACTAATAGTGAAATATATCCCAACAAATTAAGCCACAAATGAGCATAATTCATTCCCAAGAGCTGGGGCTGTATTAGTCATGTATCGGAGGCTCCTAACCTGGATACGTCGTTGATCTGTGATGGGCATTATTATTCGTGATTAATATTTCCTTAAGCAATATAATCAATTATTGTATCATTAGTAATTATCAATAAAGAAGGAATATCTGTATTGGATACCTCTTAATTGTCAAATATGTTTTACCTAGCTTTCAGACATGAATTATTAAATATGCATTAAAATGAATAAACAAAATCATGTTTCTTGATATGTTTCACAAAGTTCCTTGAACACCCAGCGCTGTTATCGGTATTGGATTTAAAAACAAAACAAACCAAACCAAACAGATCACATGTACACCAAAATACTACAGTAATTATAACCCTTGGCAATCATTACAATTATTTAACTCCAATATATATACACACTTTGCGAATGAGCAATGATGTACAAGTATATATATATATATATATATATATATATATATATATATATATATATATATTGTCTTTATTACCCACATCGTTATTTCCATCGGATCAGAATGTCTCTATATCTACAAATGATGTAGGTTTTTATTTTTGGGTTTTTTTTTTGATGTTGTTGTTTTTGTGTTTGTTTGTTTGTTTGTTTGTTTTTTTTTGAATCGCGGTGTACATGATTGCTACTCATTTCAATAACAATATACATCAATTATAAACAAAACAAAAATGTTGAACTATTGACCTGCAATTCTGCAATATATTCCCCAGGGCTATATGTAACAATTGTCAATGATCTATACAACAGGAATAACATTATTAACAGTTAATAATTGAAGTTGTGGGTAATGTAATAATGGTCTTTCATTTCACAGTTCTATAGGGTTAGTGTGTAGAGGTTTTACCACTATTCCCAGCACGAAGTACATTAGAATGTCTATCTGCTGTCCTGGATGGTACGCTGACAACCAAGGACGCTGTACAATGAGTGAGTACAAATAATGACGCAATATAATAAGTACAAATAATGATGCTTCATAATGAGTAAAAATAATGACGCTGTACAATGAGTGAGTACAAATAATGACGTTGTACAATGAGCGAGTACAAATAATGACGCTGTACAATGAGCGAGTACAAATAATGACGCTGTACAATGAGCGAGTACAAATAATGACGCTGTACAATGAGCGAGTACAAATAATGACGCTGTACAATGAGTGAGTACAAATAATGACGCTGTAAAATGAGCGAGTTCAAATAATGACGCTGTACAATAAGTGCAAATAATGATGCTTCAAAATGAGTAAAAATCATGACGCCGTACAATGAGTGAGTAAAAATCATGACGCCGTACAATGAGTGAGTAAAAATCATGACGCCGTACAATGAGCGAGTACAAATAATGACGCCGTACAATGAGCAAGTTCAAATAATGACTCTGTACAATGAATGAGTACAAATAATGACGCTGTACAATGAATGAGTACAAATAATGACGCTGTACAATGAATGAGTACAAATAATGACAGTGTAAAATGAGCGAGTTCAAATAATGACGCTGTACAATAAGTGCAAATAATGATGCTTCAAAATGAGTACAAATAATGACGCTGTACAATGAGTGAGTATAAATAATGATGTTATATGACGGAGTTCAAATATAGTTATGATATATAGTATAGTATACAAACCGTTTACTATTATGAAATTGTACAGTGAATAAGTACAAAATAATGGTGATCCACAGCGCTCGAGCTAATGGTAGTAAAATGTACAACACTGGGGGAAAAATAATCAGTTTTACGAATGACGTTATCCAATGAGTGAATACAAAGTCATTATGAATATTTGAAGTAATAAATGTCTAGTACACTGTGTGTATGAATTAGTCAGTAATAATAAGGCCACATTAGAAAAAGTCAGTAACAAATACGAACAATTTTCAACAGAGTCCATAACAAATAAGGACGTTTTAGAATAAGCCAATAACAAATAAAGACAACACGTCAGGGGGCCTCCGTGGCCGAGTGGTTAGAGCATCGCGCTCAAAATCACAAGGTCTCTCACCTCTAGTCGGCGCGGGTTCGATTCTCGCTCGCGTCGATATATGTGGAAATTTTTTCCAGTTTACTTTCGGAAGGTCGATGGTTTCTTCCCGGGTACAATGTATCTGGGTTCTTTCCTCCACCAATAAAAATTGGACGCCATCAGATAACTGAAAAATTGTTGAGTGTGGCAGAAAACAATAAGCAATCAATCAATAAACACGTCAATAACAAATAAGGACGTTTTAGAACAAGTCAATAACAAATAAGGACGCTTTAGAACAAGCCAATAACAAATAAGGACGTTTTACAACAAGTCAATAACAAATAAGGACGCTTTAGAATAAGCCAATAACAAATAAGGACGCTTTAGAACAAGTCAATAACAAATAAGGACGCTTTAGAACAAGTCAATAACAAATAAGGACGCTTTAGAACAAGCCAATAACAAATAAGGACGCTTTAGAACAAGTCAGTAACAAATAAGGACGCTTTACAATAAGCAAGTATCAAATAATGGCGTTGTGAGTTCAGTCAGTGATTAAATCGTGAAAAATTTACGTATATTATTTTTACTCTATGCCGCAGATATATATATATATATATATATATATATATATATATATATATATATAAACAAACGGCTTGCTCTCAATAGATACACTAACGCTACAAATGTAGTATATATACAACAAATTTATTTTAAGTTTCATTTTTAATTTTAAGGTAGTTATTCAATGCGTAAACTAAGGAGCGAACTAGAACACGCCCTATACGTTCAATGTGCTGAGGCCATCTTATGATTAAGATCTGTCTTATGAAAGAAAGTTTTCATTTCTGTTTCACTAAAAATGTCATATCCTAGATTTTCATAAGTTCTCTCGTAACTTTATCACAGATATACATGTGTCTTTAGATCTAACTAAATATGGTGGCAGTTTGCATTATGCTGTGTCTTCGTCAGATTAGACAAGTATAGCAATTTAAGGACAGGAGAAATACACAGGATTATATGAACGACAGAGAGGTTACTTCCAAGTTTAGACTACCACTCCATTTGATCATTCATTTTTGCCAAATGATGGACATCTTCAACAGACTCACGAATAGGCCCCATTCCCTACCAACGTCTTTACCAGTCATGACTGCTGTCAGTGTTTATGCTACAGGAAATTGGCAGTTGGTTTTTGCTAATTTCCCAGACATAAATAAACTTAGCGACGCAACATGTTACTTTTAGAGGCATCCCTGATTTACTTTAAAAACTGAGTCCAAATTACATTAAGATGTCCGATGAGGATACACAAGTCAATGATCCGATGGTAGATTTTTCCAAAATTGCTAATTTTCCAAACATGATTTGGTCATTTTGCTATCGATTACATTTATATACATAAGAAACGAATGATATGAATTTAGTTTAAAGGCTAAGTTCATATAACAAAAGACTATAATACGAGTAGTTTATTCTAACTTAAGATGTATCTTACGAAAGAGATAGCTTATGAAATTGTGTCAAACATTTTTCAATGTTCATATGAAATTTACAAGTTAAAACTTGGGGAACATATTACGATATGTCTTATGAAAGTTTTGTAAAACCGGGATATACAGATCACCTTATATAGCGATCTCTGTGCTTTATAAAATATTTCAAATACAGTATGTATCCTGTATGATTCTTTTAATGACTGTATCCCATATCCATTCTTCCTAAATGTGTAGCTTGTGACAGCGTGACGAGAATTCCATCGTCGTCGTAAGCAAGTTTTATATATGAGTTCTAACGCATTTCGTGAAGTGTGTGGACGTACAGCGTCATAGTTCATACCCTCATGTATTTTCAAAAATGAAATTTGTTTCTTAAATAAGCATTCCAATGACTTTAGTACTATGCTTTTTTTTATATTTGAAGAAAGCCTTTATTGCTTAAACTGAGATCTGACTCGTTCAAAGATGAAATACATTAACAATATTCATAATATTTCACCGCTCATGTTTTACTGTCAGTGGTGTGCACTTTGTACACGTACGTTGGACACAACCTATTAATATCTGTAATACCATTTGGCTTCTTCATAATATAAAGTTAACATAATTGATGAATGTACGTCCGACTTGATGGAAAACAGACACTAGTGAAAATAAGATTGTTGATACGCTCTGTGTGGTTGACCACGTTGTGTTACGCCTTAAGTTTATTCCATATATATTCAGAAAATCAATTTTGCCATGATTTTTTTTTCTAACGCTTAAGTCATTAAGAATATATTAATTCAGTAATTTAGTTCACTAAGATAGCTTACGACTCGTGATATGATTTGATGCTTTACAATTAATTAAAGATGTTTCATGGTTTTTTAAAAGTTAAACAGCGCACTCAATTAATTTCCGTATTGTTAATCTAATATAATTATGCATTTCCATTACTGGTTGTCTCACTTTAATCTACTTTTGTAGTGCTAAATATAATCTAGCTTACGACTTATCTTATTGGCTTCACGGCGAGTGTGAACAGGAGATGCTTACCCTTCCTGCCTGGACTCCTGATCCCACTTCTGGTGTGTCCAGGGATCTGTGTTTGCCCTTCTCGCTATTGTTATTATAGTTAATATATTAATCTTTTTGGGGGTTTTTTCTTCTGATGAAGGGATAGAAAGTCCCGAAAATTCAATTAAATGAATTTTCGTTGGTCATTATAAACACACACACACACACACACACACACACACACACACACACACACACACACACACACATATATATATATATATATAGATATATATATATGAGGGGTGATAAGATTTTTTCAACATTGTGTGATGTCGATTTCCTTTTTCCTTTTGTATGTAAAAGAAAATCCTACATAGAAAAAATGTATACCATGACATATGTACAACTATATATACACAACAATAAAGCTTCCATATATCACCTGTCTACAGAAACCTATTTTCATTTTTTTCTCCTTCTCTTGTATTCAAGTGCTCTAATTGTAATATTACCCAAAACAAAGCCTGTCAGGTAACCATGTGTAAGTTAGCCTAGACCATTTTTGACAGGCCATAAATCTACAGTCGGCATTTTCAAATCATCACAAGGAAAGAAGACGTTTTAATAAAGGTTACAAAGTACTTAAAAGCATGGCATTACTTGAAATATCAGAACATATTAAAGACTAAATGAAAATAACAAACAGCGATCAATCCCGTAGTTGCTTACAAAGAATACAAAATTAAGAGCAAGGCAAAGAAGGATCTCTGGACACGCCAGAGGTGGGATCAGGTGCCCAATATCTATTATTATCAGTGTTATGAACTGTTGGAAATATGTCGCCACAATTTTTTGTCAGCGTGATCTTAAATAATTTTTGTGAGATTGTGTTTTATTTAATTGCCCAGGGCTAAATATTTTCAGATGATTTTGCTTTCTGAAAGGTCATGTGATATAATGCCGTATAATAGAAGCTAGAATAATATGCAGCAAGACTATTCAAAGTATGGTTTGTTCTACCTGCTAAATTCTCTTGAATAATATTTATACTATTTATCTCACATTGTCTAACCTTTTTGTCTAGGGGTAGATGATAGAGGTCGTGAGTCACAGATGCCAAAAGTGAGCGCACCTGCTCAGGACACCAGTCAAAAACGTCTCGAGGCTCTACCTAAATACCCTGCATCATATAAAAATCCTCAATTTGGACCAATGAATCGTGGTCTACCTCCACCAGACAGGTGGACTCCAAACGACATGGCTATGCGCAGAATCCAACATATGATGGAGCAAAGACTGAGGTTGATAGATATGATTGAGAGAAAGATGAAGGCGCGAGACCAAAAATCCACTCGCCCTCCTGTTCCTCAGTCTCCAGTAGGAAAACTTTTCCCTACTGTAAGAAAATTCATCACAGTTAGCAAGTCTGTAATTCCAGCCAGAAAACTGTCTCCTCCACGCCAAAACAAAATGCCACAAGTACCAAATAACACGCCTCTCCGCCAACAACCCGTCCAACAGATTCCAATCATCCCCAAGCCCCAACAACAGAAGCCGCAATTCATTATCGCCCAGAAGAAGCAATTTGTACAGGTGCCTCGTCAGTCCATTCCTCAGTTCTCGCCTGCCAAACAGTCCACACATATTCGTATAAATGTACCCAATGCCTTTCCACAGATTCCTCATCATCCATCGATGAGACAAAGGGGAATGCCACATATCCCAGGCATGCATGTTCAACGCTTCCGCAATCCGATGACACCGAATGCACCCATGCACAAACACATTGCTCCACCTCGATCACAGTTCCCCCAGATCCCTCCCCACCCCATGGCTTTACTCCTCCAGCGTATCGATCATGACAGAGTCCAGCTCCCCCAAATCCCCGTCCAGATGCCACCAGTTCAAGTACAACCAGGACCAAGTCTTGGTAAAGAACGACACGTCGCCACTCTTTTTTGATTTGATATCTGCCTTCACTGTTTAACTTCCCTCTCTTTGAAACGTAACATGTTCCTCGTATATTTTATTCTCCACTAAATTTCGTTTGGATATTACGTTTGTTTTAACATCTTCCAATAAATATATTTTCTTTACACAAGGTTTTCCCTCACCTCCTCCATGTTTCGCAGCCTATCTGGATGTTGTGCAATCTTGCTTCAAAGAATCCGATGTGGAGATGCCACCAGATCATGGCATTTTAAATGGAGATTACAACTACCAGGGTGTCTGCCAGTAAGTCAGTAAACATTAGCACGCACCTGATGAACTAAGTGTTATCCCAATAAAGTAGTAAAATCATAACACTATCTCAAATATGTGACATAAATACATAAACGTGATTGGAAATTGTTTAGAATTATAATCGGTTTAACATTTATAAGGTGCCTCCGTGGCCGAGTGGATAGGGCATCGCGCTCACAATCACAAGGCCTCTCACCTCTAGTCGGCGCGGGTTCGATTCTCGCTCGCGCCGATACATGTGAGAAAGTTTGCCAGTTTACTTTGGGAAGGTCAGTGGTCTCTCGGGTACATTGTATCTGGCTTCTCTCCTCTACCAATAAAACTGGACGCCACTAGACAACTGAAAAATTGTTGAGTGTGGTTGAAAGCAACAAACTATCAATCAATCAAACTAAGATTTATGAAATTCAAATATTTTGTCCGAAAATAAGTACTGCCAAAATACCACAAACAGAGCATGAGTCATCAATACCTTTCTCACATCCATGTTAAAGGTTCTTTTAAGTATTGTTACACAATTGTAGAAAGAAGATCCCAATCGCGGACTGTATCAAACGGTCAGTACACCCTTGCGCCACTCTCCAGGAACATATGTTAGTCCGAACCACGATGGTCAACACACTTTCTGAAATTGACAGAATTTGCCGCATCGACAGCAGTAAGTGTTGATAACAAAGGAGTACAATGAAAAAAAATGTAAATTTCATATGGGAAATAGGCGTGAAAGCCCAGTGGTTTCAAGGTGTAGATATTGTATCATGTGAATTTCATTCATATATGTATAATGTTATCTAAAACTAAAGAAAAAGGTTTTTAGGAAAAAGAATATTCCATGTAAATCCATTATTATAATCGATCCTTCGTTTGTGGACCTAACTAATCTTTTCATTCTAGTCCAAGGCATTGAACATCGTATGACTGTTGATGATGAAGTCCCTGCTCCACCAACAGATATTCTACATGATCAGATACACATGCATGGCGACGTTGTGCACAGCCATCCTCATGATCATCAGCACGATCACCAGCATCTTCCATTAGATACCCCGCTCGAAGAGAAAGTCATCCAGGCGGAACCGGCCACAGAACCACCAACCGATGGCATCCAATTCCTTGGATCCTCTGGTTAGTTTAATTAGCAAAATTGCACTGTGGGTCAATAAACGATTGGCTTCTGTTCTATCGTCCTGTCTCATCGCATTCAATGAACACGCGAGGGATCCATCCATCGGTTTTATATGCATAAAAGAGTTTTCATCATCACAAATAATTAGTAATTCAATTCCCAAATTTTCAATTCATTTTTATTACAACTTGTACATATTTGTTTTCTTCTACTAGATCAAATCAAAGCTGATCCTATACCAGAAGATAAGCCAGACATTACTCCCGATATTAAACAAGATATCAAACCAGAGATTAAACAAGCTATTGATGAGGAGAAGAAAGACGAAAACGTCATGGTGGAACTTACCAAGATCATTGAGAACAAGGTGGAGCCACACATCCATGCGCATCCTCATGTACAGCATGTTCATGATGACATCACACACGAATATTATCTTCCTCTTCTTATTGGCACAGCTATCGGAGTGGCGGCCATTTTCCTTCTTTTGTTGGCCATATTTTGTATCTGCTGCCGAAGAAGAATTAAGAAGAAAATTTACGTCGAAAGAGAACCAGAAAAACCCAAATTGTTTGAGGGGATCTATACTATCGGAGTACCTCCTCCAGTTTATGAAGTGAATGGCATTCCACCGCTGTCGTATGAAGAAGTTCGAGGAATCAAAATCACGGGCTCACCGTCATCTGTTCGACGTCATAACCAGGAAAATGACCAGGCCGAGAATACCTCACGCCGTGGAGTCGTATCGGACATTTAAGAGTGAAAGTGATGGAAGGCGTCGTAACGTCACAGACTGAGTGCTATTTATTCAACCTTTCCAACGTTTTCGCTTTACCGACAGAGCAAAATTTTTTATTGTACTAATGCAATCTCCTGTTAGAATCTCGTCCGTTCTTGTGTGTCAAAAGACAAGCATCTTCATTGTATATACAGTATATTTGGTTGAATAAAATTCAGTTATGTATTGTTGAATGTCTAATTTTTTTACGAGATCTATAGTCCTTGTGATATTTAAACAAGACACAAATGATGTCTTTTGTAATATGTTGTTAGAAACTAAGTTTTCCTGAACAGTTCGGAAGAACTGAAGTCTAAGTACAGTATAAGACCTAAAGGGTAACAAAACTTTGATCTTCTAATTCCTTTCATCCCTCTTCTTTAAACTGAATAAAAAATGATCAATATAAAAGATATTTGAAAATGTTCTATCCGTTTTTTATCGTATACTACAACGAGACACCAACAAATCACGATGTAGCACACTGCCAGAAGAACAGTTTGTTATCAAAACGCCTTCTTTAATATTGGAGATCTTTACAGATCAGGATATCAACGGCAAATTAACAACGAAACTTTTTTACAATCAAAGTTGATTTCAGCTTCTTCATCGTCAATTCTCACAACTGTGAAGTAACATCCCTTTATCAACTGAATATGGTGTTTATGTCTCTCACTTGATTCGATGCTTGAGAGCATGTTTTGCGAAAGATCAATTTATTAATTGAGACAGGCTATTAACAAGTAAATTGATGTCACAGGGGTGTTAACATTATATAACTACAGAATATCATCGAGGGAGCTATTCAGATTTCATTTCCTCGTTAACAAGCTTTTTTTCCGAGGCGAAACCGAAGGAAATTGGTTTGCTCAAGGGGAACTGGAATCTTGCTGAATCCTTCGATGATACCGTTTTATGATACAGATATAAACATTAAATCCAGAATAAAACTTAATACAATTTTTAAATCTGTGTAAGCGGGACCTATTCGTCATTATCGTTGCTGTTTGTTACCGTAAACTGGTTTTTATACGTGGATCAATTAAATCTTGATGCAATTCCATTTAATAATAAATATTCATGATTCCATTCGGAACTGATCTATATGATAATAAGTTGCTACGAACAGACGCACCTTTTATAGGGAATTAATAGCTTTAAGGGGATTTACAAGGAATCAGTAAAATAGGCAGATCAGTAGAGATATAATAATTTCGTTTAAAGTCAACATTTTGCAAATTCAGTGTTGTTATAATGATCACAAATACAAAATACCACTGGGTGGAATTCTGTCCAGCATATTTCATACCTATTGATAGACCGTTCTCTACATACTGATTTTGACTACGGTTGGTTGGTTGTTTTACGTTCCGTCGAGAATTTCATTCATGTTGAGACGTCACCAGTTGCAGATGAAGTACCATAGAATTAGACCTATGCTTAGTGCTTTCTGTCGTAACAGTGATGGTTCTTTAACGTGCCAACGCCTGCTGTGACACGGGACTGCCATACTTGTTAAAGTCATATCCGAAAACCTGTGATTCTCACTTCTAAATACCGAGTTTTTGGCGAAAGAACAATCACTACCTATTTTTACGTTTTAGGTTTGACGTGGCCATGGCACGAACGGGGTTCGGACTCACGACTTCATGGTTACGAATCGAACGTTCTACTACTGATTTACCGCTATCGATTTTGACTACGGATTACTCCGTGTACCTGGTCAAGCTATAAGCTTACGGCGGATGTGACCGGTCAACAAGGAATGTTTTCCCCTCTTGGCACATGATTCTACCTCTGGTGTGTCCAAGGTTTTGTATTTGCCCTTCACTTTATTTTGTATTCTTTATGGGATTTGTGATTGTTCATCAGATCATGGATAAATTTGTCTTTTTAGTGTTGTGGAGTAAGTAAGCTGTGCTCTCGACCGATCACTGTCCCGTATTTTACTACCTTACATCAAACCATGCTTAATACTTATATATCAGTTGCTGCAAGTGGTGTATGATACAGATGTTACATGCACGATCCTCACGGTCTAACGTCAGAGTACAGTCAAGTCTCCTTCTACGTGAATGTTTATTCCTACACTGGGACATCCTTAGTGTGTCTTCTACGATTCCACGCCACGCAACAATAGTACTAGATATAGTCCCACAATGATACATGCCGCTATTGGATCTACATCTTTGTGCAGATTTGGAAAAGTTGAGATAAATTTTGCACTCTCATTATAAGATAGTTTTGATATTCTCGCGAAAATTAAAAGAAAAGATGGTGACTGTCGTGAAATTCTGTAAGGTGACAACCATGCAAAGCTCGAGAGGTATTTACGAAAAGACCACATATAATTTTGATATTTGTTCCGCAAATGTGCGCACATGAATCCGTTACACAACGGAAAAATAAATCTGTACTTTAAAATAGAAAAAATACATAATCTAGGTCACCTAGAGGTATTGCAGTCTCTATCTCGCATGCACAATCTAGGTCACCTAGAGGTATTGCAGTCTCTATCTCGCATACATAATCTAAGTCACCTAGAGGTATTGCAGTCTCTATCTCACATACATAATCTAGGTCACCAAGAGGTATTGCAGTCTCTATCTCAAATACCTAATCTAAGTCACCTAGAGGTATTGCAGTCTCTATCTTGAATACCTAATCTAAGTCACCTAGAGGTATTACAGTCTCTATCTCACATACATAATCTAGGTCACCTAGAGGTATTGCAGTCTCTATCTTAAATACATAATCTAAGTCACCTAGAGGTATTGTAGTCTCTATCTCACATACATAATCTAGGTCACCTAGAGGTATTGCAGTCTCTATCTCAAATACCTAATCTAAGTCACCTAGAGGTATTGCAGTCTCTATCTCAAATACCTAATCTAAGTCACCTAGAGGTATTGCAGTCTCTATCTCAAATACCTAATCTAAGTCACCTAGAGGTATTGCAGTCTCTATCTTACAGAGATAATTTAGATCACCTTGAGGTACTGCAGTCTTTATCTCACTTCAGTTTTTGAGGCGAGGGGACAAACGAATTATGTGACCAATGCTGATAATATATTGTACAATTATAAGAATTTAAAAATATTCTTTCAATTCTCTTTTTAAAACCATTACGTTTTGTGACATGTATACGCCCATAATTCTATGACAAATAACTATTTTAAAGGTTAAACCAAAGATGGCATGATTCATAGTTGTACAGCTACTTAAAATACATAATGAGAATTGCTTGGTTTTTTTTAAAAGTAGAATTGGTCGGTTTTTGCTCAAATACATCTTTGTTTTACCTCTTTTATAAGCACAATGGAAGCCAAATATCAAGACCAGCAAACATTTCTGTTCATTTAGTAAATCTTTAGGTTCCACCTAAGAGAGACTAGAGTAATTCTTTTGACCAATTTTTACCTCATAATACTTAGTCAGTTAAAAAACCAACCTCATAATTCATATCTGATGTTAATTAATGCATTTAGTAAGGGAAACAATGTCATAATTCACAAGAAATAAAACAATACCCTTCTTCATTATAAACACTAGTAAAGACCATGCTATTCAGACATGATATTTACTACAAATGCAAATGAAGCACGGGACTGAAAGTTACTATTGTAGTTTTTAGGGCATGTGGACCATGAATGACTCAGTGGTTAGAACACCTGCTAGATATGCTGGGGTCTCGGTTCAATTCCCAGTCCAGTCCAAAAATTTGTCCTTTCTTACACTACAGTTGTTGCCAGTCACTATACCTGAACTTGCAAGTTGTCTTGTCAGGGGCCAAAAGAATCAGGGTTGTGTCTTCAAGAGCAAAGACAATTTAAGGAGTGAGGAGTGTAGTATTTAGGACTATATGGATCGTGAATAACTCTGGTTGGAGCACGTGACTAGTAATGCAGGGGTCCCAGGCTTGATTCCCGGTCCAGCCTAAAATTTTCTTTCCTATACCACACTGTTTTCTACTTTTATTTTCAGATACATATGTATTAGGTAATAAGTTAAGTTATATCAAACTGGGCTAGCACAGTGATATGTAGGATAAATCAAGCCAATTTGATATGTGGGTGGAACCTATACTTAAAGACATACTTTCTTTATCATAAAAGTATAAAATTTAGAACACAGCTGCATTGAATTGGCCTCATGGCCGTTCATGTTTTCTATAGAAGGGTGTTGTGTGTGTGTGTGTGTGTGTGTGTGTGTGTGTGTGTGTGTGTGTGTGTGTGTGTGTGTGTGTGTGTGTGTGTGTGTGTGTGTGTGTGTTGTTGTTGTTGTTGTTGTTGTTGTTGTTGTGTTGTTGTTGAGGAGTTGTTTGCTTTTTTTAAGTATGATACAGGTACACGGGTTTGAATGGTGTTTATTTTCAGTTCAAACTCAGAGTTACTGTTCTTTTATATAAACATTTATAAGGTCAATATGATACAAATTATAGGCGTTTTGGAGCCCTACACATGCAAGATCTATAGATAGATCGACTCCCAACTATTATCAAGACTGAAATCATATGGAAAAGTCAAGATGATCACAGCTGATATGTATGCAGGCTTGACAAATTCTAGTTAATATATATTCGGCATGTGAATTTCTCTTTGAAGGTGCAGTTCGTACATATGGAGCGCCAAATTAATATAAACTCATAAACTTGAAGATATCATTTGTTTGAAGATATCATTAATTTGATTATTGCGTGTAATAATTGAATTGATGCGCGCATTAAATTAATTACTCTTTGATTAATTGAATTGATAAGTGCATTCATTGAAATGATGTGGACAATAATCGATTTAATACGTGTATCAATTCATTTATTGTTCTCCTCAATTGAATTGATCCCCTGATCAAGGTGGTGGAATTATTGATCGCAAAAATGGATTTAGATCTCGATAAAAATGATTTAATAATTTCTTTAATTCAGTTGAAGATATGTTTTATTATTTACAATGACTCTGTACACCGAATTAGTGCGCGCAATGCTTTTAATTAGAACAATTAAATAAAAAAAAAAAAATCATTTCTTCACTTGTGGATATGTTGAATTGAAGGTATCTCTTAATTAAATAATTGTTCTCTCTATACGAATTATTGCTCATGTCATTTGAATTAATAGTATCAATAATTCGATTATTGCGAGCATTATTCAAACTGATGAACACATTAATTGAATTATTGTTCTCTTCAACTGAATTGTAGTGCGTATCAACTCTATTGCTGATATCATTACTTCATTTGAAGAGAGCAACAATTCAATTATTGCACGCGTCAGTTCAGCAATGCACACAGTACTACAGAATTGAAAGTATCATTAATTGTTGTGCGCATCATTTCAAATAATTAAAGATATCTTTCATTATTTGACTTTATGTTAATTTGACACTTCATGTGCGAGTTTTCTCTTTTTTTTAGACTTTCATATGAAGACGGATTTCATTTATGAAGCACCAGATTGAGATACCATCTACTGCACTATTATACTATCTAATCATAATACAATTCCTCGAGTTCCAATAAGACTAGCTATAAAGCAATACCCAGCTTTGATATTAAACCAGCGTTCTCAACTACATGACAATAAATGTACATATATTGCAGAGAACACACATATATTGCTCTCTCTCTCTCTCTCCGTGGCTTTATTTTCTAGTATCTTTTTCACCAAGGAAAGTGGCGGGTCATGTGATTTCTTAACCACAAGTGTACTAGCGGTTCTAAACCGATAACATCCCTATGAATGGAAAATTATACCTTTAAAGGTTAATATGTGATATTTTAGGGCTGTAATGGTCTTGTTTGAGCTGATAAAACTGGATTCATTCCTGACGTGATTTCCTTCTGTTGCACTTTGCAAACAAGATTTACCATTTTATGTTTGTCACATTCTACCTCACCCCTATGAGGATCCAGATCAGAATAGATCCTCAGTACCCCTTGCTTTTCATAAGTGGGGACTAAATGAGGTGGTCCTTCGGAGGAGACTGCAAAAATCGAGGTTCCATATCACAGCAGGTCTAGCAAGATAAAGATCCCTCCCTGCTCAAACACAGTATGCACTGAGCATAGGCCTAACTTTTGCAGCCCTTCACTGGCAATGGTGACGTCTCCATATGAGTGAAAAATCCTTCAGCGGGACATTGAACAATACACAAGCAATCAACTACAAGAAAAAAATCCGTCTGACCAAAAAGATCTATATTGTTTTAGATAAAAGCAACAAGTTATCGTTTTTATTGCATCTTTAATAACACATATTACAAAGCGTCAACAAATTCAAAAAATATACTAACAGAAAAATATGAGTAGTTCTCTAAAAAAGATAAAAGTAACAGCGGAAATAATCATCTACAGTGACTGTTTCTTCACAGTCCCCAGTAACAGTTACGTCACAATGACAGTACACTAATACACCGCCTGGGAATGTCCCATACATCACAATATTAACAGCTTCACTTCCAATATCAAAGATATGCAGATTCCATGAATTCAATCAAATAATTGGTCAAAATAAAAGCAGATCATTCAATTTTACACATTCTCGTCTATCAGTCAGTTTTACATTATAAGTACTTAATCTAAGTCAAAATAAACATTCTTCATGCAAATCATGGGTATTCATTACCATAACAGCTACAGCAAAAATGACCACCCCTATCTCACAACTCATGAGATCTTGATCAAGGTTTCTGACTTGTAAAACTTAGAAATTATATCTCTGTACACTAAACACATACATGTAGTACTATAATATTTTGTGAAGAAAAAAAAATTTGCAATCTTTGACACAAACTGTTGTACAGTTGATATCAGTGACTATCAAATATTGAAAAAAACATGCACGTTTACACAGCCAATCATACATTCACTTAAATACAGGAACATGCACATGCTTTTGAAGCAATAGAACATTTCAGCATTTCTTAGCTGGCCCACCCGACACCTATTATATAGGACTAGAACCTCGGATGAAATGTAATGGAAGTTACCCCCTCCCCTTTATAAGCACTGAGCATAAGTGACAATGTACTTCTTGGCATCAATTGCTTTTCAATCCATTCGCAGGCACTTCTGCTCCAACACCATCACGTGCTGACTGTGTTATTAAGTATAAATTGGTTTCACTTTCAATCAGAGTCACATGATCGTTTATCACAGGGAATTCATTCACTTGTGTTATGTGTTGATTAACAAAACAAACATCGTCTTCTTGTATGTATATCGTGTATTTCGTCTCTTTTTTATCAAGCTGGTGTTGGATTGCACGTAAAATAATACGAGTGTTACACTTTGTGAATGTTGTCAAATTGAAACCCTACTTCAATAAATGCCAGAATCCATGCACTTGGCACTGTTCAATACTTCCAGTACTTTGATGTTTTTTTTAATTTATATTATCTCCATAAAATATCACTTCAAGTCTTCATAAAATGTAATGTTATTATGAAATTATTGCAAAGCCATAGTCAGTTATGAAGATAATCTAAAAGCAGAAATTGCGGATATTGCATTTGATTGATGTGGATTATAGCGAGATTAACATGATTATGCTCTTTCAACAAATATCTCACAATAGTTTGCAAACATGGAAAACTGGGAGACAAAATGCTTCCACAACATAGGATTTATAAAGCATGACTGTGAAAAACACTATCTGAGTATCACAATTTTGTTCAATATGGTATAAATGAAATAGAACAACTTCAACCATTTGTTTCTAGAAAATCTAAATAACATTTCAGTATTCTCCAGACGTTTAACTTAGTCAGAGCTATGTATAATCAATTGGGATGTGTAGATGTGCATTAAAAAGTTAATATTAAGTGCAAAACCCCTAATAATTTACTTTTGACTTACAATGTTCTCTGAAACAACATTTCAGTAATGAACTGCTCAAAATGATCTCTGGCATTACACAATAGTTATTGCATATCCAATTAAAAGACATTGATCTGTGCTTTGAAAGGCACTATTGCAAAATAACATGATGATTGAAAGATAGAGGAAATATGGGAAAAAATATGTAAACAATGTTGATTAATGTAAAACCACCAAACATTACACCTCAGTGAATTTGGTTTGCTGATCATACAAAACACATTGCATGAAGATTGATGGCACTTTGTTACTAAAGATCAAAAATTCACTTTTACAAAGCATAATGAGCTATCTAAAAATAATAACTACAAAATGACACTAAATCAATGCAAGGAACATTTTTAGTGAAAAAAATTCTCAATTTTGTTTCAGCTACTGTACACTGTATGTGTACTTGTAATATACATACAATTTAATGTTTGGCAGAGTTGATGCTGTTGAAAGCCAATCTGTTATTTTGTGATCAGTGCCGAAATATAGTTCTATCAAAGCATCAACACAACCCTTCATGTACTTATGTGTTACTGTGCCCAAAAACCTCATTGGCTTGCATTATTGCACTAAAAGTTTTGAACTTGCTAAAACAAGTATATATACAGTACCTCACAACTGTGAGTCTACAGGTATATATATATATATATATATATTCTCGTTTATCTTTTGTGTTTCATATATCTTCAATAGCTAGAACATATTTTTGCAATCAGTGAAAGCAAGTTAAACATATCCATTTTTTCTAGCCTTCTGCAAATTTTCAACCTAAGATATGACTGACTTAAGTTTTCCCAACATTACTATTTCAACTGCCTTTGCCTCATCTTTTGCCGTTTTGTCTCTGTCGGCCATTATTCTGCATTAGATTGCGCAGTTTGAGTAGATTCTGCTGTGTAGTGACATCGTCAGGTTTAAGCTTTAGCGCGTCCTGGTAGCTTTGTTCTGCCTTTTCTAGTTTTCCATTTAGATGGTACATGGCGCCTAAGTTCATATGAGCAGTAGCCACCTAACAAAGGAAAGACAATTCTTATAGATAAAAAAATTATTCTGTGCAAGAGTTATCTTTCTTAGTATTACAACACTCTCTATCAATCAGCACTTACATTTGGCTTGAGCTGTACTGCTTTTTCATAGAGTTTTTCTGATGCCTCATTATCACCATCTTGCCTACGTAAACAGAAATAGATTGTGATTGGTGAGAACATGAAAACTGCTAACTAGAGAGTTTATATAGAAGTCAACTCCAGATAACAAAACAGGTGAACCACCGGTCATGACAAATTTGTTTTAAAAAAAAGCTCTTTATTTAACAATCTACTATCACGAATTAAATTATGATGTGCACACTGAAAAACGTTCCAAATCTCAAACAAAACTTCCCTGGAAATGGATGCAACATGACCAGATTGATAGACGTTAAACTCACCTCAGAATGTTGGCAGCATTGAATACAAGTTCAAAATCATGAGGAGACTTAAGAACTGCGTGTTTGTACATGGCGGAGGACTCCTTCATTCTACCAGTCTCTCCCAGGAACTGGGCTGTAATGAGGACCAAACATGGTTCTACTTCTCATTTATTTTTGACAAAAAAAAAAAATCCGCCTTGGTATAATTATAGATTTCCCATTTTATATCAATATGATGATATTGATTTATGATTCCTTTCTATCTATCATGTTCCTGTACTAGCCCCTAAAATCTACATAGGTTAATTACTGAATCAAACACAGATCTCTTAATTACTGAATCAAACACAGATCTCAATCAGTACCATAATGATGATCCACCATTGTATCATCAGGATCCAGCTGTTTGGCTTTCTTGAACCATTCTTCCGCCTCCTTAATCCGGTTCTATTCAATATAGTAAGGATTGTGAGTTATTTCCTTGCTTAACACAAGAACAAGAAAATATCAGTATAATTTCCTTGTATTCACATTCTTCAATGTTTTGCCAGCAATAAACTTAGCTCGCTGTTTCCATGATTTCATTTCTTGATAAAGGCATTAATGTAGCACATACAAGTTATACATTTCAACTTCACTAATAAAGAACAAACTTAACTCTTTTAACTGTTAGTAAATTCAAATTACTTGTATATGGACCCAAGTGATCATTTTAATATTGAATCAGTTGGTGAGAATGTTTTTAACATACAATATAAAATGAAAAGGATTGATTTGAGTTGGGTTTTTTTAATTTTCAAATCATAATATTTCCGTTTGCTAACTTAATTTACTTGGGAGCACCACAGGACATAACATTTGAAGACAAAGTCAGTTCGGTTTACATTAAACAAATCTTAACTGTACATGCAGTACAAAGTACAATTTAGTTTTCTAAAGGATTAGCTGCTGGTGTAGGAGGCAAAACACCTGAGTAGGCTTTAGCACCTTTTTATGCAGCAGTTTGGCCATGGTCAGATGGGCTGGCACATGGTCAGCTTTGGCTTTCAGAGCCTCTTTGTACCATCTTTCAGCTTCATCTGTCTGCCCCAGCTTCATGTACACCTCACCTGTAAAACAAAAAAAAAATCAATCAAGCCATCGAGATCCAGCTGTCACCCTTACAGGGCCAGTCAAATGGCTGATCAGAGGTTTCATGCAAGGAGTGTTAACATCAGAAATACTCTGGCTCCCAATAAAGTATGTTACATTAGATAATTAACCTTGTTTGAACTTACAATGCATCAAAAATGCATTGTTTATTTTGTTCTTGCATGCACCATATGGGGAATTCAATATCTGAAGTAATTAAAGTACAACATGAAGTCCAAATTGTTCACTGCTGTGGGATGAACTTCAACATCATAATAATATTGCAAATTCCGTTGTACAGACTGGCATCAGAACACATTAAAACATTCTTGTTGTGAGATACTAAAGCTCTTAATTATACTTCCTTAGTGTTTTCAGTTTCTACATATCAGAAATCACAAGACATTCAATGAAAGGATACTGTAAATATTTCTACACATTTTTATGAATCATATTTAATTTTGATAAATTTATTGCAGGTACATAAATCATTATTTATTTATTTTTTCTTTTTGAAGTGCAATATTTTTTCAGGTGGAAATGGGCAGTCATTTGCTGGCAAAAGGTACAAACTGCTCAATAAAACATTATAATAGTATGTAATTTATGTGGAAAAAGAGAAGCATCAAAGGAGGTAGTATTTACTAATTGCCAACAAATATTGTGTCATAAAAGATTTCATGCACATCGCCTGCACTTGGAAGTTGTTCAATCAGGTGTATAAAATTAAAATTAAATGCATATTTCTAGCAGTGGGCCTAGGTCTCAATTTGAATTTTACTTTAAAAACATTACATTATCATGAACATATAATTTTCTATATTCATGGATGCATGCATTTGAAAGACATAAATTAAAATAAATTGCTTGCGAGAAAAAATGCATTATTTCATGTATAGAATAACTATATAAAAAATCTGTTTTTTACAGTTTATATAAACTTTACCTGTAAGGTATACCTGTATATATATTCTGTTCATAACAACGAAGATTTAAAATACTTGAACACTTGAATTCTAAATGACAAAGTAATGAGAAATTAATGCACAATTTTTATTCACTTGCAGGGACACAAGAGAATTTGATTGGCGTCTGCCGAATCATAAATCAGTGACCTTGTCCACTTCACGCAAAGAGTTGCATAAAAACCAAATAAAGACTACCATCTGATCTCAAAACCCCTCAACACCCCAGAATTACCCACATCTGACTAGGGATGGAGGGTTTGATTTATTTATAGCTATCTGTAAACAAGGTCCTTATAAATTTTATGCGAAGCTAAACAATTCCCTGTAACACAAGAAATGGCTGAAATCTGAAGAAATGAGCTTTATACAAAATCATTATTTCTGCACCTGCTGTTTGAGTGCGGCAAATTGAAACTTGATTTGAAATTTTAATATATCGTTTTTATGTATTGAATGTTTTGACAACTCAATAACAAATTATCTGGCATCAGACACATAGTGCTAAAGATCGTTAATTATTGTAGACTGTGAATGACATTAACACAAAAATGTGTAGTATCTTTCAAGAGCCATTACCATTAATTAAATCACACCAACAGTCCAAATACAACGAGAAATGATGATTATATCTGTATAACCAAACAGTTCCGATAATGCATTAAACAGGTTGAAAATTTCAGATCAGTACTTGTGTCTGGCTGGAAGTTTGAAATCATCAATTTTAAAATTAAAAGTACACTGAGAATTACAACTGATGGAGTTTCTATCATGTTATAATACACTGAGAGATTACACCTGAGGGGATTACCTATCATGTTATAAATAGACTGAGGATTACATCAGAGGGGATTACCTATCATGTTATAAATAGACTGAGGGATTACATCAGAGGGGATTACCTATCATGTTATAAATAGACTGAGGATTACATCAGAGAGGATTGCCTATCATGTTATAAATACACTGAGAGATTACGCCTGAGGGGATTATCTATCATGTTATAAATAGACTGAGGGATTACATCTGAGGGGATTACCTATCATGTTATAAATAGACTGAGGATTATATCAGAGGGGATTACCTATCATGTTATAAATAGACTGAGGGATTACATCAGAGGGGATTACCTATCATGTTATAAATAGATTGGAAAACATGGCAACTGATGTTATACATTAGATTCATAAGCAAAGTCACTGAGGAATTGCCTAAGATGTTAAATAATATATAAAACAAGTAGCCTAAAAGGCACAACTTTATAGCTTGTAATCTGTGATCTCCTAGAATGTTAAAAACAGATTAACAACATGTCAATTGGCGACTGGTTGTTCCTCCCAATTTTATTTTACTTTCAATAATAAGTCATTGACCTGAAGGTTAACATCAAACTGTTTGCTAACTCTATCAAAACACATTATCTGTATACACTGAGGAGCAATTATGCACTTTGCATACATCATGTAGATACAGAGCATAGAAACTGGGAATTACCTAGCATGTTATAAATAGATTGAGGAGCATAATAGCTGGGCCTCCTCCTCAGTGCCTCTTTATATACTTCAATTGCCTCTCTGTTCTTTTCTTGTTCAGACAACATCCTTCCCAGGTTGTACAGAGCCGAGATCTTGGTGTTCTCATGGAGGCGAGGGTCCTTCAGCCCTGAGGTATCTAGGTCAGCACAGTGGCGGTAGATCTAAATCAGACCAAGAAAACATTGCAGTAAAACTCATCCACAGCTTGGGTGATGGTCATCACAGTTTGCAAAATGGCTCAAAGAAGTACATGTACATCAATACATCATATGCAAGTTCGTAAAAAAAAATTTTAAGTTTGTGAATTAAAAGATCTTTTTGATTTTAATAGTAGATGATGTATAGAGGGATGTCTGGCCATTAAATGGACATATCCATTATTTAAGTCTATGTCTAAATCCAGTGGAAGATCCAGCACTAATGTGCTGAGCATGTGCTGCCAACCCCCTCCCTCCCCAAATATGATCCATCTTTTATAGAAATATATCCAAAGCACTAAAATATATATGTCTTATTTTGTCAGAACTCAATAGGCCTAGTTTCAGGGGGCCTGGTATTTCAAGGTAGCCCTCAATCCACAGCCTATTTCTGGATATGCCACGGATATCCATTGTTTTCTCAATACACTGAACTCTGACCTTTTCTGCCTCCATGTACTTTCCCTGTCCTGCGTAGATGATGGCCAGGTTTAGGTGGGCCACTGTAAGAGAAATAATTTTAACTTTAATTATCTCCCTTGAAATACATGTACATATATCTATATCTTGTTTAATCACTAAATGTTATTCTACTTCAATATATAACTTGACAATTTTAACATTAAGTTGAGAATAGCAGGGCTAAAGAGTATACCGAGATCACATCTAATGTAAATTTACAGAGGTCAAAGTGAAAATATGCTTTCAAAATTAATACATTAAATTGGGAAATTGCATTTGGCCCGAAATACCAAAAATATCAATATCAAAATCTTAAAAATGTACGTAATTGTAATATATTTATCTTGATAAATGTGTACTCAGGGTTAAGGCAAGTTCATGAGACCGTAAAGGAGCAAAATTTCCATTTAAAAAGAGCCGCATAAAAGGACAAGTCTTTTTGGAGAATCAACTTGACAGGCAAATTTCATTATACATATTTTCCTACATGTCAATTAATTACATCTAGTCAATTAAAACCCCCACAAATAGCACTGGTGGTTGCCTTTCATTTCACAAAACAGCAGGACTTCAGACAAACTCCTTTGAACTAACAAATCGGAAACTTGAATTTCTTTGTAATTAAGAATTGTGTTGTATGGATTTATAGAATTGCTTTTTCACAAATCACAGCTCTTTGCTCAATAGCTTTGATAACTGTTGCATGGAATGACTGGCTCGAAATGCAGTCGACTCCCTACAGTTGAACAACAGAGGCCTCGTCATTCATAGTGGCTTTCCAATTTGTCTATGATTGAACAAGCCTTAGCTGTCTGAAATACTGCTAAAAAAATTACCTTCAGAAAGATAAACTTGAATACTTTTTTCTAAGCTTGACTAATTCCAGAAGATTATTTCTGGTAGCAGGATAATAGATCTGTTTTAACTCCATATTTCCAATTCTAAATTGAGTAGATAAGTTTATTTATTCCACACTGATAACTTAATATCTCAAAATATTTTACGGAAACATTTTCAGCATATGTACAATAAATGATAACATATTGAGAAATCTTTAATCATGTGATAGCTGAGATAGAGTTGCCTCCCCTATCTTATTTTTCCTCAACAGCTGACTTCATTTATCTTTAATTTCTTTTCCTTAATTTACTTTATAAAACAGTGTTTAATTGCTTTGCCAAGAGAGTGCCTTATCAAAACTTGTCATCATTAATTAAAATATATGTCTGTCTTAAGTGAGAACATTTTTCTTCTTCAACATTGCATAACACTGCCAGCAGAAGTTTACAGTACATTAGAGCAACCATTTTCTATCCTTCACCCATTTAGAACTTGATGTTTGAAGTACATATATTATTCATGTAGAAATATTATTTCACTGTGTTTCAAAAATATAATAATGGCAGACCAGATGTATTAAAAATTCATGGGAAAGTTCTGAAGAATTCAAAATTCTTCATGTGATGTTGCTTGATGCCAATTTTTCTTTCTTTCATTTTTTTTTTTTTTTTGGGGGGGATTGTGTAAAACCCTTACTTGATAGTTTGGGTCTGTACTGAATAGCTCTCTTGTAACTCTCTATAGCTTCCTCCATCCGTTTCTGATCTTGAAGCAAGATGCCTCTGCAATGTAAATAAATTTCAAAATTTCAGCAATTTGAAAGACAAACACATGTACAAATCCATCTCACTTGGCCAACTCTGATTCTTGATGCATCAATGAAAGCTGCTGCCTCTACCAGTATTTTTTTGGTTTTCAATTTTGTGCAATGTCAAGATATTTCAATTGGAAGCATTAAAATCTAGAAATATAAACATGCAAACACAATACCTCTACAGATACTAATATAACAGTGTTCATGAATTATTCTACTCTGTAAACATTTTTTTTTAAATACTCTAAATGATCTAAATGTCCTCCCGGGTTTCATCTGATACAAATGCTAAATGCTATGCTGAAATAGCCCTTTTCATCAGCAGGATTAGAACTGACAAAGATCCCCATTCAATTTCTCGTCCAAAGGAGTCATAATATTCATGGTTTTCTAATGATCAACTGATTTTTTTATGGAGATATGGTCATATAACTTCATAAGAAATGCAAATGTCTGCCCAATCCATTAACAAAATGAACCGATTCTGAAGCAGTGGTAAAAATATACTCAGTATTACATACAGACATGATGGCTGGCTTTCATTTTATGCATCATTGTGTGCCGATTTTGCATGAAAGTGATTCTGAAGTATTCACACAAACTTATAAGTTATATAAAATGTGTAATTAATGGCACTAGTTAAATCAGTTAAGTTCTTCCTGTTAAATCAACAGACTGTGTGGCCTATGGAGTATAGAGCTTTACACTGAACTTGATGTAATAAAATATATAAGATTTTTGTTACACTTGAATTCTAAATGATATCCTATAGATGTGAACGGTGGAATAGCATGACATAAATGAAATTCTAACTCTGGGGTAAAACATTTATGACTTTATCATATCAGCAATTCATCATTCAGCAGAACACCTTACACTACAGAAGAAGAGAAGCAAATCTTGTTTTAAACATCCCTTCTGTTTGTTATGCCATTGCATAAATTCTACTGTCCCTTCCCTGTTAATCATAGGGTACTATTTATTTTTTACCTTGAGTAAATCTTTAACAGGTATTAGTGAATTCTAATTGAAGTGTGCTGAAGCATTTTAAGTGCTCACTTATAGAAAACTTTGCTATGAAGAGCCGGGTAATTTAAACTTTTTTCACTCGTGAGCAGATCCAATCTCGGGTCTGTCAAAAGTACAGGATGATGGGACCTTGACTGTGAGTGGACAATAGGATGAACTCCTGCCATTCAATCTGTACCTCAGGGGGTCAGGATTAGTGGCTAACTATGAAAAATCCTGTCAACTCTATCCAGTGTCGTTACATAGGAAGAAGACCCGTAATTCATCTGATTCTGAATTAAAATCATTGAGCATGATAATACCTACTTAAAAATATTCCAAGTTTATTTCATATATTTTTTAAATATACCTTTTTTTAAAAATATCTTTTCACATCATTGGACAGTCATTTTCAAAGGAGCAGTGTCGTTATTGAATATAATTAATCAATACTTGCTAAATTTGACTGCTCCCAGTTTTAGACAGCAACATAGTAATTAAACTAGATGATGATCAAGATGATAAGCCATAGACACATAAATCATGTATATTGAAAAGAGGTAGTTCTGTGTAATTATACAGTATCAAGCTTAAAAACTTCTATTTAACATGTAGGACAATGTAATTTTAAATAGTTGCCACTATACAGTGTAGGCATATCAATTATTTTTCTTGGTACAACTTGCTGCATTCTGACTAAAGTACAGACCTATATTATAAATATATGTATTTATAAAACTTGCCTGTACTTTGGTCAGATTGAACTAGCTGTTATTAAGACCTTAATATAGACATTACAATGGGTGTACGTTGATCATGTTTCTGTTTTTCATCTTGCTATATAATTCAGACTTGGTGCTTACAGATTATAGTGAGTGTCCGCCATGTTTCCACGATGTTTCAGGGCATTTCTGTAGGCCTGTTCTGCCTCGGACTTTTTCCCCTGTTGATTCCAGACATTGGCCAAGTTACCCCAAGCTGATAAAAAAAGGGAAAAAACTACATACCGCACTAAACTCAGCATATAAACAAATTTTGTGTGTACATTTAAGAACTTCATTTTTGAAAATTCATGAAGGTATGAACTGTGACAACTCACGTCCGTAAATTTCATTATTCAGAAACATGCGGTACGTAGCACTTCATGAAAAGTATGCCATGTGAAGCATTGCATTTCATACTTTCATGTACTTTCAAAAATGAAATTTATTTCTTATTTTAACATTCTATACTTTCATTTCTGTCAGATTCCCAGCTATTAAAATAGACAAACTATATTAATGAAGAGTCATCAGTGCATTGTTCACAACTGCAACACAGTCATACAAAATGGCCATCATTACAAAATGTACAGATATCCAAGGCAAACACATGGGAAATGTAGATATGTTCAAATTAATATAATCAAGTTAGGTGCACGAGACTATCTTAGAAATAATACTATAAGCTAATATTGTATGTATATGTTGCAGATTTCTTCAAACTGAAGTTTCATTCAATTCTGTACATAAACTGAATGATTGTGTAGAGAGTGGACTATTACAGACCACCAGATATCATTCTGTATCACCACTAATGTCAATCAACACATACACACTGCTTCCTGCACTTCATCAGCTAATGCAGGAACTATCCCAAGGCTAACTATCAGAAGCATACAAAGTCTTAAATCTTTCCATCAACAGCTACAAATTCTGTGCTGTTTCTAGTAACAAAATGCCTTCTCCTCATCTTAAATCTTGTTCATACAGATCTGGATTTCCTAGCTCCGATATTTTTATTATATTCAGGACGGTAGGGATAAAGTAATTATGCTAAAAAAAAATTTGTGAAGTAGATCAATAATTTGGGTTTTTCAAGTTAAAAACTAGGGGAAATTGAAATTTAAAGCTTAAATTTCATAAAACCTTTTCTATTTATTCAACCATAAATATATGACCAATTTCTTTAAATTTCAGAGAATTATGAAATATTCCCACTAAAAACATTTACTTTTACTCCTAATAGAATATAAAGCAGCATGCTATCTATAAAGAAGTCTGTTATCTTGTCTTGGCAATTGCTTTGTCATGGTCAATGTATTTAAGAGATCAACATTTTGTTCTGTAGAATGCTCAAGAGCTATAAATCACCCACAAATTGACCCAAGATTGTTTCCAATCTTCTTGGGATTCACCATAATATATTTCTTTCACTTGCTATCAAAAGATCCCATGGTCAAGTTAAATGCCGACCCAAAAAAAGGTATTCTTGATTATATTTCCTTTCTACACAGAAACCTGGTGAAATCCAAATATAGCATTACACAGTGTCAAGACTCTGACAAATAGTTCTCTGGCAGGCAACCATCACTTGTGTTCAAAAGGAGGGAGGGCAAATATTCTCAGGAATCCAATGCACTGCATTGTCTATTGACAACTTAATAAGGCACTGATTAGCAGAAGACTACTTGCAGATCTCAAATACTTCCAGTCTGCCACACTGTCCCACTGAAAACTATCCTTTACTGGGAAATTTTCAGTTTTTGTAAGTTTTCTTTCCTTACAAAATAAGCACTATCAATAATTACACCAATAGTCAACAGTCTCAGATTAACATTTACCCCTATAATTGATTTTTTTTTATTAACAAAAAACTGATTTGTCATGCTAACACCAATTCAAACTTGAAATTAAAAACACCTACCTTTTGCTGGGTTGGTAGACAGACCAGAGCTGTATAAATTTTCTTCAGACTGCCATACTTGGTTTCGGAGAACCGTTCTCCCACAAAACATTAACAACAGAAGTCCTATGCTTCCCATAATGCATTTCTTCTTCACCAAATCACTGCTGTATTTCTTATATAGACAGCTAGCACCATAAGACACAAGAAGACAGAACCCCATACTTGGAATATAAAGCACACGCTCCGCAATCACAAATCCCACATAGAAAAATAAATTTGTAGCTGGAATGAATGGAAATACCATAAGCGATAATGAGAGAATTACGATGTCTTGAGACTTGAAGTTTGTGGAGCCCACCTCTGCTTGATCCTCCTCACTCCCTGTTGAACTGTTGGATCCTCGCCGGGAATGTTTATGACGTTTGCTGTTATGATTGGTTTTTTGACTACTGTGATTTCCGTGATGGGACACACCGTTTCCATTCTGATGAGACTTGATTTGTATATATGTATGACTACTGCAGGAACTGCCTTTGTGTATATAGCTCAATAAATTTGAGGATACATAGAATAAAATGGCATAAAATATGACAGACAATACATTGCGTATATCTCCTATGGACTCAACTAATGGAACAGCGTCCATGGACCAATCAAAACTTAGCACTCTTGGACACAACAAGATCCATGTATTGTACACTGGTAGTAAAATGTATGTGAGAAATCGTGTTACTACCGCATCAGAATCCGATGCCGGATTATCCGAGGGTGCGAATTCCGGAGTTTTGTTTCCCATGAACATGATTCGGAATGCCACCAGTAGAAAGCCAATAAAGCCTAGGGATAGGATTCCCTCTCGAATCTTCTTATTTCGCAACTACAAAAAATGTGTTCTCTTTTTAGTTAACAATCATCTTTGATGTAGAATTGCATACAATGATGACCATTTAAATATTTCATGCTTACATATATAAGACTCATGCCATATGACTTAACTTCCTGCTCCTTATATATTGTAAATGTTTTTGGATTTTTTTAAATTTTGTTTAGTTTGTTTGCGGGGTTTTTTTGTTTGTTCTTTTCTTTTTTGGTTTTGTTTTTTTGTTTTTTGTTGTTGTTTTTTTTTTCTTTTTTTTTTTTTGCATTGTATATCTATGTTTTCGTATTTGTTTACAATTTCAGACTATATATAGATGTACACTATACTCTTCTGTGCCCAAATTGGTTGAATAAAGTATTCTTTTCTATTCTACAACATTCCAAATAAGTCTGGCATTCACTAGCTAATGTTTCTCATCAAGGTAGTTCGAAATGTTGGCACTTTATTTTCAAGCAGATTTTCATTTTATGCAGGATAAAAATTTCGCAAAATTAAGAGAATTTTCATCATCTGACAGAAAAGCCACTATTTCCAACATGCCAAAGTCCAAAATTACCCAATATATGTATGGTATATATTAAACTTATTACAAAGCAGAAATTATAATTTCTTCGATGTCATATTTAGTAAAATAGTCCATTTCACTACCACAGCATTCAATGGATGACCCTCACATGAGATCAAGAGACAGGCATTAACCTATGTATGATATCATACTCGGTAATTAAATGTTATGAAATCTAAGCATATCAAATACTTGGAAAAAACAGTGTAATCTCTGTTTGCATGACCAGATATGCAGTGTCATGTTTATCAAACTAACATCAAAAGACAAACTTCATGTTTAGCATACCTATTCAAGATAACAGACAGTGTTTATATATATATATATATATATATATATATATATATATGTATATATATATATATATTAGAAATCCAGAAACACAGGTAATTATAATTATAATCTACCTGTTTCGTATACTGAATAATCAACTGGCTTTATGATATTTCTGATTATCATCTTGAAAGTGACAATGTCTTTCAAAAAGCTTTGAAGATGAAAAATCTGTAAAACTATCAATAATACTCTTCTAAATTTGTAATTATTAAAGAGAAAGTACAAAAATGACTGCATATACAAATCTCTCAGTGTTAGTAACTATTGAAATCTAAAAGATCTATGCACTCCTATCATAGTTATATATTGAAATCGCCTTTGTCCAACAGATCAAAACGGTGTACGCATCAAGAAAAATGCATAAAAGAGCAGTGAAATAAACATTACATTTTCATTCAAATTACAGGTGCAAACAGACATCAAATGACAAAAAATACAGAACTAATCAAAACCACTTCATTTACAGTGTGTACAAATGGCTCAGATCTCACCATTTGCAGACCTGAGTAGATTTTTTATTTATTGTTCATTCAAAGTAGACTTATTAGAGGGAGAAAAAGAAACACTTGCAAGTGAGGCACTCATTGGAAGATTGCATTTTGCAACAAATATGTCAATAAGAAAAGGAGCAATAAAAATTGTCACACATTGAAAAAAAATAGTGCAGCTTTGATATTGAAGATTACAATGCAACACTTCACTCATCTGAAGATCTGTTTCTATATTCTACGATAATCACGAAACATTTTGTCACAAAGTTTGTCCACCTAAAATATTGACAGATATACCCGAACAATAGCATCTAGAACAGAGCAGACAAAAAATACAATTAACACTTCTTGTGTAATTGTTGGGATGAAACACAGTGAACAAATCCCTAAACACCAAATTTTAATGACTCGGGACTCTATTTCACAAAACAAATATTTAGACTCTTATATTACATTAACTGGTCATTTTGCTCAGTCATTTTTCTAGCTTTACATTCTAAGAATCTAAGGTATCCATCATGCCTTAATGACATTTACCACCACTTATTGAGAAGTATATCAAAGTAATGTATTTGTTTTTTAGGAGACTCTGTATTGACCTAATGTCCCCCCCTCCTAATTTAAATAACAAACCACTAAAATCATAGCAACAATTTATAATGCCATTGGAAAGATCTATACATATTTCAGTACCTATCAACTACAGCCCTAAGAACATGTATATGTCGGTTTCAATTTGCAATCATTAAAATTTATCAGATTCACAATTTTATCAATGATTAATAATATACATGATTTTAGTGTGAAATACAAAACATGATTTGGTAACTTTACAAACAGATTTCAGGGGCCATAACTCTTATAGATATATCAACAAAAAAATGAATGATTTCATTTTGGAATAACGTAAATACATAAATTTATATTTACTCTTATTCACTATTCCCTACGTCAATTAGTACACGTATTATCAAATTTGTGTCGTGGAAATCATTTCCAATTCACTGACAAGGACATTTACAGGAGAACCAAACTATGTAATTAATGTTTAATTTCATGTGATAATTTTAACCCTGCACTTGATAAAAATTCATTTTATGATATCACTATCTTAAGCAAACATTAATTTTAATAATTAGATAAATTTATCAAGGACTTTCACACTTTCTTTCACCTGTATTTATTTGAAAGTTACAGGTGTCAAATACATTAATGATTAAGACCAGTACATTGTAACCAATTTTTGTTCAATATACGTGTAGGGGCTGCCAAGGAGGGCTTTGCGTAAGACTTGGTTTACGAGAAATTCCCACTGCGGGACTGAGCAGACAAGGATTTACCAAGAATTACTCCATCGCAATACATGGAGGTAATAAAAATATTTTGACAAAAAACAAGTTGGATAAATTCTTAAAATGCAATTTTTCAGGCTTTGCTCTGCAATACCCCAAGACAACGCTGCAAGTCAAATACCTCAGGCTTCTACCGTTGCTTAATCCAAAGGATCACTGGTTTTTTGACATTTGATCAATAAGTATGTTCTTATTTCATGATAGAAGAGAGACTTAAAAAAATTTAGGTTTGCATTCAAATATTTGACGATTTAAATAAAGGAACATGTTCAAGTGTCTGCTCACTGTGCACTTCAGGTGAAAGGTGATCAGGGGTTTTCCTCTTAATTGCTGCAGAAATTCCTTATTTTATGTGTGCCTTAGTCTTGACATGAATTGCATTGTTCATATACCTTTGCTGGGTGTCCCAGTTTTTTAGCTTTTAATTTTTTCATCCATCATTTTCATTTTAAGTGACAAATGGCAAACACTCAAACTAATGCAATTTTACAGTTCCCTACAGCATGAAATACTGTACCCATTTGATTTTTCTTGCATCTTCAATTACAAACTGTGTAAGATTACATTAGTTATTTCCCTTCCCATGGGCTAATTGGAGTCATGCATCTAAGGCAATATAAAAAAAAAAGACAAAAAACCCTGATAACTGTTCGGGATTAACTTACCCATTTAAATGAAATAATATCTGCGATTTGTACTTTGTTGTGAACGAACAAATCATATGTAGCACACACCGCTATCACTGTCACTCCTTGTTCCTTCGTGAGCATACTTGCTGTTGTGAAAATGGCTGTACCCACGATGCACAGCAGTGCCCCAAATGGGGCATCACTCTCTGTCACATGGTCCCTGTATTTCACATACTGAATGTAACTAAGGAAGGCAAGAAGGAAGAATAAACAGGCACCAACATCAGCCCGGCCCACAATTCCTGCCACTGCTTCAGTGTGAACTGGATGTGCTGCAAATAGCAGTCCAGCAGTAAATGTTGAAAAATCATCTCGCAAAAATATCCTCACTAATTTAGTAAAAATAGCTGTCACTGCGACATGTAGGAGAATATTCACCAGGTGGTAACCCCAGGGACTGAACTCCCCAAAGTAGTAGTTGAGTCTGAATGAGAGAACACATAGTGGTCTGTAGGATTTGTGTGATCCGCTGTGGGTGAGGGGGGTCCCCCAAAAGTCATCAAAGAACAGGTTAATTAGTGGGGTCTCCGGCAACAGGTCCTGGTTCTTCTTGATAGCTCGACTGGAAAAAGAAATGTAGATTACACTTAGAAATTTTGATGAACATCGATTAACTTTCAATGCCAACAAGACATGTTGTTTTTATTTCATTTAAAGCAATGTGACTAATTCATAAATTCATCAAATATTCCATGACAAAATATTTTATAAATATCATACTAGGAAAAGTTATCAAAATAACTTTAGCGAAATGAAATCTATCTATTTCAAATATCTTCTACACATTTCAGGTCTTCTAACTTTCCAAAGACCTGAATACGCTGTCTCTTTTTGACCCATTTTACCTTCCCAAGACACCTCACATGACCCCCAGCTATAAACTTGTTTATCCGGAATACAATTTTCAGCTGTTCAAGAAAGAAGTTTGGAAAAAATCTGCTTTTAAACATCAATACCTTAAGTACCAAGACAAGATGTTTGCAATCTTTTATTCAAACAATATTAAGATCATTTTATGTGCAAGATCAGAAAACAATGTTTATAGTAGATGAAGAATTCTTTTTTAAAAAAAATCTAAACACAAAGTTAGCCCATTAGTTTGAAAATATCCTGATCTTATGAAAAACAGCAGATAAAAGGTAGCACTGTGGCCCAGAGCATGGAAAACACCTTTAATAAGAGTGCAAACAAAGTCAAACTATGGATTAAACAATCAAACCAGCAGTTAGAAAAGGCCCAACTCCCAGCAATGTTGAAATTGCTAATGTATGTTTGCGTCAACACAAGTGCCTGGCCAATTTTTGGGGACTGAAAGTGTGAACATAGTGAAAGCTGCCTGAAGACTTAACACAAAAATAACAAAGAATTCTTGGGAGGTGGCATTAAAAGGAATCAGAAAACATGAATTGTCACACTCTAAAGTACACATGATATGTTTGCTCTATGGAAAAGGCCAGTTAAAGACACCAACATGATCTCACAAAAGGCACTTCCTGCCAGGGTCTGCAAAATGGCCTCACCTACTTTCACTACCAGTAAAATAGCCGCAAGTGATCATCAAAATCACAATGATAACAGAGAATCCTGTGGCATTTTCGGTTTCTGAAAGAATTCAATAAGTCGGAGACATAAAAGCTTGTAGTCCCACTACAAATGTATTGTAGCATCTCTCTGCGTGACACATTCATATCAATGCAGAGGATCGGCTGGATGATCAATCTGGATATTGAATCTCCCTGCAATAATCTCTTTTGTCTTGCAAGTAGTCACTGGCCATGCAATGTCCAGCATCTTTGCAGCAGTCAGACTTAATTTGCTCATTCCACCTCTCCTTGAACCCATTATATGACATCGTGTCTCATCATTATTTTAGAATGTGTACAAATGTACCTCTAGATCTTGATATTCAAATCCAATGTTCATTGTTGTCAATAATGAGAAATCTATACAATTTGTGTGTGGGAAATTTAACAATTGATTTCGTGGTATATATTTATCTGTGTGGGGATCAGACTGTCCTAAAGCCCTGACCACATGGTGCACCTGAATTATGGCAGTCGGTGAAAGGTCCCGATACCACAGCAACAGATGACCCTTATATATATAACATGGTTTATATTTGCTCAACTGTAAATGTTCTCCTGCATTTATAGTTGAAATCTAGAGGTGGACTGTTTACCACTTCTTATAGCTGTATTTGCTCAAGAAAATTTATGACAACTGTAAATATTTCACCACATGCTTTTCATCCCTTTTTAGACATGTAGGGATCAGGTTTATTCCGACAAATTGCCACCTCTGACGCTTTGAGAATTCAGTTATTTACCCTTTTCTCCGACAGCTGATATTTTTGTCGCCAGAAACAAGGGACAAAGTGTTCTAAGTAGCACTTCCTTCTGTGAAAATGTCAAAATTTGAAAATTTATGTATCCACTAGTAATTTCATATGCCTTGAGAAGTGTAGCAGGTTTTCTAAACAAATAGTCTTATCAATTAAATTTATGATGCATTGACGACATTAAGAGAACATTAACAGAAAATGGTCATAACTTTCCTATATCAAAGAGAATTATTTACTCAAAACTTTGATATTAACTTCATCAAATAAGCTCGAAGTGATAAGTCTCTGTGTTATCGAATCGTACAAAGCTGTACAGTCTGTGAGGGAGTACACAAACATTTTAAACCTTGAATTCCATAATATGAAACCATTATACTGTTTGAATTTCAATTACTGTATCTTTACAATGAAAGATTGTTTTCCGGTTGCACAGCTTCAGAGATATTCGTTTTACCTGTCAATTAATGCTATCAGGTCACCATTTTGAAATTTTCTTCTGTTCTCACAAGACCTTTCAAAAATATGACAAAATCTGTAATTCAATATCACATTTCAAACGCATAGAATTGCCTGATACTCTTGTACATTTAAAGCTAAGGCTTAACAGACCGTGACATAGGACCACTAAAGAAAACATAAAATTCACTCCAAATCTCTCAAGCTCTTCATTAACATGTCACTCAAGAAGGTGAAAATTTCTCCAAATTAGCTACCAATAATGGACGGACAGGGATCAGCTTAGAATATCGTACACAGATTTTCATAATGTGGGCTCACCCTATGAATATCGTTTTTGACAAGGTGCAATCTAGGGGTGATACTTTGATGATTGAGATGGACCATCAGGGCTCGGGGCTATATTGGTAAATCTAGAAGTTTAATAAGACACCACTGGGAGGTTTGTCCTCCACGTATGAATAATACACAAGGTTGTTTTTTTTTTTTAAATTTGCATGTCCATAAAGATAGAAATACATTCAATAGCATTATTAATAGGCAAGGCTTCTTCAAAATTCATATGAATATAGAGTAAGATAAAAACTCATTCAATATGTTTTCTCTAAATCAACTCTGTTGAAGAATGTCTGTATTTACCTCACTGACCTCATGTGACCTCTCATTCGGACACACCAGAGTTTTCATGTTAAAGGAACTATCCTAATCAAAACTAACACATAGAACCCACCTATTTTTTTCATCGTAATGAATAAAACAAACTAAAGTGTTCCATCCAGAATTCTCTGCTGCTTAAATAATCAATTATCATGTGTTATTAGTGATCCATAGTCTCTATGGTTCTTGACTGCATGTATAAATGAATGCTTGGGACATCAAGCATCAAAACGGGTGCACTCTTATATAATGGTAAATCAGAAATTATCACTTTCAATCTTGGATTTTATGAATACCTTATATTCACATTGGCTCTGTAAATTGCCTCTGCTTTTTGCATAACTGGCTTATATAATGTTAAAATGGCTAAATGTCATGTGACAAAAACATTCCCCACTTTTAAATAGCACAAAAGCCCAAGGGTTTGTAAAGAAAATACACATTGTAAATCAGAAAACCCTCACTGGCCAAGTTTGTTTGTTTTAGGTCCCTTCTAGATTTTTTTTATTCATATTAATATGTCGGCATCTGTAAAAAAAAAAAAAAAAAAAAAGTACCACAAATTTAGACCTATGTTTAGCACTCAGGGTTGTAGCAGTGAGGGTTCTTTTATATCCCCCCAGGAATGCCTGCTGTGACATGGGACCTCATATAGTTTTAGAAGTCTCATCAGAAAGATCCATGATTCTCACTGCAAAATTCCGAACACTTGGTGAAGGAGCAGGCACTGACCATTCTACATAGCTTTCACTGACATGGTCAAGACACAGGTGGGAATCATACCTACAACCTCCATGCATCAACATCATCCATATTGACATCAGCAGTTTTAAAAATCATTCAATGATTAAATATTTTTGCTAAGAACTGCATTTAATAATCTTCAAATTTCTAATAACGCTTAGACTTGCTCTAGTGCTGTCTCTTGACTGTTTACCCCTTATATTGTTCATTTTTTCATCCAAAACATTACTAGAACCGTGCCATACACTGTTATTCCACATTCTATACATTCACATTGTCAATCATCATAATTAATGTCTCAGAAAAAAATTGAAAAGTCATGTCTTTTTAAAATTTATTTATACAGAATCTGTGTCAAATCAATTAGAATGAAGTCAAAGTCGATGACATCATTTCACATGCAGTGAATGAGATCGAAGATAACAGATTTGCTATGTCATTCCACCTAGGCATTTTGCACAGGGCAACGGTCAAAAATTAGCATTGACAGAATGCATGACAATTCTACACACATGCTCCTCTACCACTGGAAAAAACAGAATAATTGCTAAAAGTACAGAATCTATCACTATCCTTGAATTATTCTGACCTTTTTTCATATACATGCAGAATACACAATAGAAAAAAGACTAAACACGTTCCAAAGACTCAGTAAATTACATAACTTCATGTCTACAAAATATCTTGGTCATCCAATTCTTTCCCTTAGTTCTTCTGTAATTTGTAATTTCTGAAAATAAACAACTTAACTTTATTGCAATTATTTTCTAAATTGATACTTCAAAGAAAATTTCTAAATTCTGGAATTCTTCTGGTAAATGAAGTCTCTCTTTTATAATAATTTGCATTCATTCATATCTTTTAAAATGTTGGAAAATTGCAGACTTAAACCATGTTAATTTGCCATGTACCAATACAACTGCCTTATGCTAATATGCAAGTTTATGTCACAGTGATTTCATAGCTGGTGGATGAGTGTGGGTGGGTGTTCAACCACTGAGTTCCCCCCCTTCCCTTGTGACCCCTCAATCGCCCCCTTTCTCTGTCCCTCTTTTTCTCTTTCTACTCCATCCCCACATATAGAGAAATTATAAGTTTCAGTAAATCTAAAGATACTTTAATGAGGATTCTTTTAACAGCTATACCGTCATGATCTGGGAAACCTTTAGCTGTACTAGACGGCCATAAGATGAAAGTCGTTGCCATCTACGATGAAATCAAACATCAGTTTATCTGAATATAAAATCTCTTTATCATTCTACTTGTTCTCTGCATTATCAAGTTAGAAAAAGTGAAAGGGGGATTTAGAATCTGATGGAAGTCTGGCTCCATAAAATGTTGATCAAAGGTGTGCATCTTGCACTATATCCTCCCAAGAATGATACAACAGTGATGATCGATGATCAGAAAATTTAACAGCGCCAAGATTCATAGGCTTTGAATTTTTCAGGACACTGTCTTCAGCTGCCACAATACATACCCTTCTCGCTTTTAAAACGATAGGATGAATTGTGGGTTAATGCTCAATACCTGTGTTTTATGGCTTTCAAGGACTGTATTTCACATTGTTTTTACCTTTGTCAAGAAATGCATTAAGAGAAATTGCTTTTTGATGATTTAACTTTCCCTCTTGTGTATGATTGATTTTATGTAAATAGTCAATACATTATAACGTTTCTAGAGGCCACAGACATTTGAAGTAGTTGTCTGTAAGATTGACGTTTAAATGTAGATATGTTCGTAACCCAGATAACAATTAAAGTCTCTTTTTCATTTATCATTTAGACAAAATTCATATTTTCATAAATTAATATTAAGTTACTGATGTTCAGTGAACAATTTTTGGCTGAATTCTGAAGCAATAAGTTTCAAGCTTACTTTTGTTGTTTCAAACCATAAACAATTATTCATTTACAATAATCCTAATGCTCAGTTTTCATTAACTTTCTGATTTTTACACCATAATCTTAATTTCCATTAATCACTTCATTATTTAACTTGATTATCTAAACTATACTGACAAATCCATTGACCACATATACATAACTGTTCCAACACCAACGCTACCTTTAGAATATAAAATGTTTTGTTTATAGTAGATCTTAAACCCGACTCGGTGGACATACACCTGGTAATGTTATGCAGGGTCTATAATCCTACTCCTGGGGTCAATTTCGCCAGGATATTTCCAGGGATAATATCAGACAAGGGTAAAATTTTATGACCAGGTGTGGAATATTAAACCGGACCACCAGCTTGGACTTACCAGAACTTTACACCTGATAAACTTAATTGCTCAAGTTAACAACCCTTGTTTCTGTATTGAGCCTTGATGAATGACGAAAAGGCAATCTGTAATACTTGAAAATATACTTGCTCGAAAAATGGGATTGACAAATGTGGAGAAAAGTTAGCAATGTACACGTTATTTGATGTTCTCCAGATTCATGCCGTGTATACATATTGATAATATGATAGGTAAACAAGAATTTTATTTTTTTTGGACAGACTTTGAAAGAGATAAGATTTGAGCAGAATGTTCTCTATGTGTATAGTACATGAACAGACACTGCAAGAGCACTGTCAATTTGTACCAGTCTGTGTGGTGGCACAAATCATCCCAGGACAGCTCAGCAAAACTAAATACCATGTTCTGCTCATATTTGTTGGAAAAGCACTCCAGACAGCGAATTTGAACCCATAAGGGGATTAAAAGACTCCAGGACCAAACAAGGACTCACTCGAGTCGGTGATGGATTAACTGAAACCTGACCTGTGAAGTCAAACATGATGGATGAACATTCGGTGCATTAAGACAAATGTTTTCCATCATCTCTCTACTCTGTCGATCATCATGGTAAATGATATGTTAAATATTCTTTACTGGTTTGGCTCAAATGTTGCATGCAGAAGGCAAATGCTCTTGAAATGTCTCAATGGATTAAACAAATTGAAAAAGAATAAATAAATAATTTGAAAACAGCAAATTCTCCCTTTCAACTTCTGATCATTCTTGTTTCGAACATTTTTGATCGAAAAAAAAAATATATATTACTGTTCACCATTGTAATACAACCCATTAAATAATGTTTTCATATTTGCAAAATTTTCTATTTTTTCAAATGAAAATGATCTAGGCATGCTATGACAAAGTTATTGAGTGCAGAGTGGAAATTCACTTCAAAAGAAAACATCCTCAGTTATAATCACAATGTTTTAATAAAGTTGTATAGGCCTAAAATGAAACAGGACACATAAAGTGTTTCCGGTAATATAAAAAAAAAAACCAACATGGTTTTTTTTGTCTTCATAACATATACACTGACAGAACATGTGACAATTGGGACAGGCAAAAAACAGAAAGAAAAAAACCCACTTTTGTAAGATCTTGTGACTAATTGGTTGTGTCAGAAATTATGAATACCAAAAAAAGAGGGGGGATAGCTTGAGAAATGATGGGGTCATATAAATTCTTTATAAATCATCAAAAAGTTCATTTACTGTCTTCTCACCTTATTAAGAGCCACTTTTAAAGTAACATCATGTTTTGCGAAGCATAGAGTTACGAAAATGGGCTTTCAGGAAAGAAATTGTATACCTTTACTCCAAAAATAATTACTTGCGGAATTTCACGACAAGATGATTTTGAGGACTGTTGTGTTTTCAGGTGTTTGAGAATTGCAATCAACTCTCCCAACACTTGCAATTTTCATCTTCAGAAAAGTTTGTTTACTGTTGAATAATCAGATCCAAGTTCATTGTCAATGAACATTTTATCTATGACAATAATGGGGGTAGCCTTCCTTCAATTTCAACAATTTCTTTTTCCGACAAGCAATCAGACGTTAACAATCTGAGAAGCCCCCTAACAGATAATATCCAATCTGCTCAATCTCCTGATCACCACTGCAGGTAAACTTCAAAGTAAACATTTAATAATTAGTAATCTCGTACCTTTCTCCTCTTAATTGTCACATGCATCATTCACCTTATATGTGTATGTTTCTTTGATATAAGATTTTCTAAATTATTTATTCTAGCTGTAGTAATCATCCTTATACCCTAGCTAGTTGTCTGTATATAAAGAAAGATCATGTCCGATTTCATTTGTGTAATATTAGTTACACAAAAATTTGTTGAAAGGTCTGTAGTACTACATATGTAGGAATTTCAATGATTCTGATTGATTGTAAAAATAATATATATAATGGAGAGAGAGAGAGAGAGAGAGAGAGAGAGAGATTGGATATTTTACATAAACTTTAAACTGCATACATACATGCTCTATCAGCATGCTGCCTGATTTTGAGGTTTTTCTTTATCACACTGTAGGAATCAGACTTGCTACTTGCTAGAGGAACTAATTCTGGGAGCTTTTCATTAAATCCCTGTTTTGCCAAAGTCTCTACAATAAGGGCCTGTTGTGTAAATCTCAGTAAAGGCTTGTATAATCTTCCCCCAAACTGCACTTTTTTAGGATGACCTGAATTTTGGAATAATGATCATATACCTTACGTCTGTATGTGTACCTCATAACAAGAAGTTTTGGTAGGGGAAATAACTCTTGTCCAAAATGAAATGGAATTTCACATTTCTGTTAATAATGTCTCTCTACTCAAAAAAAAGTACTCAGGCAAAATGACTAAGGGGGGAGGGGGGCTGGCTGGTTTAATTAAAAGATTCAAGGAAGGTAAATTTTGATTCGAAAATGAATTTTAATACTTCATTTATAAGTTTCAAATAGAAAGCATTGGAAGAAAAAGTGAAAAAATTCTTCTAATTATGCATATCAAAATGTAGCATCACAGTACTATGTTGCATGAATGAATAGAATAGCAATATATATGGTATAGTCCCTTAATTGCATCCAGTGCTTTTGGGATGCATTTTCACAATTTTTTAAGGTCACAAGAAATAAAATTACAGTATTTGTTTAATATTTCTTCTTGTCTTGCTTTTTTGGTTTTTTTTATTATGAAAAATTACAAATTACAAATTTACTTCACTCATGCCTCATCAGATTGGCTTCAATGTTGGCAAGAGACTGGGCAACTGGTGTTTCAACACAACTCAAAGGAAACACAAATAGCACTGCAGGACATGGACACCATCTTTAAGTTAATACAAAGTTTTTGCATAACTTTCTTCACACTAATAATCACAATTTTCAATTCCTAAAACTAAAATCAATTTCACTCTTTGTTCATAGCATACACGTGTACCTTTTCAGTTCATTCTTGTATCAAATTTGACTAAAATTAAAAGGTCCCATTTCTAGATTTAAAATGGTCCTCAAGCCATAATAAAATACTATGCTTTTTGCTCATAAAACTGATTTTAACGGCAGTGAAAATACCAGTCATGTGAATCTCCATATTTAATTCAATAATGAACTTGCTCGTTCCATAATTATTGATGCTATCTATGTTGTTCGAAATATATTTTTAAGTGCTTTTAAAAGGAACACTTGTGCCCTAAAGCACAGAGTATACCTTCATTGTACATGTATATTTAATAATGCATTACCTACAGTTCATTATGCAAAGTTCAAGTCGTGTGTTTTCATAAAACTGTAAAAATAATTCAGCCCTGGCAAGAACTCTTTTAAAACAGTAAAAAGCATAAAACTGTGAATTAGTAATGAGCACAGCACACCGAAAAATATGAAAATATGGAAAATGTGTTTAGTTTTTATCTTACATAAAAGTCAAAGCTTCATATGTACCATGTTAAGCTCTATCTGCAGTACCAAACTTGCTAAATGTGGTTAGAAATCATACAACAGCAGCGTTTTTTCCTCCACAATTTATTATAATCTGGTGATGGCCGGAAGCTATGACTGTCAAAACAATATGAAGCCATTTAATACCAAGAGGCCTGTCATATCACCATGATGCATGAACACAGTTATCCAGCATTCATCACAGCATTTCTCCTCCATGTGACCTGCTGTAGTCCTTATAGATTTTGATCTACCTAGTGCCTAGTACCATTACTGTTGAAACTGCATTTCTGACTGACCCATAAGTCTGATTTATCTGTCAAAACCAAGCAAGTTCTCTCTCTCTCTCTCCCCCCCCCCCCCCCACTAACAAACTTCAACTTGCATGGAGATCTATGGATATACACGACATCCATAGTGTGTTGATCACATGTTGCAGCCATTATTGAAAATTTGAACAAAAGTTGTGTAATACATGAAAAGCCTTGGATCAATTCAAAAGAAGTTTAACCCAATATCAATGTCTGCAATCACGATCATTAGCAGTGAAATCTTTTAGGATAATGGTGCACAGTATTTTGCAAAGTGTAAAGAGTGCTAAACAATATTATATAGAGACAAGCAAGGGCACCTGTAATAGATAAATTTAAATGAATTATCCAAACTGACAGACAGGAACCCTGGATTTTTAAGAACCAATATAACAGTTAGCTCCCAATTATCCATTTAACATTTGAAATTTAGATATCACAACAAGGATTTTGGATTTCTAATATTTTTTTTTTTTGATGGATAACTTTGTTTTAGGTCCAGTACGAAAAAAATTGCGTATTTCGTAATTATCATAATGAGTCGAGTTGGTGCATGGGTGTTTGAATGGATCCTTGCTGATTCAACATTTGTCTTTTATTTGGTTTTCAAAATTACCACCACAATGTCACGTCTTATAATTTTCTATTCAAAATATATTTATCATTAGTGTTCCAATAAATTAATTATATGGTTAATATAGCTTAATCAAATATATCTCTGATACAAGGGTTTGCTTGGTACATCTTTATCAATCAGAAACATTCATATTATAATGAGTAGAATTAAACCTCTTAGTATCTTTACAAAATAAAACCCAGCTCCTTTAAGTTTTTGGAGAGACTGAGCAAATGTTCGGACAATGTATCTTGCCCTGGCCTTTATTTGACCTACACAACTGATGTGGTTCATATTTACCTTTTTTTCTATTTTGGATTGATCTGAATTCAGTCCTGGATTCCTCTCAAAGAGGAATATTTACTTATTAAACATCAAACTTGGTCCATCATTTGGAGAGAGTAAATAAAAAGTTCTGAAACATGAAATACTGTGGTATCTTGTTTAAATATTAACGAAAACCTGATACTCCCAAAATCTCATCAACTAAACTCTACACAAATTCAACTCCTTCAGTGTGTTTGAGTTTGGGATTTTCATGAATTCTAGACATTACGACAAATTTGTTTGAGATTTAATTTATGGAGACATTTGTGTGGTCTTACACGTACATTGCCGTTGTTCCAAAAGCCGCGTCTCAGAGCCAATGCGGTGGGGATTTATAAACCACCTGCAATATGTTTTCATACTTGTGAACATTTAGACCTTAAAACAATTTTCGTGACTCTTTTGAAACTTTTAAAAGACCAATGTATTTAGAAATTAATTTCAACACTCTTTCTTCCTACTTATGAACCTCAAGAACAGATTTGGACTTAAATTTTTTTCCCCGACCATCTCTGTGCCATGACAAGCCAGCGATACCTGGTATCTCCGAACTCCTGTGTTTGTTCTGTTACAAAGCTCTTATTTTCACAAGTACTTTACAATACTAAAACATACCTTAACTTTTCAATAGACAAGCTTGTATTTACTCAATGGACAGCGAGAAATATTTAACCCCGTATTGACAGTGAGTGATTTAAAAAGCGGACAATTTTTATCTGTAAGAATAAAATGTCAAATATTAGGTTACGCTAGGCTTGTGAGATACAATGTGGAAATTTGTTTATTTGTTTTTCATTTTCAAACAATGATAGTCTGTCATTTTATCTCCAAATGTATACCCTTATCAAATGATCGGGTGATAGGTAGTTGGTGTAAATATTAAAGCTGTCAAATGATTTCACCGTTCTCATCTTCACTGTGCCTTTAGTGAAAGAAAACTTAACCCACAAAATATGTGGAAATATGACACGTGAAAAAAATTCACCTCCAAACATACAAAAACCACAATTCAAGAAGTTATATTTACAACTGCAGATTAACCTTTCTGTTATTCTATTTTTAGGAAAATACACATGTGCGCGTTTAGTAAATAAACAGAGCAAGCGATGAGTATTACCGCGAAATAAGCGCACCTGCTAAACAGAATACCTTACCTGTCGTCATAGGCAAAATCAGCATCCAAGGAATTCAGATAGAGGACGAACGACAGAGCACTGGAGACAAGAACCGCGAGGTCCATGTTCCCACCTTTCCATTGCTTTCACTGACTGATTGAAGTTGCCGAGCCGGTAGTGTAAATTTCAACCCTGCGCGCATGCTCTAGTAGTAGTTGGGTCGATTGAAAACTTGGAGGGGAGGGATTTAAAAGTTGTCAAACAACTTCACTGAAAATCATATTCTATTAACAACATTGATTGAGTGGTGATATTTATACATGTATATCTACTGTAAGTTTTTACAAATGAAAATGTATAAATACTTTAAAACACTTTGATTTATATATTGCTTCCATAATATTGAAATTTGTTAAAATAATTTAAATCAAAGTATTTATGTGTATAATAATTTTGAGGAAGGCATCATCTCAACTCTCGGAGAGAGAGAGAGAGAGAGAGTGTGTGTGTGTGTGTGTGTGTGTGTGTATCTAGTGGAGTCTGGAGATAGATAAAACTTCGAAATTTGATTTACTATCTATCAAAACTATGTATTACTATATTAAATCTTAGCGTTTATGTTAATATAGTTAATTTATATACATGTACATGTGATGAAATCTCAAACGTTTACTAATCTTCTAAATGAAGAGCAAAAATGTCTTCATACAGATGAACTACAGGTAAGAATTTCTCAATAGGAGCGAATTTCAATCACCGTTCTCATTTTTTACCCTTCTGCAAGTATTAAATGACATAAAACACACTTTTAAACCCAAAATTCTTTTTACAAGTGTTTCACCTAATATTACAAATTAAATCTTTGAATCCGAATTTTTTCCGAATACAGCTTTGTTTAGATTACATTTCTAGATATTTCTTTATTTATGATCACAATTTTATTAATACCACAAAAAGTGACAGAATTCTTCAGAAAACCAAAGTTTCCAGTCTGTGTACCCTCACAATGGGGGATTGTCATATCGTCAGACACCTCGTCAGTGCCCGCTAAATCTGGTCAGATAAAATCTTTCTCTTTTCTAAACTCCTCATATACACCATAATTAATCGGGCACACTAATGGGCAGTAATTAGCACACGATTAGTTGCACTTTTCGCACCTTGTACTACTTGGTACGATGTGGTTAGAGGTAATTGGAGATAGCCCTACATTGTAACGGTGTACAGCGCGCAGCAGCCTATTTATTTATTTACCTGTTTTATTTTATTATTATTTTTAATATAGTAATTCACTTTGCTGGTTTCTTTTCCACAATTATAGTTTATATTTAGTCATTTCTCCCCCTTTTCTTAATTAACCTCACCCCTACCCCTACCCCCACCTAGCACATGAAATTAATGATTGTAATAGATGTTATTCGTTGCAGAGATTCCTAGATGTCCACTGTTTACAATGCTTGTCATACATCTGATATTTTGTATTAGGTAATTTTTATCACTTTCACCATTTTTATCCATACACAATAATTGATTACTAAATTTAGAACAGATCAAATTGTTTGTTGTGGCATGCTCAGACATTTAGCAGCTATATATTCGTACTGTTTGGTTGTATGATAAATTATTAAAATTAATCAGTGCATGCGGCATGTCTGTTCTCCTTTTAATGTGCGTACTCCTCTATCGTGGTCACTACCAGGTACAAACTCGGCGTAGTCCCTACCAGTAAATGACCGTAAATGATTATACGATATACATGTAGATGTATTTATCTAACAACTGTCCAATAAAAATTTATGAAATTGAAAATAAATCCGTTTAAATAGAATGCCTATCCCCAGCCTTTCTTTCTTGTATAGCACATAATATGTACATTCTGTGGATTGTAAATAAATTTTCTGAATTAAAATGAGACTATATTTCTTTGACTGTATGATTTTATGACATCATAAAACTATCTCAATTCAACAATTTCTTCGGAATACAAAGTTTAAATTTTAGCCATAATTTGTCTGGGAAATAAAAGACATTTTATACATTGTTGAAATAATTTCCAATTGCAATTTTTAACGGATTGTCTTTGTTACAATGTAGTTTGTTTTTGTGCTTTTTTTTGGGGGGGGGGGGTCCCTTGATTGAGCAGTTAACAATATTCGAGTTCGATCTCTGTAATATAAAGTCGGTGAAAAATATTTTCCATATTGTTTTCTGCAAGAATTAGAATTCCAGTAATATGTCTGTATTTCTGACGTGATTGGGACTATCAAATAGTCATATTATAACCTCGATACGACTGTATAAAACTAAATTACATCATTACAAGCAGGGAATGACAATTAAAAAACACATGTTGCAAATTACAAAAACATAACGTACACACGGCAGGTGTCTGTGTTGTTCGTACAAGTACAGATCCTAATAACAGATAAACACAAATTAACGATGATAGAACCGAAAGAAAAGGATTGAACACGCTAACTGGTTAATATTCTGTATGAAAGCCCCTAATTAAAAAAATAACCAAACAAACAACCAAACAAAACCAACAAAAACAAACAAACAAAAAGCAAATCAAAAATAAATAAATAAGAAATAAAAGACTTAAGAGAGAAAATGCCGATCGCACTTGTAAAGAACATTTAAATTTATCAATAAATGTAACAAATTAAAAACAAACGATATGATATATTAGAAGATATGTTGTTATCTTATAAACAAAAACATGCATCTGATATTTTTATTGAACGGGAATTTAACGACAATAACTTCAAACAACGCTTGTACTGAAATCGATACAACAGAGGTTTGTTGAAGTGGGTGAGGTGAAAACCACAACGTTGTAGTAGTATCCCGTCTACAGCTTGTTACCTATTCCAATTACCAAAGTACACGTGCATAACGTAGATTTCCAACGGTGGTCAGATTCATTGCATTTCACAGCAAATATTCTGCATTATTATATAATTGGATAATCACACCGTATAACGTATTATAATGGCTGATATAATCACGCCTCTTGTTGTTATGAAGATATACCGGCACCTTGTGATAGTTCAATAATTTTCACTTGCATTTATTTTCGTGACACTGTGAAATAAGATACTATCTTTTGTAGGTAAATTCTTAGACCATCTTTTGAATTATAGCTTTGTAGACAGATTTTATCAGAACTTAAATAAAATTGCCGTTTAATGAAAAATGTCAGTTTTATAATCTGTATTCTCTTTTAGTAGGTATAATTAATACTGTTCGTCACGTTTTGGGGGTAGCTGATGAAATATGTTTTTATCAGATGCTCAAATAGTCATGCTTGAATCAGATTAATTTAGGATTCAGGTGACTTTTTTCCCCATGTCAATTTATGTACATCTTAAGGCGGAATACCACACCAGGGAAAAAAACCAACTTGTATGGCTGGAAAGTGGATAATATGTACAGTAATATTTTGAAATTGAAAACTTTCCAGTTTACCTATATATATATATATATATATATATATATATATATATATATATATATACACACACACACACACACACACACAAATATATATATATATATATATATATATATATATATATATATATATATATATATATATGCAGTATGCAGTTTTAGTAAAAAGTTTCTGGAAAAACTTTGAAGTCCCCGCTGGATTTGGACCCATGATCTACAGATCAGCAGTCGACATGTTATCCTACTGAGCTACCCAGCTAGGCAATTAGATTTAAAAGGAATATAAAAATTATTTCTAGCATTTATATTTTCATTCTTTCAAAAGGATGTCAGCCATTGTGACGTTGTGGCATTCCTTCTTAAATCGATTTTGTTGCAAGGTATATTACAATATGACATGATTTTGCCATATTAGATGATATGTGGCATATTTTACCTTTTGGAAAGAATACGAAAGTTGCAAAAAGTGCTTTTCTAATTTTTTGCACACAACAAAGTCTTGCTACTTTGAGAACAAATTTAAAGTAGCTGGGTTTTTACTGTGTTTTAATGAATCCGTCCTTCAGTGAGCATTTTCAAGAACAGGAAATTAAGGATAGGCAAGACAGTGGCATTCGTCTTTCTTATACTTGGTAAAATCTTAGTGAAGGAGACTCTCAGTAAAATATGTTCAAATCAATTGGGGATTCTCGTAATTGTAGGAAGGACATGGAAGAGTTATCTCCCCTGAAAATAAATGAAGAAAAAAAAAAAAAAAAAAAAAAATATAAAATAAAAAAAATAAATAAAAATAAAAATAAATAAATAAAAATAAAAAAAGATTAATTATTAATATTCCTAGTCCTGTTGAACGTTCCCTGAAATTAATTTTCTTCTGAAATTCACGTAATAATAAATACATTTTCGTACCTTTTCAGATTTTGTGGTTTATACAAAAGTATTTTTTGAACATTTTTCTTAATGTACTACTACACAATAGAAGGCAGCAGGCATCAATGCCTCTGTATATATACATGTAATGATGCTTTCATAAATTATATTGATAGAAAAACTTGAATGTGCATGTGTAAAGTTAGATAGATTACAAAGAGAAAACAAACAAAGCAAGTAAAAAAAAATAGTATAGTAATTAAAAAAAAAAAAAATCACATAAGAAAACAAGAGTAACCACGTAAGTCTAAAATGGATGGAGAAAAGAAAACGTGCATATAGACATAAATATTATGAGTAATACATGAAAATTTATTACATAAACTCCGTTTTCACTGTATTGCTTGACACACTTATCTGAAAATTTGAAGAGAAATGTGTCAATATTTTTTTTTTTTCAAAACTCATAAATCAAGAAATTTTTGTATACTTCGATACACGTCTTGTCAATATAAAGGACCCAAACTGACCTTGCTACCGTAACTATGTACCTTTTATCATTATATGTACCAATACTCGAGAGGTACCCAAAATGTTTATCATTTTCTGAAAAAAATCGGGGAAAAAATACAACTCAAATTTAATGTTTTACATATAATTAACTAACCACGCTGTGTCCAGCTCCATTTTTATATTTCAAATGAAGCTCGGGGAATGATATATCTATACGTCCTGTTTACCTTGGAATTCTGTTTATGGAATCGTAATCCGTCGGATGGGAATGTTACATTGTAAATGGCGAAGAGCGACATCTGCCACTGTTTCTTTTGCAAGATTCATAAAATACACGTACCATAACTTCAACAACCATCTAAACCAATACTTACTGTACATACATACATGAACAATTTGGGTTGGTGATTTCATGCTTTTACACAAGTTAATGGTTTTGTTTTAAAATTCGGAACAAAATGCCTATGGGTCCCATCGCTCGCCTGATCAGACACATTATTTTGTAAAGCAATATATTGTCTAGTAAAAGTGACCTCACATACTTGCAATATTTAAGAAATAAATTTTAGTTTTGAAAATACACGAGGGCGTGAACTGCGACACTTCACACAAGCATACTTCTAGAAGCGCGTTGGCACTTAATGAAAGTATGCCGATGTATGCCGATGTAAAGCGTTGCAGATTGTGTTCTTGTGTATTTTCAACAATGAGATTCATTTCTTATATATATATATATATATATATATATATTCTGCTTTCATTTCCAACAGAATTTCCAGCAGTTAAAATGAATCTACTATATTGATCAAGATGTATACGGGCATTGCTAGCAAATGCAATACATTCATGAGGAAATAGCTGTTATTATATTTGTTAAGATATTAAAGGCGATATCATTGGCAATGTGAATATAAGAACCTGACTAAACCTGAATCACCATCACAGTAGTATTGTTTGCACGTTGATTTCATGTTGATCTACAGTTCTTGGGCAATGTATCGTGGCCTCTTCCTTGACCCTGATTCACGGTTTTAATTACGTTATTGACTCTACTCCACACTGTTTTGTATACAATTTTAACAAAAATATATACAGATATTATCTATCTTGCAAGGGCTTTTTTTATAGTTTGAATATTACTAAATATTTGTTTGTTTTGATTTTTTCCCTTACAATTTTAGTTGCAGAGATGTACAATGTAGCTAGCCGAGGAAGATGAGGATATACCAGTTTTTTTAATAATTTTTTTCTCTCGAAAGAACTACATTTCTGCAGCTAAACCCAATTCCCTGTGTTTATAGATGGGGGCATGTTTTGAAAGTTTGTTGTCTTTGGGGCGATCGCTGTGAGCATATTCTTTCTTTCACTACTCAGAAACTTCGGTTTATTAAAAACGTGATTTACATGTAATGAACATTTCAAAATGAAATCGTAGTAATTCATAGTAAATTGCAGAATTAGGCTTATATTTATCACCATTTTATAAATGGGAGTGTATGATTAATGAATAAATAATGCATGCCTTTGTGTGGTTTAACTTCACCAACAAGATTGTTAGATGTGTTGGGGTAACATGTCTAAATTTGGATAAAAGCCAACCCTAATTTGCATATCCTTTACCGAGCAACCAATAAGAAAATTGGACTATCAAATTAAATGTGATTCTAGAATTACCCAACAAAAATACTTACGAGACGCAACAGCTTGTTTACAATTTGTAGGACGAAAATTATTTACACAAAATGATGAAATATAATATGATATCTGTCGATAGAATATGCCTGTATTTTAGGGGTGATGATCGATATTGCACAAATGAAAATTACATTTAATTACCATTCTGCTAAAAAAAAAATCTCGAGTTAATAAAATTGTATGGAATATGGGCACACGTCAAATGACGGCTTTATACACAAGTTTAAATTGCAGGTACACTGTAAATTTGAAAAGTAGAGGTTATATATACCAAAGGTCCGCCAAAATATGAAAGAATATCGCTACCTCGGCGTAAGATACCTTACACTGAATCAATATCAATCTGCATATTCTTCCTCAATAACAGCTTCATTTGTACCCAGTGATGAACAAAATATATAAAATCAAAGTTTTGTATAAATTGTTTTTGTCGTTGATTATATCTAGGTACATTGTATGATTGGAAGAACACCTTCTCTTGAATATAATTGTAGTAATATATAGTCACCCTTTCTATTATTATACCTCTGACTAGTACAGTATTTACTTATAGTTTATAACCGCATGTACTGTTGTACATGATTGGAGAGAACAAAAGGAACTGGACTGTACATACACGCAATGTGAGTAATGTCTATTGTCACACAACTCCTGGTCAGGTGACCCCGGGGGTCAGGGTAATTTGTTATAGTCAGAGGTTAACGTGCAAGGGTCATGGCTCGGTCTCATTGATCATGATGGTTGTTCCATTTTATCGTAAAATGGTCACCAAATAATAGCTGTGTCTAAAATTACCAAGAAACCATTTTTTTCTTTTTAAATCTGTGCTCAGAAAGCGTGTGATGCATGTTTTAGGGAAGCTTTCAATAATGCGTAACAAAGAATAGAATTATACTTTTAATATGATTAAATCAGAATGATTTATATACATGTATTGCACACGTACACATTCTGTAATAAAATATTGCTATTGTCTTACATAATGATAATGATAAGTACTCACACTAACAGACTCATTCTATGTTAATCGTTTTATTTTTCATCTGAAAATGCATTTCAGTAAACATTTCTTTTTTCTGCAGTTTTTGTACATAACTATTACATTTCGTAAGTTCTTTTTGTTCATTTCAGCTCTACCCAGACTTACAAGAGGTGAAAATGTCTTACAATTCTTGATATTGGTTAAATTTAATGTCAGTATATTTAGAAATTTAATGTGTTTTCTAATTCTTATGGAACAGTTATCTTGAAATCTTGATATACCAATAGAAAACGTAAAGGACAAAGATGACCCTTATGCTACGGTGTGAACTATAGTAGTCTGTCCAATGCATGGCAACATTATTAGGCAATAGTTCTATTAACTGGGTAGTCTTTTCCTTTTATAGCTAGCTACAAAACAGAATTTCTAGGGAAATAAAATTGGAATAGACCAGTGCCATGTGTTGACCAGTATAAACCGAAGTCATACATGCAGCTACGTAATGAGAAGACAGGTTTGTTAATTGTTTATGCAATCTTCCACTGAACGTCATTCCTATTTATCTGGTTTATTTATTTATTTTTTTTATTTTTTTTTTATAAATATATATTTTTTAATATTTTGTTGTTGTTGATATTCTGTGATATTTTTTTTTTATTGATGTTTGCCTCAAGACAAAATTATGTAAACTTCCTACGAATTAGATTACACATTCAGACACTCACCATTGTAATTAAACATATTTCTACAGGCTGCAATATCCCGAAACGTTTATATTACAGGTTTTGATTAATGGTATAATTAATGACGTCTGTTATGCAAATTTAGTGTTGCATGTTTCGTAAAAAATATCTAAAAGATAGAGATGGTTGTATATTTATAAAAAAAAAAAAGCAAATGATAAATGAGCACTGCATATATTTGTTAAAAGAATATATTCTCATGGTTTACTAGTACATTGTATTACAAAGTTCCGTTTAGGTCAATTCTATTTTGAGTGGGTGTGGGTTTTTTCTCTCCCATGATCGTTGATCGTTACATTTGAAAGATGTGATACAATGATATGAAATGAAACTGAGTTGTTCCTTTCTTTGAATTTTAGGTCATAATTCTTTTATATAACTTTTAAAACCATTTTGTTTTCTTTACTCTTTTATTTCACAAAACAGTCTAGGGGAGATTGTGCTTGAACTGGTATTTTTAAACATTTTTCATAAAGATAATTGATTTCATTCGAATTCGAGGGATATTGAAACTTCAAATTCTTTTATATAGGTGAATATATTCCTGCCAGTTTTGAACTATTTATAGATTCCTGTATGCAGCTTTAAATTCGTTCCCTGACATTTTCACAGTCTTTTGTTTCAATATAATTTCACACAACTTACACTCACGGTTCATGTCAATTCTGTGTAAATTGCATGACTAGGATACATTCACTGCCGTTTTAATTTCATGGTTTTGGCCTACAGTGAGTCTAGTGAAAATTAAACTTTAGAAGTAAGAAAGGTATACAGTATTTATAAATCACATTATATCATTGTAATTGTTGTATGTTAATTAACTTTACTGATCCCACCATTATCTCTTTGTATCTCTCCATGTTGTCTCGTATAGTTTCATGATCGGAAATAGAAGACTGAATCATACAGAAGCGCATTGTACACTGTCTTTCATAAAATACTGGTAATCTGATGTGATTTCAGTTTTTCTCGACAACTACCGACAGCGTAAATATTATTGTATGACCTACAAGAACAGTAGATATTTTATTATTTTGGATAATGCACGTGCATTCTGATAATATCAAATTTTAATAACTCTGCGTGTCTGATACGGATTTGATCCCACTACAATGCAGAAGATCTATCAAACATTAATTTGTCAAAAATCAACTGCGATATAACAAAGTCTGAGAAAAATCAAAACTAAAAACTGATATCATCATATTCGTTCTATCCCGCTAACTGCCACCAAGTTGAATAGACACATAAACGTGATGAAAGACATTGAACGATGACATGTGATCGCAGCTTAACTTCATTCGATTTTCATTTTATTTGTAAAGGATTTCCGAGCAAGAATTACCCGCAGGTAACAAAACCGCTATTGAAGAAACGTCAAACATGGTCTTAAGATTCCAGCGATATCGAACCAAAATAATTTAATAAGATTTTCCTAAGGGTTCTTCATATCCCGAAAGATGCGATAGGAAATCTTCACAGGATCCTTTCCTCAATTATCTTACTCGTACCAAATTCATTGTCGATACCTTCTGTTGATAGTTATCCATGTCACTTTGTGGTATTCGTTGCTTCATAGGGATATATATATAGTTGGAAACAATCATGTAGCATAATTTGCCATCCATCCAAAATATGCCCTGCAAATTATCTGCTACCCCTCCAAACATGACGGGTGATCACAATCCCAATAGGACCATCAGTACGAACACAACACAATCTTATCTTGCTAACTTGCGTATTCACCAAAAGGCACCACATTCTATCCATTCTTCAAACATGATACTTTAAAACTTTTTGCTTTCAAAATTTACTGTGCAAAGTAGACAAAGACCTAAAAGGAGGGGAGTCGGCACGGTCTGCTACCCAGAGTAAGGTAGACGGATCCTCCACAGCGCAAGAGCAGATGCAGTCCTTATTTTCAGACATGAAATTGATTGATTACAGATTACGAAACTGTTAACCTTAGCAATGCTTTTAGGCCTGGGTCACCCTACAAAAATCTCATTAGTATAAGGCTCCTAATCCAACCATTCTTAAACTGTCTACAAAAACTTGCAATTTCACATAAGATGGTATTTTTGACTTGAATGTGTAAAGAAATGAGGTATATCTAATAGTGTAAGATTCACTAATCCGCAGCATAATAGAAATTGTCAAGTAAAGGGGAGTGTCTATGAAAGTCGAAAATATGATATAAAGAACTGCTTTATCACGACATCAAACTCCGAAGCTAACGGAGAACACGCGTCTCTATTTCATTGTGGAAATATATAGTGACTTGAAATCACGGGTTAAAGCCATTAACGTTACCAAAGTACTCTTCACAATTTGCTTTTTTCTTCTTCATATTTTGCTGGTACATGATTAATGTTATCATCTTGGACATATTCAATTTATTTTAACAAATGGTTGCTTTTTGTATATAACCATTTTTTTTCTAGGTATAAATTAAAATAGGGGATGTGTATTTAAAATTTAAAGACGAAAGTAACATGCCTTTGATATGTCTTTCAAATTTATAAAACTATTTTACATGGTATTCTAATATATTTTAAAAGTACAATATTTTAGTGAACAACAAACACGAAAAAAAAAAAAAAGAAAGAAAGAAACTGTAAAGAGAATTTTGAACAAATAAAGATGCTGTCATAAATGTGTAATGTAGGTAGATTCTTTGGCTGTCTCTGATTCCACCAAATGCCATAAGCGACCTTCTGTAGTACAGTATCAGACTTTTTTATCAAAAGAATATGCAGAAAAGCCCATAAAGATGTCTACTTGAGGATATTCGATGGGTCCAAAAAAATAGAAAAATGCAAATTGCAATAAATGTCAGACGGACCCTTCGTAAATAATACAATAATTTCATTCTTGACAGATGGCAAAAGGACGGGCAACCATTGTACAGCAACATTTTCAACAAATAAAATCGTAATTCAACTACAAATAAGACATAAAACGAAGATTTTATTGTCAGAAATATACACTTCTGGTATACGATTCCTATGCATGAAATCAGAGTGCTGTATTAACTGATTTTGATAGCAAATCTTTCACAATTCAAAAAGTCTGAAATATCAGGCAATGGTTGGAACCTTATCTCTTGTTTCTTGGTTTAAGCGGCTTTGTAAAACATGGAATTTGATCCATCATTTAGGGATTCATGGGTGTATGGCCTTACTCCCAAAGAATTCTCGTTTACGATTGTATCCCCACTCATACAGAAATGTTCTTCTTTCCTTTCCCCCCTTAGATGTGAACTTGTCGCTTTCTACTGACAGATATACTATTGTATATTATCTTTTTTCTTAAGCATCACTATAAAAGACAAAATCCTTGAATAAAGATATGTTGTATGTTAACTTTGCAACGAAATTATGATGTCACAAAAATAACGGGAAAGAAAGTGTGAATAGGTTGACAAATGATGCAAGAATCCCAGAACTGGTATGTGTCTGGATTGTAGACTTAACAAACGTTATCATCATAAAAGGACACGTGAAGAAGAGATGTCTTTGGTCGATATTAAAGTAAATAATGTTTAAACAACTGTGTATGCTGCAGTGCTTTTATATAAATATAGATCCAGATAGATGAATTCAGAAAATGATTAAGGTTGTACATACGTCATAGGCAAAACTTCACTGCTCGACTCATTAATTTCAGATGATGTAAAACTTTATAAATCAGTCACACGTGCACGTGTATTTTTATTTTTAAAGTTTTTTGTTGTTGATTTGTTGTTGTTTTTTGTGGTTTTGTTTTGTTTGTTTGTGTGGTTTTTTGTTGTTGTTTATTTGTTTTTGCTTTTTTTTCGGTTTTTTTTTTTGTTTTTGTTTTTTTGTTTTATTTGTTTTTTGTATTTTTTTTAAAAGTTAATATATATCGTCAAATTCTCTCAGATATTGCATAGTGCATTACATCCGATGTTTGGTTCACCTATGCTTTTTAACAAATATCTTCATTTATTTTCTAAATGTGGATTTTAAGATTGACAACAACTGACGTTTTTGTAAGCTGCCAGACCTTTGGTGTTAGAAAATGCTTAATTGCATCACTAGAAGATAACGAGAAGTGGAGGCGTAAATTAACTCGAAGAGTTACCATTGGTAGCTTCATTACATGCACGGTTCGTTTCTGATACTACAGTGTATTTCAAATGAAATGTCAATGATCTTCAAAAACCCTGATAGTATGCTAAATAATAATATAGTATGATCTGCCTAGAGAGTTGTAGAAGGGAAGAAACAAATAAAAGATTTGAGTGAAAATTGTTATTTATTTTATCAATATAACAATAAATAGGACCTATATCTTTATACAACATGACGATAAAGGGGAGATCACCGTGCACTAACTTATTGACAAGACTTCTCCGAGATATATGTACCTCAATAATAAGAGAAATGAGTCTTCTTTCTTGACGCTGTCAATAAAAATTTGTTTGATAATATAGCATTGACAACTTCCGTCTACACCAAAAACAATAATGTTTAATAATAAAGAATTTATAGTTTGCTGAAGAACATATGTATTGCTGTGGTAGTTTTCTTTCTTTTTAAAGTGAAAAACAAAATCCATTAATCTGGAATATGTACGTCACGTCTCGGGCTACGTGGTGAATAGAGCTGATGGTGACTAAAACATGAAACTGTTTCAATATTCATCCTGTGAGATTTGGAACTTATGAAGGATTTTATGTAGATCACCGCCTTTGTTAGAGAAAGTTTACTCTGTTTCACGTTAGTTAAATTACTAGACAGATATATTTGGTAATTTGATTTACAATATTGAATGACAGAGTTTACTTCATAGTTTTCATTGGTAGAGTTGTACTGTATTACTGATGATCAGACTGGTAGAGTTGTACTGTATTACTGATGATCAGACTGGTACAGTTGTACTGTATTACTGATGATCAGACTGGTAGTGTTGTACTGTGTTACTGATGATCAGACTGGTAGAGTTGTACTGTATTACTGATGATCAGACTGGTAGTGTTGTACTGTATTACTGATGATCAGACTGGTAGTGTTGTACTGTATTACTGATGATCAGACTGGTACAGTTGTACTGTATTACTGATGATCAGACTGGTACAGTTGTACTGTATTACTGATGATCAGACTGGTAGTGTTCTACTGTATTACTGATGATCAGACTGGTACAGTTGTACTGTATTACTGATGATCAGACTGGTAGAGTTGTACTGTATTACTGATGATCAGACTGGTAGAGTTGTACTGTATTACTGATGATCAGACTGGTAGAGTTGTACTGTATTACTGATGATCAGACTGGTAGAGTTGTACTGATGATCAGACTGGTACAGTTGTACTGTATTACCGATGATCAGACTGGTAGAGTTGTACTGTATTACTGATGATCAGACTGGTAGAGTTGTACTGTATTACTGATGATCAGACTGGTACAGTTGTACTGATGATCAGACTGGTAGTGTTGTACTGTATTACTGATGATCAGACTGGTAGAGTTGTACTGTATTACTGATGATCAGACTGGTAGTGTTGTACTGTGTTACTGATGATCAGACTGGTACAGTTGTACTGTATTACTGATGGTCAGACTGGTAGAGTTGTACTGTATTACTGATGATCAGATTGGTACAGTTGTACTGTATTACTGATGATCAGACTGGTAGAGTTGTACTGTATTACTGATGATCAGACTGGTAGGGTTGTACTGTGTTACTGATGATCAGATTGGTACAGTTGTACTGTGTAACTGATGATCAGACTGGTAGAGTTGTACTGTATTACTGATGATCAGACTGGTACAGTTGTACTGTATTACTGATGATCAGACTGGTAGAGTTGTACTGTATTACTGATGATCAGACTGGTACAGTTGTACTGTATTACTGATGATCAGACTGGTAGAGTTGTACTGTATTACTGATGATCAGACTGGTAGAGTTGTACTGTATTACTGATGATCAGACTGGTACAGTTGTACTGTGTTACTGATGATCAGACTGGTACAGTTGTACTGTGTTACTGATGATCAGATTGGTACAGTTGTACTGTATTACTGATGATCGGACTGGTACAGTTGTACTGTGTTACTGATGATCAGACTGGTACAGTTGTACTGTATTACTGATGATCAGACTGGTAGTGTTGTACTGTATTACTGATGATCAGACTGGTAGAGTTGTACTGTATTACTGATGATCAGACTGGTACAGTTGTACTGTATTACTGATGATCAGACTGGTAGTGTTGTACTGTGTTACTGATGATCAGACTGGTAGTGTTGTACTGTGTTACTGATGATCAGACTGGTAGTGTTGTACTGTGTTACTGATGATCAGACTGGTAGAGTTGTACTGTGTTACTGATGATCAGACTGGTAGTGTTGTACTGTATTACTGATGATCAGACTGGTAGAGTTGTACTGTATTAATAATGATCAGACTGGTAGAGTTGTACTGTGTTACTGATGATCAGACTGGTACAGTTGTATTGTATTACTGATGATCAGACTGGTAGTGTTGTACTGTATTACTGATGATCAGACTGGTAGTGTTGTACTGTGTTACTGATGATCAGACTGGTACAGTTGTACTGTATTACTGATGATCAGACTGGTAGTGTTGTACTGTATTACTGATGATCAGACTGGTAGAGTTGTACTGTATTACTGATGATCAGACTGGTAGTGTTGTACTGTGTTACTGATGATCAGACTGGTAGTGTTGTACTGTGTTACTGATGATCAGACTGGTAGTGTTGTACTGTGTTACTGATGATCAGACTGGTAGAGTTGTACTGTGTTACTGATGATCAGACTGGTAGTGTTGTACTGTATTACTGATGATCAGACTGGTAGAGTTGTACTGTATTAATAATGATCAGACTGGTAGAGTTGTACTGTGTTACTGATGATCAGACTGGTACAGTTGTACTGATGATCAGACTGGTAGTGTTGTACTGTATTACTGATGATCAGACTGGTAGAGTTGTACTGTGTTACTGATGATCAGACTGGTACAGTTGTACTGTATTACTGATGATCAGACTGGTAGTGTTGTACTGTATTACTGATGATCAGACTGGTAGAGTTGTACTGTATTACTGATGATCAGACTGGTACAGTTGTACTGTATTACTGATGATCAGACTGGTAGTGTTGTACTGTGTTACTGATGATCAGACTGGTAGTGTTGTACTGTGTTACTGATGATCAGACTGGTAGTGTTGTACTGTGTTACTGATGATCAGACTGGTAGAGTTGTACTGTGTTACTGATGATCAGACTGGTAGTGTTGTACTGTATTACTGATGATCAGACTGGTAGAGTTGTACTGTATTAATAATGATCAGACTGGTAGAGTTGTACTGTGTTACTGATGATCAGACTGGTACAGTTGTATTGTATTACTGATGATCAGACTGGTAGTGTTGTACTGTATTACTGATGATCAGACTGGTAGTGTTGTACTGTGTTACTGATGATCAGACTGGTACAGTTGTACTGTATTACTGATGATCAGACTGGTAGTGTTGTACTGTATTACTGATGATCAGACTGGTAGAGTTGTACTGTATTACTGATGATCAGACTGGTAGTGTTGTACTGTGTTACTGATGATCAGACTGGTAGTGTTGTACTGTGTTACTGATGATCAGACTGGTAGTGTTGTACTGTGTTACTGATGATCAGACTGGTACAGTTGTACTGTGTTACTGATGATCAGACTGGTAGTGTTGTACTGTATTACTGATGATCAGACTGGTAGAGTTGTACTGTATTAATAATGATCAGACTGGTAGAGTTGTACTGTGTTACTGATGATCAGACTGGTACAGTTGTATTGTATTACTGATGATCAGACTGGTAGTGTTGTACTGTATTACTGATGATCAGACTGGTAGTGTTGTACTGTGTTACTGATGATCAGACTGGTACAGTTGTACTGTATTACTGATGATCGGACTGGTACAGTTGTACTGTGTTACTGATGATCAGACTGGTACAGTTGTACTGTATTACTGATGATCAGACTGGTAGAGTTGTACTGTATTACTGATGATCAGACTGGTACAGTTGTACTGTATTACTGATGATCAGACTGGTACAGTTGTACTGTATTACTGATGGTCAGACTGGTAGAGTTGTACTGTATTACTGATGATCAGACTGGTAGTGTTGTACTGTGTTACTGATGATCAGACTGGTACAGTTGTACTGTGTTACTGATGATCAGACTGGTACAGTTGTACTGTATTACTGATGATCAGACTGGTAGAGTTGTACTGTATTACTGATGATCAGACTGGTAGAGTTGTACTGTATTACTGATGATCAGACTGGTACAGTTGTACTGTATTACTGATGATCAGACTGGTACAGTTGTACTGTGTTACTGATGATCGGACTGGTACAGTTGTACTGTGTTACTAATGATCAGACTGGTAGAGTTGTACTGTATTACTGATGATCAGACTGGTAGAGTTGTACTGTATTACTGATGATCAGACTGGTAGAGTTGTACTGTATTACTGATGATCAGACTGGTAGTGTTGTACTGTGTTACTGATGATCAGACTGGTACAGTTGTACTGTATTACTGATGATCGGACTGGTACAGTTGTACTGTGTTACTGATGATCAGACTGGTAGAGTTGTACTGTGTTACTGATGATCAGACTGGTAGTGTTGTATTGTATTACTGATGATCAGACTGGTAGTGTTGTACTGTATTACTGATGATCAGACTGGTAGTGTTGTACTGTATTACTGATGATCAGACTGGTAGAGTTGTACTGTATTACTGATGATCAGACTGGTAGAGTTGTACTGTATTACTGATGATCAGACTGGTACAGTTGTACTGTATTACTGATGATCAGACTGGTAGAGTTGTACTGTGTTACTGATGATCAGACTGGTACAGTTGTACTGTATTACTGATGATCAGACTGGTAGAGTTGTACTGTATTACTGATGATCAGACTGGTAGTGTTGTACTGTATTACTGATGATCAGACTGGTACAGTTGTACTGTATTACTGATGATCAGACAGAAGATCAGGCATGATCAGAATTTGCGAAATGCATCAATAATTGATATCTCTTTTTTTCGTACTGTATGTCATATATTGAAAATTGAAATATCATTGATATCTATAAACCTACGAGTTTGTATATATATATATATATATATATATATATATATATATATATATATATATATATATATGCTCCTTAAAACAATATATATTCTGTTACTAATATGGCAAATAAAGAAAACGCGTCATATGATGATCAGAGACAGAAGATATAAATCATTACAGGAAGAAGTAAATGTACAGAATATGAAATGTAATTTTATTGAAATATACTTTAAGAATTATAAATATAGCTCATGGAATTATTTTCATACTGTATGTCAATATATTGAAAATTGAAATACCATTGATGTCTATAAACCTACGCGTTAGTAATACGCATATAAGTGTATGCATGTTGTTCTAATACACATTTCGAGTCCTTTTTCTTTTTTGCTTTTTAGTGTTTTATTTTTTATTCCTTCCTTTCCTTTACTTTTATCTCACGTTGTTTGTTTTGAATTCATTTTTATATTATTATAATCTTGTCACACCTTAACGGAGTTGCAGTTTAGATATTCATAGATGTTTATTGTTATACAAAGAAATGTTTCTTACTTTTAGAAAACATTAACATTGCTCTTTACTTTTAACTCTTCCAAACGAAAAATAAGAACAGATCTTAACAAATCGCTAAAATTAATTAGACGGGGTGCGTTGGGATCAAATATTGTTACGATCTATTAGATATATTTATCGCCTATCTTAATATCTATTAGATATGTTTATCGCCTATTTTAAATGATATGATCAACTATAAGTAACAGCCACAAATACACCTAATTTCAACAAGAAAATTGCCTCCTTTTCCAAAGTTCTCTTTAAAATAGATATGAGGTAAGCAGCATTGATTTTTCAAAACATTATCTGTCATAGAAAGGTGCACTGAAAACTATGAGAGAAGTTGATTATTCAGGTTTAAAGCATGTTTTTTTTTTATTGGATTGACAGGAGGTGCAAAGGTGAATGTCAACATTTTTTCATGTTCATGTATTTTTATAAGTCGCATAATACACATCCTCATCGACAACCGGACCTTAAGTTAAGCTTTCTTGTATTTTTTGAAAACATTAAATCATCCACTTGAAATGAAATACGTATAAAAAAGAAACCAGCTTCATGTATTTTTAAGACGTTTAAAGAGATATTTCAATTCATCTAGTCCTTCTCTTTGAAAGAAAACCCCCCTCCAACACACCACTAGGGTTGTCACCTACGCTATAATGCTCGGCTTGTGATTTGTCAGATTGACACACAATAATGAAGATGGGTAGACGTCAGACGAGGTGGCCGCTCGGTCATCACATATTCAGGATTTGAATTAATGTTCTACAGTCAAAAATATCAAGGCAATAAGGTTTTTTTTTCTAAGAATAATATAAAGTTGATTTATATTTGATACTGAAATCTGGATTTGATAATAGATATAGGAGAGATGATCTTTAAGACTCCATATCTTTGTCTGCGAATTTGAATCCCTCTGGGAAAAAAAACCCCAATATAATAAGAACTAGTCAATTATATTCCTTATTTTCAGAGGAATAGATACATTTTATGTCTTATATGCCATAGAAGTACAATTTAGATTCAATTAACATTACAATTACTCTAATTGTAAAGAATACTAGATTGTTTATATGATGCTCGTACATACTGCGTATTCATAATTTGTAACACATACTGTAGATTAAAAGATTAATGCATTTATCGAGAAACAACACAAGTACGTGCTTGTATATCACTAAAAAAAACCCCATCTCATTGTGAGGTGCCAATATAACAGTAAAACCTATGTTAGTCTGCAAGTTGTAAACTGTTTGGCAGTCAGAGGGACCCTCATTACTGTTCAGTATTTTTCTTCTTCATTTTTTGTTATCAGTTATGAAATTCGTTGAAGATACCTGAAGATTGAAACACTTAGCCTTGAGTATCAAATGATATGGTTTGGTATTAATTCATGTTAGTTTCTAGTACAACCGATAGTGCGTTAAAATATTTACAAATGCATGAAATACTTTTAAGCTTTTCATTTTTTTATTCGCGCTGTCTATATATTATAGATTTACAACTAGAGAAAACCTTATTAGACCCTTGAGAATCCCCATAACATGGCCTGGTTACAATATCATTTGTCTGTAGAGGATTCGTGCTGTATCTTCCATTATCTGAAAGGAGGGAATAACAGATATCCAAACCTAGGGGTAAAAACCACTTGAATCGTTCTTGAAATGAAAATCGACGACAAATATTATCTTAATTTATTAGTGTAGAAATGCGCTGGTTGTTGACAGAAGTTTCCAAATCGTCTTTTTCTGTCAATAGAACGGGACCCCCAGATCTAGGAACCACTGCTTCTGGCACAAAAGATGATTAGCATGATTAGTGATGGAAGGTAAATACATTACGCACGGAAATGAATATATTCTTGATGTAAATTTGATTGCATAGACCTGACTTTGATTTCGTGTCATACATTTAAGTGGCCTGGGAGTCAGACAAGGTTATGTAATAAGCGCAACATCAATGGGGATTTTGTACAAACTGTAGTCCTGGAGATTTGGAGGGATTTCCACTGGCTAAGAATTTGCACGATTTGGATAAGTAGCATGGACTAATATCAGATATCATTCAGACGGTTTTAAAGTTTATAATCATTGTAAACACGAGATACTCTTGTTGAGGGAGACTACAAGCCTACATCATTTTTTGGACGCCATATCTGTGCATATGTAGAACTCAAGTGTTCAGAATATTGAACCGGTCGTGGTAGCTTAGAGGTAGAGCGTTCGTTTCGCAACCGGGAGGTCATGAATTCGAGCCCCTCTTGTACCGTGGTCGCGTCAAGACGTACATTGTAAACATAGGTAGTGATTGTTCCTTCGGCATTTAGAAGTGAATATCATGGGTCTTTCAGATATGACTTTGAAAACGGAGGTCCTGTGTCACGGTAGGCGTTGGCACGTTAAAGAACCCTCACTGCTATATGGCCCTGAGTGCTAAGCATACAATGTAGGTCTAAATTTGTGGTATTTCATCTACAGCTGGTGACGTCTCAATATGTGCAAAACGTTCTCAACGGAACATTAAAACAAATAAACAACCAACCAACCAAAAATCGAATTAGGTGTCACGTCTAATGAAAATCAACATATTTACATTTAAAATAGGGCTTTTTAAAAGTCTTTCGTTTGCATATCTTGCCCTGATTTAAAAAAGGAACTAGTTTAAATATTAGAATAAATCGTCGTTCAAACACATTTCTGTCGCCTTCAAGGTCTGACGTTGTTTTGACTTATAAATAATGTCTTCGATATTTGTGATGAAATAAAAACAGACCTTGCACTTCATGAGATTCCTTAATTTGTGGTAAAACTCATTTTCTGGCAATTAAAAATAAAGCTCTCTTCTGTATTTGAACTCTGTGTGGACATTGTGCTTTGAATATTATATTTTTTTTATCAGAAAGGCTACTGCAATTATGTTCTGGGTGGGCATATTCACGCAGATATCTAGCAATCAAATAGACCAGGCTCTTTGTACAGAACCGGACTATTTTGGTTTTTTTTTTCTCCCGATCTTCATTTTCTAGATTTTTGAAATTGATCTGATAATACGGACGTTAAATAAACATTTCATGACAGAACTCTACTGATTCTCCACCAATTATACACAATCAATCAGAAAAAACCCTCTTATTGACTGTTCAATGGACGCGAACTAGGAACAAACTCCTCGATTCTTAAATTTGTGAATTGAATTACATAACATTCAAATGAGGTCCTTGATTAAATCTGATATGATATGATGTCTGAAGTATATTGATGGGAAAAAGACAAATCTGCAAGGTCGGACATGAGGTCATTCAATGCTATACAACCTGAACCCATTTTGATGGTTCCAAAAGGCGTGTATTATAACGAACGTTTTGTTTTGAAAGTTATATGAAAGAGTTAATTCTCTTAATGAGTTCATGATGATCCTAGTTAGAATAGGTCTTCAGTACCCCCTTGCTTGTAGTAAGATGCGACTAAATGGGGCAGTCCTTCGGATGATACTGCAAAATCCGAGGTTCCGTGTCACAGCAGGTGTGACACTATAAAGATCCCTCCATGCTCAAAGGCCGTAAGCATCGAGCATAGGCCTTAAACTTTGCAGCCCTTCACCGGCAATGACAACGTCTCCATGAGTGAAAGATTCGCGAACGGGACGTTATACAATATACAACCAACCAACCAAATTTTCAAGGTGACCGCTACTTCTTTTCCCACTATACCATATTTCTCATTCACTTTAAAAGTCTTCTATATGTTTTAAACGCTGGGTTTTTTTTTATCAATCAATTTGTCAGTTTTCTATCTTACATATGGAACTACATGTATTTTAGAATTTTTATTTGAAATTTATTATTTATTTTTTTTTTAAAATTGATAACTCGCAAGAGAGAAAACTTCCTAATAATGAACCTTATCCATTCATCCATCTATCTATCTATCTAGCGTTTAGAGCAGTATGGACTTTACGCTTTACAAAATAAATTTATTATTATTATTATTATCTATCTATCTATCTATCTATCTATCTATCTATATATATATATATATATATATATATATATATATATATATATATAACTTTGGATACTATCTATATTACTAAGTTCAAAAATAAAGAATTAAAGAATTTAAAAAAGGGTGCTTTTATATGTTTCTTTCTTTCAAAAATCTTTTATTCACATTTTAAGATAAGATTTCAGAGTGCATATTATTGGATGAAGGCAACAATTCAAATTAGAATTTCGTTATCTCATATCTCAGTGTCTGTATTTAATGGAGGATAATGAGTTTGATGTTAGATGTTGAATTAGGTATTCTCTTTGAATCAAACTTTGTCGATCTCGAAATTGCCGTTCTGAGGACTTCACAGAAAACGGTGGTTTAATGTTCCTCTTTGAACGAAAGGTGGAGCTTGGAGGTAAGGACGACGTTATAAAGGTGTTTCTTTGTTCCGTGATTTGTACAGCAATGAAAAAAATTCATTCCCGTGAATTTATCCCAATTCAAAACTGTAACTCTTTTTAGAAATACTTTATATGATTGCAAGATTTTTCTAGTTATTGAAATAGACTATATCGATGGAATATACAAAACAAATGTATAAACGAATATTCTGCTCATTGAAAATTGGCATGCATTAAAACCTTGACACATAATGACTGAAGATTTATATCCTATTGTTAAGAAGATTTACCCCGTTACATAATGGTTAGTCTGCACTATTGTGGCGGGACCTTTGCACATTTGCACGGGCACCTTGCTTTCCACTTCCCCGTTATTACACGGTGCATATCGATTAAAGAACTTTAAAATCATCAATCTCATTTACTTCAAAACGTCCAGAATATCCAAAAGTCAATAGGTAATATCATCTGATCTCTTTTTTCCCCTTTTAAAATTTCTTTTGACTGAGAGAGGCAACATTTGCGACGTCTCCGCAGATCAGCTTTCGGACTCTAGTTGTGGAACTGAAAGGGAATACGGTAATTGCTATTCCTGTGTTGAAGGAATTCAAAAATTTTGTAATAATTGGATAATAACTATATATTGTTTACATACAAGACAAAAAGCAAGGTCTCTAGCCGCCCAAAAACTTCGGTTTACATTCAAAAAAAGAATACACCGTTTCTCTTTTTGAAAGAGTTAGGGTCGGTTTGATGTTTCAGAAAATTAGGAGTTACGTTAGAACTTACAGATCCCAATGTTGTTTGAAGTTGATTCATATTCGTTTGACTCTTGTGCTCATCGAAATCTTTCTTATTCATTAGACATATTCCTATGAGTTTTAATAATAATATAATTAATCTAATATGGTATCATGTGTTACGAACTTGGTATTTCTTTCAATGGTTTAGACGAGTTCAATATATTAAAAAAAATGTAATGTAAGTAATTAGTCTGAGATTAAACGGGTTGAAGGTCGGTACCATTTTCATTTTGAGAAATGTCGGGGAATTATGAAAGTCGATGAGTAAGGATTTGATTTTATAAGATTAGCATTAAAAGCAATATAGAAAAACTATTTCAAGCAACATCCATATATTAAGAGCAAAATAGTTAAAATATTAAGAAATAATTCAAAGTTTTTCATTAATTAAAAATAAATGTATGTCAATGGAACTGGCATTCCTTTACTTGAAACAGTAAACACTTAAAGCATTTTCAAGAGAGCGCTGACCTTGAAAACTGGGACCATCAAACACAGTCATGATTTGCAAGCTCTATAACTGGGCACTTCGGAAACGACGAACAAATTTGTTTGTCTGTTTAGATAAATCATTAAATGAATAGATGGTCCGCAACTCTGCAGTTAGACACTTTAGAAACGACGAGCAAATTTGATTTTCTTAGATATCTAAAAATCATCAAAACAATGGAAAGTCAGCATTTAATGTTAATTTTGATCGGATACTTATTAGCTTAATATCATATGATATATCGCATGCAATGTATATTGAATTCTTGTAATATTCATTTTATTTTATGCTGATCATAGAAGCGATTTACTAAACCGTTAACAAAGGTTAGAAAGATATGTATCTTTTTTTATTATTTATTAATTTATTCATTTTGAAAAAAAAAGAAATATCCCTTGGTTAAGCGGTGTATCTCTTTTCCTTTTTAAAATTGCCATCTTCCAAAATAATACTTTGATATGTGTCAATATCGAGATGAGATTTTCGTTTATCTTAAAGTTGATAAAATAGTAAAAATTTAACAATGATAAAGATGATGATGATAGACATCTTTTTAAGAAATACAGTAAAACAGCATGCGACATCAACACTCTTAGGACAATTGAATTGTTATATCTGTCTACATGCTGCATACGTAAATATACAAAGTATCGTTTATCGATGAATTTAATTAATGCAATTATATCTTGATTAAACACGCCCCTGTATGTCTGTACTGAATGAATATCAAACACTAGGAATTGTGTTGAGAATATCGTGAGTTGCTATTGAAATAATTGCCATGCGATATGCATATATTATATTACTTGGTATTTCAAATGTATACTTTTAGCTTTTTATTGTTTCACGTATGCTGATCCTTGGTGTAAAGAGGTCAAATGTGTTGATAAAAGTAGGCTTTTAGAGATGAAGTCCAGAACACTTATTGAAATATAATGAAAATAAATGCAGATTTATAAATAAATCAGATCTTATTTTCTTAAATTCTTTCGTTTTCGTATGTCTAAAAAGTCATTTCAAAGGGGTTCTCTACTTATAAAATGAACCAATTCTATATCTCCATTAATTCATCAATATACATTTTCTTATCGATTGTATGTATGCTCAATGATATTGGATATTCTCAATTTTGTCCGATACAAGATAAATTCCCCACAATTCTCCTTTAATAGCTGACCAGTTTTGTATTCCTGGTAGGCAGAAGTTATTCAAAAGCTTCGATATGAGAAGAAGAAATATTTAGCCATGACTTTCAACTCAACATTTAAATACATCGACGACGCTTTATCTATCAACAATATTCATTTATATTTTGATTCGATATACCTCAGTGTATTTAAAATAAAAGCAAGCCACCACAGAATCTTCCACATCTGTTTCATATTTGGATGTTTTTTGAACAAAGGCGTTAAAGACAACCTAGTAAATCAACATAGTGACAAACGGGATTATTTCAGCTTCTCTATCATCTATTCATCAATACTCCATTATCACTTGCGTATGATGTTTATATTTCCCAACTGATTCAATACGCGAGAGCATGTTCCACATATGATCAATTTTTAAACTGACACAGACTACTGACAAATACGTTTGATGTCACAGGGATTTCAACAGTCTCGTTTAAAGTCAGCAATTGGCAAATTCTACGGTCAATATATTGATCTTATTTGCAAATTCCACCCACAGGTATATCAGATCGAATGCTGTCTGATGTGCTTCATACCATTGTTAGGCCGCAATTTATATACCGATATTGACTATGTATAATTCCATTTACCTGATAAAGATAGAGGGTTAATTCAGTGGTAGATGTGACGGGTTAACAGGTGATGAGTACTCCTACTAGGCATCTGATGCCACCCTGGTATTTTAAGGGGTCTGTGTTTGCCATACTCTCAATTTTGTATCGTCTACAAATTTATGACATTGATCATTGTTCGTTATCTTTACACATTTTGTTTTGAAATAAGTAAATATTCCTTATGCAGTTTCACCATGACAGGGTAAGTATGAAAACAACTCGGTCAATATTTACATTTATTTCTAAACAAAATTCAATATTTCAAAATATTTAATATAGCATGAGAGAAAATACATTTATATTCATTGTCACGCGTATGAATCTTGTGAATATCGATATATCCGAATTAATCCAATGCATACATGGTGATAATTCTATATGATTAAATATACATTTAAAAATCAAGCAATTCTTACATTTGATAGTCATCACTCTCTTATGTGGAGGAGATCTAAATTGCCTTTTATTCAGTTAATTTCATAGGGTTTATAAGGTTGATGTCAGTTTGTTATCTTCAACTTTTCATTAAATATTCCAATGAAAAGCAACAGAAATGGCTTCTGATATTCCCATCATACGACCCACTTTTTCGTTAAATTGAGCGTCACTCATCAACCCCAACCACCCCCACCCCCAAATGCCTCCGAAATTAGACATGTGTAAGGACAACAGCAAATTCATACATATTTGTACAGTGCAAGCAACGGCGAAAACCATTTGCTTTAATTTTCAACACGAATCTGAAATTCGCATGGCTTCATCTTCTATTCAGCTTTACAAACATTTATACGGAGTAAGTACTTCTTGTATAGAGATTGGAGTTTCACAGCGCACAGTATCTACTTCAACAATACACGAAAAAAATGATTTATGAATTATCATATAAAACATGAACTATTCCATCGTTTGACTTCCATTTCATTTTTCTAACGTCTCTACCCCCTCACACAAATGGCATGCCTGAAGGAAAATACTATTATGTACATGTATATCTCAGTATCAATTACAGATTCATCCGAGTCATTTTATCTGTATTTATTGTCATCTTTAAGACTGAAAAACAACAATTATCATACAGAACATGAACTGGTGGAAAGAGACTGTCTCTAATATTTTCAGATTTGTGAGAGGGAACTTTCAACCGAATTTCTCACAGAAGATAATTTAATCACAGACAGCTATAGCGCTTCCAATACTCAACATGTACGTTCATGTACTTACTTATAATCATCATACCCGCACTTTCTAAAGAGAGTTGCAAGTTATTACCCTGCAGGTATGTTCACGAAGCTTTCCTAAGATATGTTATAAGACATGCCCTAAGATACAACTTAGGAAAAAAGTTAGGAACATTCTAAGATCATCTTAGGACATGTCTTAGGATGTGTCTCGACGATGTCTTAGGAACATCTTAAGTTAGTACATCCTAACTACTTAGGAATAATCTTAATAGGAAGCATTACCATCATACTGTTATGATGTATAGATTCATTTATTTGTATCGGAAGGTTGGTGGTCTCTTCCCGGGTACATGGTATCTGGGTTCTCTCCTCCACCTACAAGAACTGGACGCCACCAGATAACTGAAAAAAATGTTGAGTGTGGCGGAAAACAACAAACAAAACACATTCATTTGTTCACATGATACATGTATTTGTGATGAAATTGAAATATTAATTTGTTAAGACCTATACATCTATGGAAAAGAAATACATTTTTAAAACATAAATATATCGTACATTCAATATGATAATTATTTTTATTATAAAGTTAAAAATTATATAATGATTCAGTACATTACATAAAATAAATTTTAAAAATTAAAAACAGATCTTGTGATTCGAACCCCTACATGTGTCTTTGAGATACAAGCAAATAAATAAATGCTATGCGAAACCACTAACACAAGCCATTCCATTCGACATGCAAGATACTAGTATTTCAATTTTTCTCAATAATACTTTGACTGCAATGAACTCATGTCAAGTGCATGAATAAAAAATACTAAATGATCTTTTTTCGGAAACAAGTTAAACCGGTTTCAATTCATGTGTGCGGATGATCATGAGTAAGAAGAGGAATCCAAATTTTTCAACGGGAGAAATCCATGTTCAATGTGATCCCGAGATATCTGTAGCAGGCATTCATTCATGTCGGCAATGACACGACTCACACTAGATCTAGATATATTGTGCACGTCTCCTATCACTGCCTGAAAACTACCGGTTGCATAAAATCTTAAAGCTACCATAACTTGCAGAGATACTGGCAATGCACGTGATCGTGCAGTTGGTCTTTGCAGTCTATAGCCAACAATATTGCAGAGATTAATTATCAAAGGTCGCGGAAGTCTGTATCTACTCACTATATCGTCGTCGTTTAAATAATCCAGGGGGTTATCAATGTCTCTAAATAACCTTTCACGATTTCTTTGAGCTCTTCTCCTCAATATTATGGCTGCCGCCATGTTTATACAGACTTAGGATGATCTTAGGACAAGGGTTATGCAGTCCTAAAGTTAGGACGAACTTGCGGCGTGTCCTAAATTTAGGAAAGCTTCGAGAAACACACTTAAGACTAAGACGTGTCCTAAGACATACTAAGGACACGTCTTAGTCCTAAGATAGCTTCGTGAACATGCCTGCAGGTCCGTCCGTCTATCACAACGTCTTCTTCCTTGCCCCCCCCCCCCCCCCCCCCCCGCAGGTTTTCCACCACTCCTGTTGCATATTACGCAGCTGACATATCATCTTTTGGAAGATGATTGGTTGTGTCCTCTGGATGTGCAATAAGTTTTCAGAATATTCTTTTTTCACCTTAACAGGCAAACAACGAACAAAAATCCGGTGCTCAGTCCATTGTATCATGTGCAACAAGAATATGTCTGGTGGTAATAAGAACTTTAAAGACAAAAATCTTCTTTTTACAACTCCTTTTCAAATATAATTTATCATGAATTTATTTTCTATTTCTGTTATGAATTAATCATATGAAACACTAACAGAAGAGACCACTATATTTTCAAATCCATAGCCACATGCTCATTATCACGTCTAAATAGAAAACACCTTTACCGTTAGACAGCACCTTATGCAGGTATATGTGTACATATGTATGTAAAGTACATCTGGAATCGAAATGAAAAATGTAATTTCTGGCTATGTAGCGGTTAAAAAAAGAAGAAAGGAACAGTTATGCTGTCTACTTTTAGTTTCTATTTTGAATTCAGATTTGTATTATGTCATTTTTTTTTTTAATACATTTATTGTACTTTGTTTTATTGGCTTACATGTAAAGCGCTTTAGGGCAATTTTTGATGAGATAAAGCGCTATATAAATATAGAATAATAATAATAATAATAAATTCTTCCCAGAGGTCATATTCTCACCTGAACATCTTATGCTAAATTTGATCACGTATGTTCAGGTAAAGTATGAAATAAATATCGTCGTTTCTTTGCTAGCTACACAAGTACGACGGACAAGACACTAAGTATTGCAATGCAGCGATGTTGATCTATGTTAGAAGAAAGATAATCGCTACGTTCCACATCACGTGGAGTCACGTAGAGTTCGCATGCCGCTGTTTATCTCCCTTTAACTATACCATGTCAGGAAACTTAAAATGTTGTACCAGCAGTGAAAACGGAACATTTAATTTCATAGTCAAGTTGAGTCAAGAAACGGCTTAGCGAACAACTATTTAATATAGGGCTTCTTTCAATGACAATTCTGATACAGAAACAGAAAAAGAAAGACAAAAATAATCAACACAGAGGTTCTTAAATCTTTTCTGATGTGCACATCAGAGTGAGTTTTACCCTAATTCATCTGAAAAAGGTTTGATTTCGTATTTGGCATTACGGCGTTGTAGTATAAATCGAATGATATACCAGATAAATTACAAAATCCCTGATAATGTAACAGCAGTTACTGGCTTTTGATTCGGTTTACTCGTGATTATACTGTCTTAATCCGATTCACGTAATGGTAAACATCGGCCTATGGCCGCGGTCAAACAACTCCTGACCAGTGTCCCTTTTCATATTTAATATTTGGCGACTGAAATAAAAAAAAATATCTCCCTTTCAATCAAATTTATATGCATGCACCATTTGGTCAAGAAGAATAAGCAAGTTTTATCAAGTATGGATATTCTCTAGAAATAGAGAAATCAGTGTTTCCGTATTTTCATCTTAATGGCAAGATTCTTTTGTCTGAAAAGGGCCACTTGTTCATATAGTCACTAGTCAACTTTACAGGTCAATAATTGTACACATATGTCGAGTAATACATGCCTATAACATAGAAAAGAGAAAGGCAAATAAAAAAGAAGGTGCAAGTATTGTGTGGCTTTTTTTTTTACTTTACGATCACTTATTGACTGACAAAGATCAATCAATGGTTTATACAAATTTTTATTGACTTTGATTTAGAAAAGAGACAAGCAAATAAAAATGTACAAACTTCAACATATAAATAGTAAAACTTTCTTTATACACACTCTTGATGAAATAGACTAAAAAACAACCACATAAAAAGGTATTTTATTTCAAACCCTGTACGATTTTGGCATGGAGAACGGACAAATTAAAATTCTCTCGTCTGACGGAAGCCATATTGTATGGGTGATACCAGTTCACCATAAACTAGGAGTGTTATCTATTCAAAGTGTTCTTGTAACTAGTTTGGTATATGAATTGAAGTATACATGATAGAAAAAGAGTTGATAATTTCTATGAGCTAGATTTGTAAGCAACAATAATTTTACCTCTTTATCTGTGTACATTAGTAACTTTCAAGAGCATTAAATATATATCATATACTCTTCAATATATACCCTAAAATCATTGATTTTTTCAGACCAAAAAAAATTTGAAATGTCAAAAAAAATTACATTCACGTCATTATCAGTACATGTATATATCTGTTTCACATATTTTGGCAGAAAGGGGAGAGAAATGATCGATTGTCTGTGTACTATAAAAACCATGTGCGACACTTAGTGTTTCTGAGCTGGAGTACGAAGTTTGAAATACCTCATTTTCTGAAGAAAAAAAAAAAAATTGGAGTATGTCGTTGTTACCCTGGTCCGTCCGTCTTTCTTCTTCCTCAAACGAAAATATGACATTAAAAAGTTTGAAATACTTCTATTTCATATGATTTGCCGAGAATACAAGAGTGAATCAAAGTACTATAAGTACTAAGCGTTATGCTCTTAAACAAGATGCAATACAGTACTAGTAATATTTTACTATCATTTCTGAATGTGCAATCTTTACGGTTATGCAGACACGGGGTTTTCTTTGAGTCCGTTTTTCTGTACGGTTGGGTCTAGTCGGTTTGGAAATCTAATTGGTTGACACAACGACTGCGAGGTTGAATTGACATTTAACCCCCAACGACATCCGGTTAGATTGGTCCCCAATCTGATATACCATCGGGGGATAGTAGACAGGATAGACGGATATCCGGAAACGCGAAAACGAAAGTAGAAATCCAACTAGTGACAGAAAAGCGCTAAAACTTTGCTTAGCGCTTTAAAAACGCGTAATAAATAAAATTAGTTTGAACATATTTATTATATATATAATATACAGTAGGTTTGAACACAACTTAAACAGAAACGAAGTTTTCCGGTTGCCACTTGTGATAAGCAACTACAAAAAAATTAATATAGTAATTACTGAATTCATTCTCCAGGGGCAATATGTTAAGAAAATAATAAAAGAAAAAGTTCTATAGTGTCTTCAAAGGAAAATTATAATATTTTGTTTCCTAAACTTAGCTGTTATTGTTCATATAGGGGAAAAAATCTCACAGTGAGAATGCTTGATTTATAGAACGCAGGCATCGTATCAACATCAGTCAAAATAGTCTTCTGTATTAATGTTTGAATCCAACAACTAATGGAGTTAATCAATCATAACTTTTTTTAAAAAGAATTTTTTTTCTTGATGTAAATAAATATAAATAAATATATACTGAGTAACACGAAATCTGGATTGTAGGACTTTGAAGATCGAGGATTCCCATTTCCTGCTTGTCAAGATTTTTTGTAACAAACCAACTTCCAATTTATATGCTGACTTACTGGTATACTATCCCGGCTTACTTACTGGTAATAACATTTTAACTTACTGATAATTTTATTAAGATTTACTGGTATATTGCAATTCTGATCTGACTTTCTGGTAATGTTATTTTGATTAATGGTAATTGTATTCTGACATATCGTAAATTTTATTCCGACTTGCTGGAAATTCTATTTTGACTCACTGGTAATGTTATTTTGAGTTACTGGTAATGGTATTTTGACTTACTGGTAATGGTATTCCGACTTAATTGAAATTTTAATCCGACTTGCTGGAAATGTCATTGTGACATTCTGGAAATACTTCCTGGTAACACTGTTCAGAGTTACTGACAACTACTTGTATATCTACATCAGTCATACCCTCACTAATATTACTTGTAATGATATTTTGACGGTAATGATATCTGATTAATCACTGGCTTTGATATGCAGATTAATCAGTGGTAATGATATTTTTATTACTTACTGACCGTGATTTCGTTAAAAGCTGGTGACAATATTCTAATTAATTACTGGTAATGAATGTATCAGAAATCCTGTGGTTAGGGCATTTACTTCACAACCGGGCTGTCCGGGGTTTGATTCTCTATCAATCCCAAGATCTTTAGCATCCAGCAAAGGGAAGGTCACGAGTCATGACCTTAAAAATGGAGGTCTCACCCTACAGCAGGCTTTATATAGAACCCATTGCTACTTAAGCGCCATGCAAATGTCCTCGCGTACATGCAGATGGTGACGTCTCTCTATATGAGTGAAATTTTGGAATGGTGCATCAAACACTACATGAGAACACAAGAGTGAGAAAAACATGGCAAACATTTCACTGTTGTTTTATGTCCCATTCAAGATCTTTTTGCTCAGAAAGATAACACGAGCTTTAGATGAATTACTATCAATTTTCACCTACGTAGTGAGAGTTCTTTATCATGACACGAGACCTCCAGTTTTAGGGTCTTAACAGAAAGACTTTCGCTTTTAATATTGTGTGCTTGGCGAAGGAGCAGTCACTATCACTACCTATATGTTAAACCTGGGAATCAAACCGAGAACCTTCCAACTGCATACCAAATGCCCAAACTGGCAGGCTGCTGAAATTTTTCATTTAAGAGTATATGTTAACTGTATTTGATATCTATGATTACGGAACCAATTACTGATTCTATTCTCCAGTGGCAACTTAATAAAAAAATTTAAATAAGATACCAAAATGAAATCTGGCTAATTTACAAACTCATCAAAGCAAAAATTAAATATTTCATCCCAACGATAACTCTTCTTGATTGTATGTGCATGAAAAAAGCAGGTAGAAAAAAAATAGTTGTGCTGTACATTTATTTACAGACATTTACAAATATCACAGGGACTATATCAGTCAAAAAAGTCTTCTATATCAATGTTTGGATCCAACAAATCATCCTTAAATGGAGTTAAATCAATCTGATTTAAAATGAGATTTTCAAATGTTTCTTCAAGGTCTGTCTCTCCAATTAAAATTGCCCCTTCCATCCGTCCATCTCTTAACACAACCTTTACATATTCTGATCCTGAAGAGAAGAAACAAAAAAAGAAAAAAGTGTTATACAAAGAGGATTGCAAAATTCGAGCAGCCAGGTTGGACAGTCACTCAATTAAGAGAGATGAAAATAGTTAGGTTATATAAAGAGAAAGGTGATCAATTTATATAATGCTTGCTGATCAGTCCATTATGTATGGACTGATATAGAAATTTCTGATCCTATTAATGGACAAGGTCATGATTAGGTTTCATACTTTATCAGAAAATGACAGCAACACTAAAATTTGAAATGAAAAACTACTTTTACCTTTAGTTACCCTCAACAAAATCTCATAGTCACTTCCTAATCCTTGAGCATTGAATTTACCCAAAAGAATGACCTAAAACATAACAAAATAACTGGATTTATGAAGAAGTTTGATTTTTTTCCGCCAACAATATAAGATATGTATTAATACATGGAGGAGAAAGAGACAGAAAGAGATCATTAAAACCTGCTTGCTTGGTTTCAAAGATTCATTTGGAAAAAATTCTATTTCTGCAACTAAAAGAGTTTCTATAATCTACAATGAGGTATCTTTGCTACAAATATTTTAAACAATGTTTTAATGATAAAAATAAATGAATAAGAATGAGTACACAATTATGTAACGTCTCTCCGGGAAACAGTAAAAAATATTGCCCCAAAGTAGTGTGGAAAACCTCGAAAATTTGTCCAAGGCCAGTGGCTGATCTCAGAAGTTCAAGGGGTCATTACACCTCTGAGGGACAATAGGTTTGACTGTTTCCCCGAGATACATGAAATATCTGTTTTATTACAAGGGCAAGTCAGTAAGTACCCAGCCTAACTTATTTCCTGTTGACTGAGACGGTCACGATTTGTATGCCTTGTTTCAATACATGTTTTATGCCTAGGTACAAAATTCCAAGCGTATCGAGCCATTTTTTAATAAGATACTGAATGTCAAACATGGCTAGTGATGCAAAGGTATGTTTTTCATCTAAAGGCGAGTACTGTGCTGTAATTCGGTACATGTATTTAAATGGAAAATAGGCAAGGAAATACATGGCCAGTTAGCCGATGTTGATGGGTCTTATGTACCATCTTAGGCACAGGTTAAATTCTGGGTAGGGGAATTCAAACGTGGCAGAACATCTTTAGAAGATGAAGCCAGGTCTGGACCCCCAAGGGACGCCACTGACAAAGAAATGTGTAAATAAGTTCTGGATCTGGTATACTCTGATAGGTGAATTCAGGTGGAAGAAATAGTGCAGGCATTAGGCATTTCACATGGTAGAGTGTCAACAATATTACATGATCATTTAGGTATGCAGAAGCTAACAGCCCATTGGGTCACCAAATCCCTTAGCGATGAGCAAATGGCAACCAGAGCATCAGTATGCAGTGCTTTGTGAAGCTTATTAGGTCAAAAAATGATTTCCTTTTGCATCTGGTGACTGTAGATGAGACTTGGGTTTATTATTATAAGCCAGAGAATAAAGCTCAGAGTCGTTAGTGGGTAGGGCCGGGGTCCCCGAGGCCAAAGAAGTTCAAGACTTGGCCACTTGAAAAAGAATATCTGTGAATGTCATTTCCACTCTGACAAAGAAGTCATGATGGCAACTGAGCAGTGGGTCAATGGAAAAGACCCTGACTTTTTCAGTTCTGGGCTGATGGCACTTGAACACTATTTGTCTAAGTGCATCACACTAAAGGGCAATTACATAGAAAAATGAAGAGGCAGATCTAAACCGAAAATAAATTAGGCTGGTTGCTTATTGACTCACCCTCGTATATAATTCACTTTTATCTGCAACAAAAGAACCATAATGTTGTAGGTTATATTTTACTAACAAGAATTTATCTTAACATTCAATAAAATGTTGTTCAAAAATTTCTCAACATACATATATTTAAAAAACTCAGTTGGATATGTATAGCTGAATAACAGTAGCACATTTATAACAAAATTCACGAGTAGTGCCGTGAAACAGTCAAAAGTTCAAAAAAACTATCGTTCAGTCAATAATTTAACTATAACATGATAAAGAAATTAAGAAGGAACAAACAAAAATTGGTTAATTGCTCTATTTTGACACAGTTGGATAACTTCTATTAATTAATACACAATTTCAACATTGATGTTATGAAATAGCTATTAATATAAACTAAATATGTACAGTTAAACTTCGATATCTCGAACACCGATATCTTGAATATCATGGATATGTCGAAGTGATTTGGAAATTCCAATGACATATTCCTTAAGTATTTTACCTTTGATATTTTGAATACTCCGATACCTCAAAGTTTTTTCTTGGCCCCATCGAGTTCGAGATAACGAGATTGGATTGTATGTACTTTATTAACATTTGCCAACATAATCAAATGCATTATGAGGTAAAGACTTTGTTTATTCAGTTGATTAAATATGATGGTAAATTTGGAAATAATGAATTTGTCATGTAAATCAACACTTTCAAAGAAACGATTTATCATTTGGTTTGCTGTTGATGATAAACCAACTAATTACAGTTTGATAAAAATCAATTTGCTTCCCAGAATTGGAAATGATTCATTTTAAACTTCATCTCTTTGTATTCCACATTATTATTAATAATTGACAAGAGCTCCAAAACGTGGGGAATATTCCCTCAAAATGAGTGTCTACAAGCTTTTTTTTTATGAAGTCCTGTAGTGACCTTGACCTTTTGATCCCAAAGAAAGGGTTTTTCCTCTCTAGATAACAAAATAAATGTACATATTAAGTATAAAATCAGTCAAGCAAAGAAATGTGGTCTGTAGAATATCTACCATCTTATTCTATGAAGTCCTGTAATGACCTTAACTGCTGATCTTTTCATCCCAAGTTCAAAAGACTTTGGGGAAAAGGTGATATATTGAAAATTATATACTTACATTTTCAATGTTTTTGTCTTTGATATCTCTACAAATTTTTCTCATTGATGTTTTGCAGTTGTATATAAATATAGTATGTCTAATTTTGATGGCTGAGAATTCTGACAAAAATGAAAGTAGAATGTAAATAGAAATAAATTTCATTTCTGAAAATATGCATGTATATGAGGGTATGAACTGCAATGCTTCATGGAAAGTATTGTCGGTTTGAGGAATTGAAGTGATCTGCAATCTCATATATGACGAATAATTCTGATAATCTATATGATATTTTTAAAACTATAATTCCTGATTTAAGAAATTTATTTTTGAAAATACTCAAGGGTATGAACTGTGATGCTTTATACCAGCATGCCTCAGGAAGTGCTTGTAACTGCTCTTGACACGACTGTTTTCATTAGTGCGATGATCAATTTCCATAAAAAAATTGGGGTTTTTTGGTTGCATTGTCCACACAAATACAGACTATACCTTTGTCCCATGATTTTTCATCTCCAAGATGTGATTTTTGTTTCCTTATAGATCTACATATATATAACACATTGTTTATCTTTTTCAATGATAGATTTTTTTTTTTTAATCTGGAACCAGTTTCATAAGAGTACTTAAAATTGAAACCGAAATCTACATTTGAATTTTTTTTTTCATTCTGTACACAGCTTTGTAGAACAGTTAGTTATTATCACCATAATTACATACACCTTTTCATCATAAGTTTGTTTTTAGTATATTTCAAGTTCTTAAATAAAATGGGCCCATTTAGGACAATGTTTCCAAGAAAATTCAAATTGGTGAAAACAAAAATCAATCTCAGATGTCAAAACTTGTCTAAAATTATAACAAAAATGTATGAATCCTGTTTTCTATTTGACACTGGACTTCTGAGTCACTTTGTTAGTGCATTGCAGCTAATATAAAAGAATTTGGAAAGGCAAACTCAGAATGTATGAGAAAGACTCACTTTGTAGTTGAAGAATTTAGTGACATGGGCAAACACTTCAAAACAGAAATCCAGTGAAATGGGTTGGCTGTTGACGTCTGCCACCATGCACTGACCAGCGTATGCTCCCATCTGCCTGGCCTGGGACCAAAGTCTCATCTGAAATAAAAACAAATTGCACAATATTTACAGTTTTCTACACCTAAATTTTGTCCATTTCATTGATATACTGTAAAATCACTCATTTTTATCAGGAGTCGGAGAAAGGATGGGTCAAGTTAAAGGTTCTAATTTCTTTGTATAGAAATACAAATTTATACTCTTGAACTTAAATCCTTCCCCAGCACATTACTACAGCGACTGATAATTTGTCAATCATGATATTAAGTCCCAGTCCATATACACAGTTTATTTTTTTTTTTTAAATCTAAACCATGAAAATTTGGCTCAGTAAAAACATGTGATCATGATTTTGGTAGATATAATCATATTATGCATTTTCAATGTCTGTGACTGAAATTTACTGATTGATTTACCAGTGTCATTTACTGATAAACTGAGAGGTCCGGGCAGCCAGAGAAGCTGGATAGATGTAGCTATGTGATCCCCCCAGCATGAACACCAGGTTTCATCCTTCTTTACATGATGAATATTGTACAATAGTACCAGGCAGCATTGTAACCGCAGGTCATTGTTTCATAAAGCTTGTCACATTCATTCTCTTAATTTTCATAAATGATGACAGATTTGATAATATTTATGAAACTGACATCAGAGGTAAATTTCATCTAATCACCCTTTGTGTCAAAATGAAAATGGGTTTGATCCTTTACATAAAGCAATTTGATAAGACCTGTCAACTCGTGCATATTTAAAACTGATGAACAGATTTTCATAAATATCCTTCAAAGTCTTAAATCACATATTAATATTGATTTTTCTTTTAGGTATATTTATATCATTCAAGACATGTTATGCGTCAACTAATCACTGTTAAGGGTCACATAAGATATCTGATACTGGCATAAAACATTTCATAAAAGTACTACATATATCAGCAGGCACTGTGCTAATAACACATTTACTTATAACTTTAATCCCAAACTAGCAATTCAAACATGAGAAATGTACACTTTTGTCCCTTATTTTCAGTCATAAGTTCATGAAAAGTTCAGGTAAGCATTAATGAATGTATAAAGACTAGACAAAGCCGGAAATTACTAGATTAGGCTTAAATCTAGATTTCTTTAAAAAAAAAAAAATGAAAAAAAAATAAATAAACAACTTAAGTTGAAACTTTGACTTAAGTCTCAGATTTTTGCTCATATATTGATTGCTCAGTAAAAGAAAACCAGGGGTAGACAAATGGCACTGCCTGACACCCAGGGCAACCATATTTTAGTGTCAGGTAGGTAAAATTATGAGAATAACCTGTCTGTGGGCATGTAAACTTTTAAAGTAAAATAAAAGAAATATGATATTAATATCAAATGTAAATGCGTTAACAATGTCGATTGCTGATATACCAAAAGTATGTCAGCATTCTTCTGGTGATTTAAAATGAATAAATCCCTCTAGTGAGAAATGACATGGTCACTAAAATGCTTAAATGTACAGAGAAGTTAAAATTTACTGCAAAGTGCATAATCTACTTAGTCGCAATGTCCCGGTGAATGCACAATGCCGTTAATGAATTGAAACATGGACAAGTTTGTGACATTTAGCGGGAGTGTATAAAAAGACCCAGAATATAGTATTAACAACTATCAGCCATCTGTATCTGCAAAACGTGCAAAGTATGGCAAAAAGAAGAGAATCCAAGGACATCTCAAATTTTGGCAAGACATTTGGTTGATGCTTTGTTACGATGAGCAAACTGAAATTTATATGCTTTGTTATGATGAGCAAACAGAAATAGATCAAATAAATTGATTTAATAAAATACAAGATAACCAATTTGAAATAGTTCTATTTATATATTTCTTAATTTAAGGTGGGACAAGTAAATTTTGTGGTAGGGCAAGTGAATTTGGTGTCTCTACCTGTCTTTGGGCAAATATTTCAAAAATCTATTTGTCTACCTCTGAGAAAACTCAAACATAACTGAGATTTTTTTTTTTTTAAATTTAAGCCTGGCCCTGTCAATAATATGTATCTGATGACATTCATTTTGTCCACTGATTCTGTAATTTTGAAATCTGAATCATATGTTGTTGAGGAATCATTTTCAGTAGCATTTCCCCATTTTCAGCCAGTAATTTGAACAGCTATGCTGAAATTTATGTCAGTGTCATATTCCCTTGGCCATAAGAAATTAAATGAATCATTTCTTTCATGCAAATTGAGCTAAGCAATACTTATTTCAGGGCAAAATGTGGCTCTCCATATCACTTTGTATTCATTTGCAATGGATTTTTGATTGTGTTCCATAATATTATAGATAATGTACATTTCTTTGAATAAATCTATAAGTGCCAAAATTATTGACTGAAAACAACATCTTACAATATATACACAAGAAATGTCCGGTTCTGTACAAGTTGATACTATTTTTGTCTGGTGTCAAATAAAGTTTTTATCACAAAATATATAAGTAAATTAGACATTGTTTTTGTTTGTTTTGAACATATTTTATTGATCAGGTCAAAAGGATTGGGAACAAGTTCTAACAACTTAACTAGTCTCTCTCCTAAAAATATTACAATTGTACAAAAATGTCATGGAAGACAATAATGAAGGGAATGTACAACAAATAAACGAATCTACAAGTTTCATCAATGAAGTTGTGAACAGCTGAGAAAATATTTATGTTAGTTTGTAGAGTCAAATTAACATCTCCACATAATAACAGTTTTGTATCAATATTGAATTGTGTGAATGTGTTGGGAATCCCCAAGAAAAAATAAATATATTCCAACTTGGCACAACATTTCCTGTTATAAAACAATTAAAATATATAGTGCATACTTAAACAAACAAGGATCATCAGACTTATACTTTACTACAATAGATGAATTATTGTATGGTTTTGAGAAAATGATAATACTATTATATAACATTATATTATAGGGTGGAAATAAACAGTTGCATACAGTGCTTTCAATTTTCCACTGAAATTTCCTGAGCTAGCATTAGATTCTCTACACAAAGAAAGAAACTCGACACATGCATTTTCACTGGTACCTGCAGCCAATGTTGTGCTGGTTCCCAGCTAGCTGTGCATACATCTCCAGCTGCATATACGTCATCCTCTGATGTCCTCATCTTATCATCAACGCATAGTCCACCATCTTTTGCTAGAGAAAACTGTTCTAACAATTTCAGGAAAGTCATAAAATCAAAGGAATTTACAAACAACAGCCATATTTTATTTTCTGAATGCTTTAAATAATCATCAGTATAATCTCTCATTTAAAAAGATGATACAGAATTAAGTATTCAATTCAAATTTAAGCAAAATACTGTTTACTGGAAAATGTTTGGTCCTGCTCATTTCATCCTTTTTCTGAATGACCAAACTTAATTTTTTTTTTTAATTACCTTTAAGTAGTAAAAAAAATTTTTTGGGGGCATGATAAAGTGGAAATTTTCTAACATAAAAGTACCTATTGGTATAACAGTACTTTTGACATACCTGATTCCCAGTCAAGACTGAGCTAGTATTGGGAACAACTCCAGTGGCACTGACCAACAAATCACAGCCATACACTTTGTCATTGGTGAGCTCTATATAGACAGGCCAGAAATCTACATAATAAAGACCATCTATAAGGAAGGTAACATAGCGAGGGCATATCCTCACATTGTGCACAATATGCAAGAGATAAATGTTCTGTCACATTATAGCCAGCATCTGTAACTTGGAAATTGGCATACATATATGTGTGAAAATGTCATGACCCTGGCAGAGAAGCTACTCAAAACCTTTATCAAGTCACTTTAAGCTTGAAAGCACTTACAAGAGAGTGCGGGCAGATTCCAATACGAGACTCATGAGCCACATCATTCCCCTGAGCTATAACAAAATATTTAGTCAAAGATTTTTTTTCCTTTCTTTGATCAAAGATGAGTCTAAAATGTTTAACCATGGTGATGTGCCACCACCTACATCAGAGGAACTGCATCTCCTAGATTTTGTGGAGGTGAGCTAAAATCTGCTGAATATGATTTCAAATATGACTTTTGAGCAAATACTATTAATACTAATCTGATTAAATATGATGAAGAATTTTCTGAACCAGTCTGCAATACAACACTTAAAACTGGAATGGCACAATTTTTAGTCTATAATTATTATTTAGTGGGACCCAGTGCATTCACAATAAGAACAACTCTGTTGTAAAGAGATAATAGAACATATCAAATTATTAACACAAATGGGCTAGAGAGCTCATCTGAGTTTTTTAGTTTTGGGAATCAACACTAAATACAAAATACATTTTTTACAGATTTTACCCAGTCAGAATATCCAGCCCTCTGTGTGGATGATGCTTCTTTCTTCACTGTGTTGCAAGTAAAGACACTGGGAAGATTTACTGTATAATGGGTATTTTCTGTGGTTGAATTATTGTGATTTGATCCTTAAAGGCAGCAAATTATATTCTGAGTTTCCAATTTCTGCAGTTGCATTACACCTATATATATGTGTGTGTGTGTGTGTGTGTTTGTCATTATGTCTGAAACTTTAACCTTCCTAATAACTTTTGAACAGTAAATGCTAGAGCTTTGATATTTCATATGAGTATTCTATGTGACAGGACCCTTTCATTGGTTCCAAAATTTGACCTTGTGACCTTGGTGTTGACCTACTTCTTAAAAACTTAACCTTGGCCATAACTTTTAAATGGTAAGTACTAGGGCTTTCACATTTCACATGAGTATTTCTTGTGACAAGACCTTTGACCTTGTGATCTTGACCTTGATGTTTGATCTACTTTTTAAAAACTTTACCATTGGAATTGCCATCATTGGAATTTGCCATTATTGGAGGCATTTGTGCTTCACAAACACATCTTGTTTGCGATTGCAATTTTTGCAGATTTTTTATCTGCGGAATTCCACAGAAATGGACAACGGCAGAAAATACCTATTATATGGTGTGTGTGTGTGTGTGTGTGTGTGTGTGTGTGTGTGTGTGTGTATATATATATATATATATATATATATATATATATCAGAGAAAATTATACAAATAGACAGCCATGGCCTTCAGTGAAGACCTTTTAAAGGTATGAGATATCAGTGTCTGTTACTGATAACTGAACTCTGACTGACATATGTCCAACACCTACTTCACAGATACTCTCCACCTGACATTTCTCTACACCGATATATATATATAGAAAATAATGACCAAGTTCTTCACATGCAACAAATATACATACCTTGATCTACATTTCCAGATAGATCTGTAGATGATTTTCCTGATGACACAAACTCTTCTCTAGTGAGTACATTTCTCACCTCCACACATTTCTCCACAGTTATACAATGGGAGATCTGTACAACAATGTGTAAACATTATAAATTCTGTGAATTTTACAATATTTCATTTTTTTTTTTATTTTTATGATATTTTAATCCATAAACTGGGAATGTGATGTTGACTGCTTCCTTTTAAACTTGTTTTTATTATTTTTGTTGACAATGAATATACTACGTAGTTTTAACTTATTTTTGTTTATTTTAATATTTATACATTATACAATAATACAATTTGTCCACTTCTTATAGACTGTGATAGTAGCCTAAAATTTTGTGAGTTTATATGACATGAATTATGATTTTTCAGAAAATTAACTTAATCCAAAAATAACATGTCAATTTTATTCATCAGGTCAAGATGAAAATAATGTCTTGTCAGCATCTTGCTGTGCAGTCTGAAAAAAGTAAGTTAGTCAGAAGGAAGCAAAATAATGTAAAATCCAAAAATGATAGCTCAAAGTCAAAGTGAAACAAATTATACAGAACTGAAATATAATGCTCTCCATTTTTCAGTGTTCGACAGCCCCCCCCCCCCCCCCCAACCTTTCTTGGGCAGAAAATGTACAACTTGGGTCACTTTATGCCTCCCCCTTTGAAGACTTTTTGGATCTGCCACTGAATGACATAAGTATTAATACTCGAGATGAACACGCTTGAATGTAGTTTATCATTTCAAAAGCTCATTGCAACTTCTCAAATAATGTCCATTTTAAGATATGAACAATCTTTTTTTGAGTGTTGCAGATTCTCTTGTTTGTGAAGCATTGTTGATTCCAATAAATAAGCAAGCTGACTGTACAGCCATGTGCTACCCTGTTAGGTTCCAATCTATAAATAAAGGTCACATCTTCAAGCTCCAGTGCAATACAGAATATCGCTTGACCTTTTCCGTCAAATTGGGAAGATGGTTTTCTCCATTTGATGGAAAAGCTAATCAATGTTCCATTTGGTTCTAGTGAAAACGTACATGTGGAAACTGACTTTCCCCATGGCATCCAGTTTAATCTCGTTTATATATTTTCTGTGTGGACTTGAGGGTCCATGCAATAACATGGACAGAATGGAGATGAAAGACAAAAGGACAAAACCAAGACCAGAAAATAATTTAACTTTTAGGAAGGTCCTGAGTTCAAGTCCCACTAAATCCGGGATCCAGTTATTTAAATCTACTTAATTTTGAACTATCAAATGGTGATCTATGGGTTTCCACTATACTAATTCTAGGATACATGATAATTTGTTGCGAAACTTGGTTCATTTACTGAAGAAATAAGACACTGCATCTGAACGGCTAACTAAAAAAATCAATTAGTTAGATATAACACTTTATTGTGATCTCAGAACCTTGGCTTTGTACACATATGACATGATGAAATTAGATACATTATTGGCATTATAGGTCAGTATAATATGCAAAGTCATACAATTTGATACCTCTTGTGTGCCAGTCATGGAGAGTTCAGCTGACCAATCAGGACCCAGGGCACCTCCCATTGCCAATGATTTTGAACTTTCTGTCCTGACATCTGCAATTAATCACCAAATTGAATATTGTCACACATAATTTTCTTCATTTAGTTAAGAAGCCCACGGGCCACATAACTCACCCAAGCAGTTGCATTTTCCCCAAAACATTAAATACAAATTATACTCCCAACCATGCAACCTGGTGTAAACAAAACTCTACAATAAAATTTTCCATAAATGTACCCATATTAAAAGTTTTTAAGAAGAAGGTTTTCAAAACTTTTTCCACATATACCAAAATGTTGAACCCCTACTGCGAAAAAATCCTAAATCCAGATAAAGGTGTGAAAAAGAAAACACGAATCTACACTACATGAGGATACTTACATATTATTTTAACTACCTGTGCCCTTGCTATTCTTAGTTTATAACATAAAACTACATTGCCTGAAACATTCTATTTTACCATTTTTCTGTTTGTTCACTGTTCATTCATCATTCACTCACTGTTCAAATGGGAAAGTTGAATGTTTCAATGACTGTATATTTCATCACTACATGTAACTAAATGTAGGTAGCTTATATATCTCATCACCATACATAAGTAACTAAATGTAGGAAATTTATACAGTTCTTGAAACATTTAATTTACCATTTTTTCATTTGGTCAGCGTGCGTTCACCATTTTTTGAAATTCATTCAGCATGCATTTATCATTTTTGTATTCATTCAGCCTGTGTTCACAATTTTCTTATTCGTTCAGCGTGGGGTCACCATTTTTTTTATTTGTTCAGCATGTGTTCATCATTTTTTAATTTGTTCAGTGTGCGTTCACTATTTTATCTGTTCAGTGTGCGTTCACTATTTTATCTGTTCAGTGTGCATTCATTATTTTTTTTTATTCTTTCAGCTTGTGTTCACCATTTTTTTTATTCGTTCAGCTTGTGTTCACCATTTTTTTTATTCGTTCAGCTTGCATTCACCATTTTTTTTTATTTGTTCAGCTTGCGTTCACCATTTTTTTATTCAGCTTGTGTTCACCATTTTTTTTATTTGTTCAGCTTGCGTTCACCTTTTTTTTTTTATTTGTTCAGCTTGCGTTCACCATTTTTTTATTCAGCTTGTGTTCACCATTTTTTTATTCAGCTTGTGTTCACTATTTTTTTTATTTGTTCAGCTTGCGTTCACCATTTTTTTATTCAGCTTGTGTTCACCATATTTTTAATTTGTTCAGCTTGCGTTCACCATTTTTTTATTCAGCTTGTGTTCACCATTTTTTTTATTTGTTCAGCTTGCGTTCACCATTTTTTTATTCAGCTTGTGTTCACCATTTTTTCATTTGTTCAGCATGTGTTCACCATTCGTTCAGTGAGCGTTTACTGTTCATTCACCATGTGTTCATCATTCAAGAAGTAAAGTAAAACATTTCAGGGACTATAAAATCACAGATATTTTAATTTTCCCAGTTTTCCTGGGACACAGGGTTTCGGAAATCTATCTCCCAACTAACTGATACATACGTTAAATCTCATTGTGTATAGATTTTTCACACCTTTAATTTTCAGGCCCCTCTAACCATTACCTAGATCATTGCTGAATGTTAGTTTCTTTGAAATTTGCCGGCAGTAGAACATAAATAGGAGTGTGATGCTCCAGTGCACAATGACATGGGTAAATATTTATAGTTCCAATGTTTTTGTCTTTGATATCTTTACCACTTGAAATGATAGCCATTTCCTCATGAATTTGAGCGATATGCGTATGAATCTTGATGAATATAGTACAACTATTTTAATTGATAGGAATTCTTTTGACAGAAACAAAAATACAATATATATTAATATAACAAATAAACTTCATTTCTGAAAATATATGAGGGTATGAACAGCAATGCCTCAGAATGCTGACATACTTTTCATGCAGGCATAAAGCATCACAGTTTATACACTTATGTATATTTCAAAAATGAAATTTATTACTTAATTGACATCATATTTTTTGTACCATTTGTTATGGACATCTGGCCTGATAATTAACAAATTCACTTTTGCAGATCTATAATTTTTCAATGTGAGAATAGCTAGATTATTGAGAAAATATTACAGAAAGAAAATGAATGTTCATTGATAAGGAACACGAAAGCTTTTACTGATATTTAATATTGCATTATTGGAAAAGGTGGTAAGTATTTGCAACACTATTTGAATAAATAAATAAACATTTTAAGAGTTAAAAAATTCTGAAAAAAAAGTTTTTGTTGTACAAATATTTAGTTTGATTAAATGTGCATTAAAGGTATATAATATGACTGTATCTGGCCATGCTAAAATTCACATGACTTGTCAACACAGTTTAATTCAGTACTGTAAAGGGGTCTGTCACTTTACGATACATGTCGCATGTACTACATAGCTAATCCGTCATTTGTCTGAAGACTGGCTGAAGCTAGAAATAATCAAAAAAAATATCTTATATAATATATATCAATTTTGTCATGTAATACCCTGGTGGTTCTTAAAAAGATTTTTAACGAGTTTTCCTAAATCCCTTAATTAATTTTTTTAAACATATTTTATTGATAAACTCAAAAGGATCTGGCAACAGGCAATGCCTACGAACGCTCTCTCCCAAACCTAAACCCCTATTGTGCCCTATCAAAGCTGAACCGGTCATGCTGTATCTCAACTTAAATATATAAGAGAATGCTTGTACAAAAAATGTAGATCATTTTGGCAAACTGTAACCTTGTGGTTCTTCGGAATATTTGATGACAGAATTTCCTTTATTCCTAAGTAAACTTTAAAATTCTATAGTGGCTACACTCTGGGATCATTCTTCTTTAAAAGAAGTTTCATCTTCACTATATATGCATAAGGAATCTTCTACACAATTTATGTCTTCTCTCGTCCAGTGGTACTTGGGATTTCTCTTAAACACCTTCTCCTATTTTTGTAATTTCTTATTTATCTTCCCTTTTAAACAGTGTGTGGTCATCATTTTAGAAACCTTGACTCACCTTCACCCAAGGAAGCTTTGTGCAAAATTTAGTTGAGATTGTCACAGTGGTTCTTGAGAGACAAAAATAAGAAGAAAAGTTTACAGACCAATAAATGATACACTTGAGCTTTCAATGCAGATTAGCTAAATAGGCAGTCTTAGAGTAGAAAGTTCATTAGTGAATAAGACCAGCTATCAATATCACTTCATGACCTATTTTTTCGTTAATATCCAATTACAGACCTTTAAATGAGTATGGTGTAATTTTTTTGTTGCTTCATCCCTCCCCCATACTTATTGAAAGATAAGCCAAAATATTACATATCATATGAAATATAATGATACTGTAGTTAATCTTGATGTAGCTGCAATAATGTAGCCCTCTCCCATATTTTTTTTTGGGGGGGGGGGGGGGGAGGGGGGGGGGGGGGGGGGGGGGAGGACCCAGAAAACATCAGATTAAAAAAAAAACCCAGAAAGGGTTACATTTTTGCAGCTAATTTTAATACCGTGAATGTACTCTAAAAATTAGCAGCATTACATTTTGGACCTCTCATATATTTGTAATTGTATGCTTTATTCTGAAATCAAAGCAGACATATAAATATAATATACAACATAACATGCTAGCACTTACATGGTATTTATGATAGTTTCAAATAACACATAACCTAAATACATAAGTATTCAAGTTTTGAAAAATATCTTACAGTCAGTCTACTTTTACAACAGGTGCACGCAGAGTACTTTTGTAACAATACTGTAAACAGAGCCAATTTCATCCACACAAATAATAATTTTGATGCAATAGACAAATGAATTGTGCTGTGTTTTGAATTTGCTTAAAGCCCTACGCTATTTACTTGCCACATTTTATTAAAGTGTAAATTTGAATTCACCTATAGTTTACTTAAGATACACTGAATGTAATGGGACCAACCTGAAATGCTCATTATATCCAAAGTTTGATATAGTCAATGTTAAACCATATAAATAAAACTACTGGGGATATACATTTTATTTTAATATAACAGATAATTTAATAGAAGTGGAGTAGACTGTAGTTTTAAATTTGCCCATATATATATATATATATATATAGAGAGAGAGAGAGAGAGAGAGAGAGAGAGATTAAAACTATTACTTACCCTCTACTGTATATTTCAGTCGTTTGGATGGTGCCTCTTCCCTCGTCTCCTTCTTCTTGTTGAGTTCAGACATGAAGAATTCCCCTGCCCCAGGGTCTACAAACGTACTACTGATTGATTTGTCCTTGATGGCCCAGATAACTTCACATCCCTCTATTTCATATCTGTGTGAAAATAAAACAGTTAACATGAAATGTAGTTCTTTTTTCCATGCTATTATTTTCTCGAGTGCTTGGTTTGAGTGATTGTTTGTATTATGTCCTGTCAAAAATTTTTCATTTAATGAGATGTCACCAATTGTGCATATTAAATTTTTGAATATATATATATATACACACCCTATTTTCAAGATGTCTTCTGATCAATACATTTTAAATATTTTCACTGTCATTGCAGATGGGACCATCACCTTACCAAAGACTAGACCAAGTAAATGTAGATTTTATCCTTAGTGGGAAATCTTATATTCGTAGAAGTGAAGGAAAACACAACATATGTGTCACCCGTCAAAAAAAAAAAGCATAAAAATATGCTGGTGTACAAAATGGTCTGTGTTTAAAATGGTCTGAGATGGTTTGAGTTCTGAAAGGATTTTCCGGGAGCAGTTATTGCTGGTATATTACTTAACTTCATCATTACACCCCTAAGTCTCACTTACCCTACAGTGGGTGACAGCTCAATATATTATGTGAAAAATTCTTAAACGGACGTTAAACAAACAAACTGACTACATTCCACACTGTGGGCAACTAGACAAAGTGACACTTCTCAAACTGTCTTGCCATGAAATATATTTGTTAGTTTTAAAATGAATCTTACATGGCAGATTGCAATGTACCCTTGGTCTTAGCTATTTATGAGTTCAATCTTGATGGCTTCAGGTGAGCCTACACAGAGCTAATGACTGCCAATGTCTGTTTCATTTAGATATGTTGTATTTCATCATCAGCGTCATACATACATTTGATGCCTAGGAGTGTATAACATTGACAACCATCATATCCCTGATGAGGACAAGAAAAATGCATTTCATTGTTTTTTGAATAAATCTAATAAATCATCTCTCAATCCTAAAACACCTATGGATGCTCATTAGACAGCTAGTGTGAAAATACTCATTTATTCTTCTCTTACCTTCTAAGAGGTGTTTATGTCACAGCTATATATAATATTTACTAAACTCAGAGGTGGGAGATAATTTGGTGCATGAGATCGGGATCATTATTTGTATGGATGAATAGATGAAATTTCCAGCAGTCATTAACACATATATAACAATATTTATATCATGATTAAATCCGTTTAGCACATGATTGTGTGATTATAAACATGACATTTTCTTTAATTATTAATTCTTGCATAATTGTCCAATCAGAAGACAAAATTGTGATACTAAAAACAAGTTTTTCCACATGTGTTAATTCTCCTGATTTATGCAGAAACCTCTCGCTAACAAATTTTAAACACCCATGGAGTCTGCTCCTCCTGGATGGAAAACCCTTAAATCTCCTACTAATACATTTTTCTCCCTCTAAGTTTCCCCCTTCTAATTCTCAGATCCACTGATTTGGCTGCCATAGTTTGTTTTCATTGCTTTATTAGCCTGTAAGTTGCACACCTGGTCCAATAATTATCAAAATTATCCCAGAATTTCTCCTTTGAATTTGAGCATATTTGTACAAAACAGAGGCTGATAGTTTTCTGGAATGAATAACTTTGTGTCAGCTTTTTGAAAATCAGATGCTGTGTGATAAATCTTTGTCATTTCTATATACAGAGAGAGTTGTTAGGTTGGAATCTGAATTCCAAGCACCTGCTTGTGTGCGAGGTGTCTTGTTGGATGGCTATGCAGATTTTTGCCAGATATATGTTGCTGAAAGATTGTTTTGCAAGTTGTGAATAGGAATTTTTTCAGACGTTTTTAGGAAGATCATGTAGTAGAATTTAGATCTGTAGGGTACCCAAAAGAATATGTAGCATCCAGAGTAATACGAAGCCACTGTTTAGTACATGCGTAAAAGAGATTCAGTCTCTCATGAGTTATTATATCATACCACTGTCTATAAATTCAAATGATTTATGAAAGGAAATACCTTCTAGGAGGAGATCACGCAAATTATTTAAAAATATTTATAAGCTTTACAAACAAATTTTGAGTAGTTCGTGAGTTCAGTGAGTCTTGAAAACGCTAGTTTGTCTAGTCCAAATATTTATGTCAAGAAAAAAATCAGCTGTATTCAAAGAGGAATAATTGAACTCTGACCCTTGGATTAACCCACTCATTTTGGGAAAATTAAGCCTACTACAAATGGGAAATCACTTGCAACAAATGATTTGCCATCAACAGTGGTGTTGGGGTCTGGAGGATTTAATGATTTTCAAGATATGCAAATATTTACCTTACTGTCATTATTGATTAAAATTTTTTATTTGACTTCAGTTGTGAGTCTTGCATTGAGATAAGAAAACCAATTTCTCTACGGTAACTTTTTTACTCTCTTTACATTTTTTTTCATGAGGAGTTTGGATGGGGGTGGGGGGTGGTGTCATAAGAGTCGAGATATATTGTAGTGCAAAACTTGTAAGAGTGAGATCTCCCTATAAGTAGTTTTCAGGGGTTAATAAAAACATTTAAGTTTTTCCTATTCTAGATTTACTTTACAGAGAATTTCTCATCATTGCAAACCAGTACGCTCTGTTCTCCTGGAGCATACTCTTCAGTCATGGCTTGCGATGATGACAATTTCTCCACAATTATTTTTTTCACAACTCACATTAGTTCTGTGGCTATTCCTCCATTGCCCACCACCATGATTCTTTTGGCTTTTGAGAGTCTCTTTTGGAATTCCTGTAAACAATCAGATGACTAAAACTTAATTGTACAGTGAACATACATATGTATTGGTTAATTACATTTACATTTCCAGTGTTTTTTGCCTTTGATATTTTACAAATTCTAATAATAAGAGCCATTTTATCATGAATACAGTGCAGTTGTGAATAATGTGCAAATGAATTTTGATAAATATAGTACATCTGTTTTAATGACTGGGAATTCCAACAGAAAGGAAAGTGAAAGGTAAATATTGAAAAATAACTTTCGTTTTTGAAAATACATGAGAATATGAACTGCGACGCTTCACACTGACATACTTCATGAAGTGCATTAGTGCTACATAAAGTATGCTGGCATGAAACCTCACATTTCATACCCTAAAGTATTTTAAAAATTTAAATTTATTTCTTAAATATACCACAAAATCTCTATTGCAACATACAAGACAAAATATAGTTTGGACCTAATATACACCAGTGTTAATTAGTATATGTGTATCTCTAGTAGGACGTCTACATATGAGTGAAATATTCTCAAGTGGGATGTTAAACAATATATAATCAATCAATCAATCTATCTCTAGTTATATATAAACTGTGCACTTAAAATAGTCAAACAAGGACAGAAAAATTTCAATGTTAAGAACTAAATATTAGTACCATGTTTACAGTATACAGACGCATTGCAATCATCAAAGTACTGAACATGTTCATTATGTTCTATTTTTGAAATGTGTAACAAGTGAGCTCAAAATTGTGTAATATGACCTAGCTATGAAAAATTCCATTCCGTAACCTGTTTATGGGAAATTTTTATGTTTTAAATTGTCCATCCATGCAAATACTGTTTTGACCTTTAAAGTAGCTCACTACACTAAGGCTTTTACACTTCATGACACAACATCACAAGATCGTGATTTGAATGTTTTGTGAAATTGTTTGTATCAGTTGATTTGGTTGCATGTATATCATCATAGTTCAGTAGATAAAGCATCATGTTGGTGAACTGCAGATCCTGATTTCAAATCCACCAGATTTTTCCTCATATTGGCTGAAATTTTTTTTTTTTTGAAAATCATGTTTTTTTTCTCTCTAAAATTGCATATTTTCAATGTTTTTGACATATATACTTATATATATCATCATATCTTTCATAATCTAATCATTTCTTGCTGATTTGAGAAACTCTTTCAAGGTGTAGCGAGCCACCTTAAACACTCACCAAACAGGTAACTAGCCAATCATCACAAACACAGGCTTTCAAACAAAATAACATCAATATAATAAGAAATTAATGTTTACATTTTGATCAACATCTGTTGTGCTAATAACGGCAGCTGATTATATATTGTGTTAATTACAAGGGACAGTTTGTGACCACATAAATATCACGAATAAACATATTATGAAAGTATTTTGTACGTCAGATGTTCAAAAACAAGATTTAGTGCTAATTACACCTATAGCATTTTTATTCCTTAGTAATGTTTTTCAACTGTCTTTGTGTAATTTGAAATTTTTTTAGAATTTTCATATCAGTTACAGCCAAATCCTCCAAACTGAGTGAATACCAGCAGTCGATGCTGATGATTTCATCAAGTGTTTTGCCGAGATTTCAAATTAGGAATATACAATGAGAGCTCTAGCTGATCAATGTATGCACAATTCAAAAATCCCTGATATTTGAAGCAAAACTATGAAGGACAAAGATATATCACAAGTATCAGGTCACTTGGTAAAGCATTAATTTCTATAATATTCACATTTACCAATGTTTTATACAATTATTGACTTTTGGTGAGATCTACTACCGACTATTCAGACTTGGTCATATTCAGACTCGGTCAGGTACATGCATTGGTTGATTGCGGCCATTAGAAAAGGTCAGCTAATTTCTCACCAGGTTCTCATAGTCAAGAATAAACCCCATTATCAGTCGGTAACTGATTTATTAAATGATCAGGAATTTTTTACGACAGTTTTCACAACACAGTTGAATTTCTGTATCTCAAATGTCGATATCTCGACAACCACGAACATGCAATGTTGAAGCGAGTTGGAAGTACCAATTACATTTTCTATATATAATTTTAACCTCAATATCTCAAACCCTCAGATACCTTTTTATTCCTTCAAAAAATAAAAACAAGGCATTATAACAATATTTCAAGAAACTTTAACAGTAACGAAACGTATTCTCGATTTTTTTTAAATGCACTTTTACCTGTGCCTGTTGTCTGCCATTTAATTCTTTACAAACAACACAAACTTAACAAAGCATGCTTTAAAATGTGCAATTTTATATGTCAGTAAAAATGTCTGCAAATATTTAGTTATTCAAGAGAGAATTAAATCCCAAATAAATCTCCCAAGAATGATATTGAGGGGAACTTGCTCTGAGGTACACACCAAAAAAGATCGTCTGGACTAACCAGACAGCATCAAAATTCCTGATCATTTAATAATGTCAGTAATACATGTAAACTTTGTGCTGTTTCTGTGAAGACCTTATTTCTTTGGAATTCTTTAAGGCAAGTGTCACTGTGCAAGGCTTTACTGGGTAATAATTAAAGTCTATGAATCTTGTTTTACTCTCTACATTTCTGCTCTCTCTTCCCCCCCCCCCCCCCTTGATTTGGCATGTAGGCCCAAGGTCAAGCACTACATGTACTGAGATCAAAAGAATGGACCTATAGTGATAACTGTTGTTTGGCACCTGAACGCCTTCTATCACAACTTTTGTGTGTTGTTTTGTTTTTCTCCATTTTAGTGGTGGTAATGGAAAACATGTACTGATCACTGTAACCTTTCTGTCACCTTTCTACACCCTTTTCTCTTTTGTAACAGTGACCAAATGTGTGAATGTGTTGGTACGAACAATGTGATAAGTACACTATGTAAGAGACAGGATTAATTTGATGATAGACTTTAATACATTGAATGCTCTGTCTTCAAGTAGGGTCTGTTACCTTTACACTCTCTGTGTCACGGATTCCAAGGATGTAGGGATTGTTGTCTGTAATGAGCTGTAAAATGAGAGGTAAAAATAACCTGGATCATAACACAGTTTCTGATCATCATCAATGTCTGTGAATTACAAAGCTAATGCCAAAAGAAATATATCCGAACTTTTTTTTTAACCTGTGACCTTGACCTTGTCCTTAGTTGAGAGTCAAGACACACTGTTTGTTCATTAGCAATCTTCCTCTCCAGTTATGAATTTAAAATGTCTTTCTATTACAAAGATGTGGCCTTGACAATTATTTCAATTGTTTGACCAGTGACTTTGATCCTGCCCAGATGTCTTTCTATTTGGGACCATATCAATTCTTTGCTCATAAAAAAACCTTTGAGCCAAGTATGAGCTTATAAAATTATCCCAGTTACTATACTATGGTTCCATACAACTTTTTTCTAATAGTGATCTTGACCTTAGTCAACTGAACTTGCTTAAAGGTCATGACAAATTGTTCAGTCGTAACCAACCTTCGTGTCAAGTCAGATCTCAATACTGAAGAGAAAAGAGTTCTTTTATAAATGTATTTTCAGTTTATGAGTCAATCATTGCCCCACCATGGGGCCAGTAGCTTTATCCCGGTCAGTGTAAGTTCACAAGTTTGGTAGAGGCTTCCATATTTATCGTAACTGTTCATTCAGTTATGTGCTAGATATCTAGAAGTTAATAAGATTTTCAGATATTAAATACATTTTTACTATGTGATCTTCCTCCCGGGGGCTCAATTTTACAATTTTGGTAGAATCCTCTATGCTCCAGATTTTTAGTTTTGGTAGAGCACTCCATGCTCATGAATTTTAAAGTTTTGTTTAAGGACTCCATGCTCATGAATTCTACCATTTTGGTATAGAACTACATATACAATAGAACTATGAATTAAGTCTGCTTCCCAGATGTCCAGGAGCAGAGAAAAAAATTAAACTTTAATTTTCATTATAATTATGATACTATAAATATAACCCCACCTTGGGCTTAAAACCCTGGTCATGAATTTCACTATTTAGGTAAAGGCCTCCATATTCAATATAAGTCTGACTATATGCACCAAGTGTGTTCCCTCTAAATGATTAGAAGAGAAGCAGAAAATTTTTGAATATTTTAATGATTTTCACTGTATTTTTCATATACAGCCCAGTCATTGAAATTAAAACTCTGACCCACGGTCCATCAATTTCACAAGTTGGTTAAGACATCCATGTTCAATTTAACTATGATGAACCAGATCCCTCCCCACACACACACACATTCAGGAGTAGAAAAGAAGATCTATAAACATTTGATACATTTTCACCAAATGATCCATGTTGTTCCACGCTGGATTCTGAACCTCTGAATCCAAGACCATGAAATTCACAATTTTTAGTAGGTCTTTTTGCCCATTGCAATCATGTATCCATTCTTATTTTAGATATTATGGAGTAAAGCAGTGGATTTTTAAAGAATGCCGTAATTTAAAAAAATCATATGACAGCATCCTAAAGGGTAGTAAACACAACATTCACAATATTTGGATTCCCCTTCCCAATAAATTATATACAGCAATTGGTTGTGAAAATTAACCAAATGGCATGCAGTTTCAGAAAAGTTGAAAATATTAAAAAATTTATGATGCACATTGTACACCAGACATTGAAAGGCAAACATGGTTATCAATGAGTTTCCGAGTGACTCAAAGTGATCTAAAAATAAAATCTGTCTTATAAATGTATGGTAACCAAAGAAAAGTATGCAAGTTCTCAGTTTATGACATTCATAAAATGAAACACCTCTATATAATGTTACATTCATTAAAACTGTAATGTCATCAGGAACACACTGCTGACTACATCCATTTTCATTTCAAACTACGTAATTAAGAACTCAAGAGACTATCATGTGACTGTTACAGTTTTTGTTCTCTATATATTTACATGATACATTTACAAACAGAAAGCTGCATTCATCAGTTAGCTGTCTGAGAACAATCTGTCCTTATCATACTTGTAACAAAATACATGAACGTGAATAATCTGTAGCTAATTCATAATCACTTGTACAATAATTATAGCTTTCCAGCTAGTCTTGGCCCCATCAGTATATGCAGAGAGAGTCGTATAATCTTACTATTCATTAACCTGAATTCTGACTTTTTCAACTCCAACATTAGAAAATACAGGCCTGTGGACCAAAATGCTAACCTGAATCATCATTCACTGTGAGATTTGTGAATCTAGGCCTGACCAAATCTTTACATGTATTTGTTTCTATGGGAAAATGCACACTACCTGAAGCAGTTTCTGACACAGTCTTTGAAAAATGTATACAGGATTTATTTTTCAGATTTAATGCAACATGAACCCACTGAAGCTATGCATATGATCAGATTGACATGACCCTGAAATTCAACAAGGATTTTTCTGGACAAGGCATAATTTCTTTTTATAATTATTGGTTTGCTCTTCTCTGAGTTGTAACATTCAATGACAAATACAAATTAATATATGTAACACTCATTCACTTCACTAACAAGAATCCTGTAGATCACAAAATTTACCTAAATTGGTTTATTTTTACAGAGAAATCAATCTGCTCGTAACAATTACTTGGAAATTCTTTAAACTGGACAATGCCAGCAGTGGAGGTACAGCTTGTCTCACCAAGCATAAGCAGCGGCCTAGTGGTCAGATTGCTCACTTAACAACCTTGAGGTCCCCGGTTCAAATCTCAATCCCGTTGTAGCATAAAACTTAAGACATTTAACACTGGTAGTGACAATTTCCTTACCAATTGCTCAGCATTAGAAGACAAAGTCTATCAGATATGCATGTATCTCTACATATGGGTGAAAAATTCTTGAATGGGACCCAAAACAATAGATAAACCTCACCAATACATTAATGTTTTGAATTAAAACACTTAATATCAGTTCATTACCTTTGGTCTTCCTCCTGTACAAAGACAAAGCTTCTGATAGTGAACTTCTTCTCCATCACTAAGCTTTATCATCTGCCAATCAAAGTAAAGGATTCACATCATCAGAGTACTTTCTTTTCATCTATATAATTGTTCTTGAAAAGTTTAGATTTTGATCTTGGTATGGAAATGAACTAAAATGTTGTGACCTATATTGTAATAAATGATTGTATGAAACAGCATTTTAATAATTTACATATGAATTTCAAGACAAATTACATAAATTAAAATATCTTCTCAATGAATTTATAAAATTCCTTTCTAAAAACGTAATTGAATATTCATAATACATTGTACTGATTTTGTTTCTAGAAGTTTTTTTTATTATTTTGTTTTTTTAAAGGTTTTTGTTTGTAAGTTCATGTATCTGAGAATAAAACTTTCTAATACAGTGTAAGTCAAGAGAATAAAAGCTAGTATTCAATCATCTCTATTTTAGACATTTTTGTGCCAAATGGAGTCTACCAGTACATGTATCAACGTTATGAACATCCACTTATTGAATTCCTGTGACCTTGATCGTAAATAATTATCCCCTGGGTGATGGCCATATCACATAAAACTTTAAAAGAGTGAAGAAAGAACATCTAATAATTCAACATTGTGAGGATACAGCTTTGGCCAAAAATTGCATACTATATTTTTTTTTTATCTAAGTGACCTTGAATTGTCCTGATAACCTTGGCATAGAATCATGGCATCAAAAGTGCTCAATACACCCTCTGCACCCAGTATATATGTCTAAAGTCTTTCTACTCCAAAGATATGGTCTTTTCAAGACCATTAAACATATAACTTTTTATGAGCTTTGGTCAGGACAAGAACACATCCTTGTACCAGATGCAACCTCTGTATTTGATGGCAGCATTTTCTGCTGGTATTTCTCTGAACATCAACAGACAGAAGAAAGAACAAACTCAAATTCCCCAATATATCCCTCCCAAACCTAGTTTGTTGGGGGTATAATTACACTTATTAATAAATACCTCCGAGCTATTAATCTCATTATATAACAAGCGTACTATACTGTAATCACTGGTACTGACATGTGACTTAGCATTAAGAGAGTCCAAGCTCTTCTGGAGCACTTTGACGTTCACACACTCTGACTGTAATGAGATAACAGACCTCTCCTCCACATCGAAATCCTCCAGCGTCTTTGTTATCTTCATTAAACAGAAATAGGAGTTAGTTCATGAGCTGGCTGTTACTTGATGGATGAAATAAAAATCACATTCAACACAATACATATACTCAATGTTCTATACAGACCCTAAAGCCATGCTACTACACCTCAAAGTGCTCCATTTCGTTCTATGCAGAGGTTCATCTAAAGTTCAGTATTGCATGTGAGATCAAGCCAATTCTCCGAGAAATAGAATTACGATTTAAATTCTATGTATTTATTTATTTTATGTATCTAATGTCAGAGCAGAATTGTAATACTGAATGAGATTTCATATCAAATACTACAAATATGTCTGGGTATTCTCCATAAATGAAAGACACACACTGAAACAGCACATGCATTGGTGTACATCATACTATCCTTTAATTATCACACCCACTGAAGCTCAGTCACAGCAGGTAGATCGATTTTGCTTGAATTATTAATTTAACAAAATGCGATTATAACTTTTTATCAAAGCAAGGTGTCATTTCTGTCAACCAACTATACTATTAAAAAAAAGTAGGGATATTGGATTTACAAGGACAATGAAATGCAGATCATGAGGTTAGGAAGGAAACAAACGACAGAAAAACATTTGTCAATTTATTCGAAACCCTGTGTACAGTCAGAAAAGGACAGATTCCCCAGAATAAGGGTCAACACCAATACAGGGTCACATAGCAAATTTGCCATCATTGTGAAACAGAATCAGTAGTGGGTAAAACCCCCTTGGTTGGCCAGACAAGCTCGGATTCGGTGTGACATACTCCTAACGAGATGTCCCAGATCATTTTGGGGAAGGTTATTCCATTCCTGTTGCAATGTTGCATCAAAGTTCTTGGACATTGGCAGGAAGTTGTTGACACTGGCGTAGCCGCTGTCCAAGAATGCACCAGACATGCTCGATGGGGGAAAGGTCCGTACAGAGTGTGGACCATGGTAATGTGGTGATATTCTGCTGTTGGAGATAATCTGTAATGATCCTGGCCCTGACATCTGGCATTGTCATCTTGAAAAATGAAACGGCGGCCATAACAACTTGCAAATGGCACTACATGGGGTGCCAAGATGTTGTCCCGGTAGTACTGTCCTATGGCATGTCCAGAAACAACATGCAAGTCTGTTCTGCTGGCAACAGTGATGCCTCCCCACACCATTACAGATCCACCCCCATACCAATCATGTCTAATGACATTAACGTTATGGAAATGTTCGTTACGCTGGCGCCAAATCCTCCTGATCTGTCCAGGAAGTCCACAGTGAACCTCGACTCATCTGAGAACATTACATGCTTCCATCTGCGATTATCCCAGAGTTGATGGTGGTGACACCATTGGAGTCGGGCCTTAATGTGACGATCTCTCAAACAAGGAATGACACAAGGACGTTGGGCTTGTAAGTGAAATCTGTGCAGTCGATTCCTGATGGTTTGGCCACTCACTACCAAGCCAGTATCCCTTTGAAGATGAGATCTTATCTGATTTGCTGTTACCAGACGATTTCTCAAGGCAATAGTGTGGACAAATCTGTCCTGAGCCTGAGTTGTTGCCCTTGGTTAACCAGATCGTGGTCTATCCTGAACAGACCTTGTAACATGATGTCTGGACCATAATCTGCTGATAACAGACTGGAAAAACATTCACTGCCCTTGCTTGCTGTTACCAGACAATTTCTCAAGGCAATAGTGCGGATGAATCTGTCCTGGGAAACATTCATTGGCCTTGCCACAGCAACCTGTCTTGTGCCAACCTGTAGCATGCCAATGGCACATAACCTCTCATCCTGTGTTAGACAGCACATGGTCTCTGTTTAATTAACGACTTCAACAACTGATAATCTGAAGCTTTCTCTTCAAAATCTTCCTTTAGAGTGGCTTTAACCTTCCAATTCAGAGGCATTCAAATTTGTGGCACACCCTTGATCATCAGTAGCATCCCGTGCAGATCGTGAGAGTGTGATTGATGTGTTTGGGTGATGAATTTCTTTGGAAATGCCTCCTTGTTAAGGAACTATACAACATGGTTTTGTATCCCTTTGTATAGGTGAACATTTTGATCACAAATACAGTATCCCATACTTTTTTTTTTAATAGCATAGCACAAAGTCTAATTTTATCCAGTCCTCCCCCCCCCCCCCCCCCCCCCCCCCCGAGAATTCAATTTCTGTCTTTGTAAAGATGTTGTTCTTTTTTCTTTAACGTGTTTTGGAATATATAATTTGAACCTGTATTCTAATGACATGAAACAGAAGTGAACATTTGTTTTTCAGTTTGAATTAGTATATCAGAGCACAGAATCATCATGCAAATCAAATAACGTTTAATTTATGAACCTAAAAAAAATTGTTTCTTTAGATGAAATTTATTACTGGACTTTGCCAGACATTAAATTAATTAGTAAAACTTAGTAAAACTTATTTTATTCTAGATTATTATTATCATATATAAATTATTTCATGTTTGAATTACCCCCATAAAAAGCCAAATGCTGAAAAATATCAAAGCACGCAAAGCATTCCTACTGTTATATCCAAACCATTCACATAGCATACAAGCCATGCCTACTGATTCATGCCAACCATGCAAAACATTCACAAAGCAAGAAGTGTTTGGTGCAAAGCATTCCATGCAAACTGTTCATTGCTCTAAGCAAACTGATCAATGTAAACCATTCTGCGTTTTCCATGCAAAAATCAATCATTTGTACCATTCTGTGCAAGTGGTGAAGTAGCACCCTTCAGGGTCTTTATTTACAGAGAACAATTTTTGCCCCCGTCTTATTTTCATACAATTCCTATGTGGGTGAAAGTAAAACTACAGAAACAACATGATTTTCATTGGATTTCAAAAGGGGTCAAAATTGACTGGGGTGAAAATTTCATGGGTGGAAAGTTTCCTGGAACATGAATTATGATTTTAGACATAAAATAATTGCATGTATGTAAACTTTTTAATATTCATGTACTGAACATTGAAAACTGGGGCGTAATTGTAAAATTATTTTGAACAGTTGTAAGTATAATTTTCATTATATACTGACATATCAAAAATAAATTATATAATTACTCATGGCATTTAGTTTCAGACAGAAAGTGCTCTAAAAATTGGATAACAAATAAACCATTGTGATGTAAAGTAACAATATAAACTACTAGTACCTTTCAATACCTCTTTATAGTTTGTGGTTACATTACCTTTTTATAGTTTTGATTTGTCATTATATTACCAATTATAATCTGTGGTTACATTACCTTTTATAGTTGGTGATTATATTACCTTTTATAATTTGTAATTACATTACCTTTTTATAGTTTGCTATTACCGTGATTTTTTATAGTCTGTGATTACAATACTTTTTTTATAGTTTGCAATTACATTACCTTTTTATATTTTGAAAATAACATTACCTTTTTATAGTTTGTAATTACATTACCTTTTTATAGTTTGTAATTACATTACCTTTTTATAGTTTGTAATTACATACCGGTCGCGGTAGCTCAGTGGTTAGAGCGCTCGTTTCGTAACCAGGAGGTCGTGCGTTCGAGCCCCGCTCGTGCCATGGCCGCGTCAAACCTAAGATGAAAAATTGGTAGTGATTGCTCCTTCGCCAAACGCTCGGCATTTAGAAGTGAGAATCACGGGTCTTTTGGATATGACCTTAAAAACGGAGGTCCCGTGTCACGGTAGGCGTTGGCACGTTAAAGAACCCTCACTGCTACGGCCCTGAGCGCTAAGCATAGGTCTAAATTTGTGGTACTTCACCTACAGCTGGTGACGTCTCAATATGAGTGAAAAATTATCGACGGGACGTAAAACAAACAAATAAACAAACATTATCTTTTTATAATTTGTAATTACATTACCTTTTTATAGTTTGTAATGGTTTTAATCAGCGGTGAGGCAGTTACAAGAAGAATATCTTCCTCTGGACACAAGGACGATAGCTACAAATAGACAAGAATGTAGTGCATTACTATACAATCAACACAAGGACTGCAACAGACATGTGACTGGCACATTGGTAAAATGTGTGATTTACTGATTATTAGTATATCAAGTTCTGGTACCCATACTCTTGTCTGCACATGCTTAGCAAACCAGAGGACAATTACCAGAAAACAGTGATTAAACAATTTACCCAAAAATGGTATATTTTGACACACTATCAAATTATATTTATCAAGGTACAAATTTCTACACCATTTTTCCCCTTCTGAATATTTTGTGTTTTTTCTGAATGTTGTTATGTTCTGAGTGTTTTTTAACAAATAATTAAATTAAAAGTGATTTATTCATGCCGTGCTAAAACTAGAGTGTTCCCAGTAACTTAATTACAGACAGCATAAAAAGAACAGAAGACACTTACACACAATGTTTTCAAAATGTAAGGTTATTGATCTAAGTTTGCTATATAAATCACAATTCAAGTATTATTTAGATAAAATGTACCATTTAAAAGTTAAATTTGTGACTGTGCAAAATTAAAATGATTTAAATTACAACATTAATATTTCACTGGTTTGTTTCTAAATACACAAAGGACTCATGTCTTCATTTACATAACACAGAGTTCAGGCAAGAATATTGTTCTTATCTTTGCATTCAGAAGATCAAAATTTTGTTTATCACCTTTAAATGAGTTATATTTTTAATATTTAATACTGAAAATGAAAAATATGTTTTCAAAAATTGTGTACTAGTCCCTTTAAAACACTATTTTTTATAATCTCGTAATGCAGGGTTCTCAATAATCTAAACTCAGGGCCAACTAGTACTCATTGTAGGGACGTTCCAGATGTTCCCCAAACGTTCCCCCAAGTAGGATGTGGTGTCAGTTGTTTCATGACAGGTGATTTGGACTATAAGAAACCGTATAACTTCTAAATATATAACTATTTTATAATGTTCATTTCATTTCATAGTTAAACAAATCAGTTATCAACATTAGTTAGAAACACCTGAAAAAATCCACGTGCATACACACGCATGTGAGTGTATATCTGCACATCCAATGATCTTACAATCTAGGTTTTAGTAGTGTGTACATATCATATCATCTCAATATAGTTGAAATACCATATTTATGAATGACATATATGTATCTAAATATTAGCCAATCAAATTGGAGTGCATGTGCATGCGATGAAGTAATTTTGGCAATACCAATGAGTAGAGATTTTTGAAATATGTCTGCAACACAAATTTCAATGCAATTCATTGAAATCCAACAATGTTATAGACTATATTTGAATTTAAATATCAAGAATGACAATGTACTCGCACTCACGCACAAGCGAATTTGACAAATGAATTTTTGTTCAAACCATTCAACAGGCATTTCAATCATAAAACCCACAACTAAGATTTCACTTCAATATAACTTTTAATTCGAAGGTTATGGCCATTTTAGTATCCAAAAATGAAAGAAAACTAATGCACGTGCATATACGTGCACATGAGTAAGACACCACATTGATGTTAATGTCATTCGATAGGCATTTGATAGATATACTTACGATATCAATTTCATGTTGTTTACATCATTTATAAGAAAGTTATGGCGATTTCAATATCAGCCAATCAGAAATTAGTGCACGTGCATACACGTGCGGAGAAGTGATTTTGACACTACCATTTAGTAGAGATTCCCATTACATATCTGCAACATCAATTTCAAAACCATTCATTCAAATGTAAAAATGTTATGGACCGATACATGAATTTTGAAGTCAAAAATGAAATTACACACATGCTCATGCGCATGCGAATTCGACAATGGAATTTTTGTTCACACCATTCAATGGGCAATTGAATCATAAGCTAGGAAATATAATCTCAGCTCAATTTAAATTCTAATTTGAAAGTTATGGCCATTTTAGTACCCCAAAAAATGACAGAAAATCAGTGCATGTGCATCTATGTGCACGTGAGTAAGACTCAACATGGATGTTGATGCCATTTGATAGGCAATTGATAAATATACTTACAGTATCAATTTGATATTGTTTGCATCATTTTTAAGGAAGTTATGGCAATTCGAAAATTGGCCAATCACAATTTAGCCCACGCACATGTGCCAAAGTAATTTTACTACATGTTTGCGTTAATAATACCAACCTACAAAATTTTCAAAAAATTTTAACAAAAAAGACAGAATTTATGGTCATTCAAAGAATTGAAACTTCAAAAGATGATACACGTACATGCGCATTTGCAAATTTTATATCATTATTCTAAAGATATTTGGGATATCTATCTTTACTGTGAATATTGTCTCATTACCATTAATAACAAGAGAGATATATATATTTTTTGTCAATCAAAATGAAGCACACATGCATGCACGTGCAGAATCGTAATTTTGACCATAGAAATCAATAAAGGGGATCAAGATATACTTATCATATCATTATCAATCAATAAAATTGAAAAACGAAAAAGTTACGGCAATTCAAAAATTTGTAAACAAAACATCCAATGTACATGCAGGTATTTTCAGACAAATTGGCATTCGTTCCACACATCTACAAATGGTATGCTATCATAATATATTAGTTTCATATTGATCCCATGAGTAGTTTCTGAGAACATTCGTGGACAAAAAAGTCCCAAGAAGAAAGAAAAAATAAGAAGAAGAAACCGTGTAAAACCAATATGTTCCCAAACTTCGTTTGGGGAACATAATGACATGTCATGAGAAATATTGCTATTTTCCCCAACATTCAATTAAGTCCCTAGTCCCAGCCCTGATATTGGTGTGCGAGTCTGTGATGCATCAGGTGTTCACATTTCTGGAACAAACGCAAATAACTGATATGTAATCAAAGAGGTATTATAATACTTTATTATTATATTACACATATCATTTCTGTATAAACTAATATTGAGGTAAAATTATACATAAAAATAGAATATTGTAAACATTAAAAACAGGGTTTTCAAGACATCAGCTGGACTTTGTCTTCCTACATGTCCATGTATATCAAGAGTAGTTTAACCTTTGACTTTGTGATCAAAATTGATAAAGGTCATCTACTACTTACTGAATGGGCAATATTTTCATATGTTCAAAGTAAATTGAGCCTTAACTTGTTGCCTCAAAAATCAATGGAGGTCATGCATACTCTTTAGGGGGAACCAGTACAAGAAGTTTGATGTCTGTCAGACAAAGACATTGAGCGGACAACTCCTGATCGCCTGACCAACAGGTGCAAATCAATCATTTTAATTCTTTAAATTATTTTCAAGGGAGAAGGGATGACCAAAACTTTTGATCATGCATAAAGAAATTCACACCCATTTCAGGAACCAATGCACTTGAGAGAAAAATATTGTAGAATACACCATAAAATAACCAACAACAAAAAAAAATATAATACTACTAAGTGGACAAAATTAAAAGTATATGTTATATGTCCTACTGGTCTAGAAACTATAGACCAGGATCAAGACTAAGACACAGAAAGCTATATATTCTAACTTGGAATAAAACATGAGTGCAATTATTACATATTTTCTAATTATCCCCAGTCATGCTAAACCCTGACTAGACCAAGATCACACTTACATATTTCCCTAATCATCCCCAGTCATGCTAAACCCTGACTAGACCAAGATCACACTTACATATTTTCCTAATCATCCCCAGTCATGCTAAACCCTGACTAGACCAAGATCACACTTACATATTTTCCTAATCATCCCCAGTCATGCTAAACCCTGACTAGGTTTTTATTTCATTTGGTTGCATCCAGATTAGACCAGATTCACATTTCTATTCCATTTGGCAGAACCCAGACTAGTCCAAGATTGCTACTTTTATTTGTTTTAATGGCTAATTATATGAAACAATTGTACACATGTTAATAAACTGGTAATGGTTGGCAGAGATATTGTAAATATTTTTCATAAGAGTTCACACAGAGTGGAAAATACCAAAATCAATAGACATAGTATTATGAATGATGAGTAGAATGGGCATACAGACATTGCTCAGAGGCTTCAAAAGCCAAAGGGTATATGAAGTTTTTAGTTTGTAAGAATAGCTGATACATGTAGGAACAATACTGAAGATGATTTTTAATTGAAATTAGATAATCAAAGAAACCCTTTACAGATTGATTTCTTTCGGGATCCATTTCTTGCCATAGAAAGCTTTTGAAATAAACTTGTAACCAGTTATCTATTAAACAAATTCACAAGACTTTAAGGCACTGATTCACAATTTTCCCCAAAATTTTGTTTCACACTTTTCCTGATGTCTAATGTACTTATAAAAGGTTTCACAAAAAATTAAGGTCATACATTTGACAGCAGGCCATTGTAGTGTAAACAAAGAGTGAGGTATGTTATTGTGTATAAAGTTTTGAAATTGTATAGTTATCGATTTAAATTTATGATATATATCACATTTTCAGTATTTTTTAGGTAAAATGTGCCATTAAAAATCATATTTTGTGTCTGTGCAAAATTAGGATGCTTTAAATTATAAAATTAACATTTCACCAGTTTGTTTGTAATTATGAACAATAGTCGAGTCTTGTTTACATAACAGCGTTATGGCTAAAATATTGCTCTTTTTCTTGCATCACGAAGGTTCAAACTTTAGTTGTGAACTTTAAATATGAGTTATATTTTTAACATTTAACATCAAAAATGAAAAGTTTCTTTTCTCTTTTTTTCAAAAAACATGAACCAGTTCCTTTAACTTTTTGTTTTACACCAGATTCATTATAATGTCAATTCAATGATTTATTCTTTTCACTGTTCATTAAACAAAGAATTTAAGGTTCCTACAACTAAAAAATTCAAAGACATGAAGTTTTTACTTGAAATATTTTATTAATTGAGGACAGTCATCTCATTAATATCTAAAAATACAACTTTTTATGCATAATGTGAGATATTGCAAATTCATACAATAATAGCTAAAAAGGAAATTAACTATTTTGAGTTATATATATATATATATATACTACTCAAAGTTTGATAAGGATCATATAGTTCTTACATTATAAAATCAATATATGAATTGATAAGACACGCAAATTTCATCATAGTGTTGGACTGACCCCTCTTGAGCCTCAAAACACAGGTTAGGTAGGGAAATGCATGCTGCAGTGATCATGAGTAGCACGTGAAGCATGGTACCCACATTATTCACATTTCTGAGTGCTTGTCGTTGATTTGAATTTGGCCATTGTCTTTACATCTGACCTCGTTTAAGTCACTGTTACTCTATGAAAATGCCTCCACAACGTCAGCTTCTCATCGACATGGAGGCGGCAGAGAAAGGTCCACCACGCAGCAAGATGACCGTTTTCTCTTGATTTCAGCACGACGTCATCGGTTTGCAACGGCGACTGCGCTTAGAAATGATCTTCTGAATGCAACTGGAGTTAACATTTCCACGCAAACTGTGCGTAATCGTCTTCATGAAGGTGGTCTTCGTTCCCGGAGAGCCTGTATTCGCATCCCTCTTACTCAGCGACACAGACAAGATCGTTTGAATTGGGCCAGGGCTCATGTGAATTGGAGGGTTGCTGATTGGGCCCCTGTACTTTTCACAGACGATTCGAGGTTTTGTGTTGACTTCACAGATCGTCGTGCACGAGTGTGGAGAAGGGCAGGAGAACGATATCAGGACGCTAATGTTGCTGAACATGACAGATATGGTGGTGGGTCGTTGATGATTTGGGGAGGAATCAGTCGAGCTGGACAAACTGATCTCCATGTCCTAAGGCGAGGCACGATGACCGGAGTGCGCTACAGGGATGAAGTCCTGGATGTGTACGTGAGACCATATGCTGGTGCTGTTGGTCCTGACTTCATCCTCATGGACGATAATGCACGTCCACATCGTGCTAGGGTGGTGGACGAATACCTGGAACGTGAGACAATTGTTCGTATGGACTGGCCAGCTCGTTCTCCAGACCTCAACTTTATCGAGCATGTCTGGAATATGCTTCAGGTAGCGATTTCACGTCGTCCTGTACAACCAGCCACCCTCCAGGAACTTGAAAATGTTTTGATCCAAGAATGGAACAATATCTCTCTTGCGTCCATTCAAAACCTCGTTGGAAGCATGAGACGACGTTGCCAAGCTGTCATTGGAGCTAAAGGAGGCCATACCCGCTATTGACACTTGTTTGTGCAGTGTGAAATGGAATGTGCAGAGTTTAAACAATTCCGTGATCATGAAATTACCATGCTTTTCAGGGTACTCTCCCTTTACCTTAGGAGTATGCGATGAAATGTCATGTTTGCCAAATTTTTCTGTCACAATTTCTTGAAGTAAACATTTCTGAACATAAATCACTCTGTGTTGGTTGTCATTCACCTTTGTTGAAAGTTTTACAAGTGCTGAAAAATATGATCCTTATCAAACTTTGAGTAGTATATATATATATATATATATATATATATATATATATATATATACATATATGATTTCAAAGATATGCAAAAAGTGTATTTCAAACCAAAACAATATTTTTCTAATTTCTAGGCATATAATACTTGTGATTTTGAATTAGTATGAAATGAAATTCTCTTAAATGTATTAAATTCATTATGCTTAATATAAAAAATCTGTGTCTTTATGGAGTATATATGCAAATGTATGTAAGTAGATATATATATATATATATATATATATATATATCCAACAACAAAACATTGGATATCCCGAGTCTATATACAAACAGCATTCTGTGATAAAACAAGTACATGTGCTACACAATACACAAGTATTGTGTGCTTAGAAATTAGAAAAATATTGTTTCGATGGGAAATATACTTTTTGCATCTCTTTGAAATCATATATGTATATATATATATATATATATATATATATATATATATATAACTAAAAATAGTTAATGGCCTGATGGATTTGGGCTAGTACTTTATAAAGAGCATTTCCCCTTGGGGCTTTTTAATTTGAATACTTCTCAAATTTTCTTAATAATTTAACTCGTAAGTTATACATGACTTGTGTGCATTCAGGTTTTCATCAGATGCAAACTACTTTCACATTTATTAAGTTTTACTATGAAGATACAAAACGTGAAAAAAAAAAAAATCACAAATGTCCCCCAAATACAAGTTGTCTTATGCAAAGTATTCCTAAGAACTAATTATATTAAGTGGTGTATTTCTAAGGAAAAATATCTTCAACTACATGCTGCTTAGAAGATGTCTTATATTGTAATTGTCACACTTTAATTCATAATTTATAAAGCTGATTTCAGAGCCCTCTCTGCATTAATTAGTGTCTAAATCCTGTGACTCTACAACTCGACCAATATTAAACAAAAATGAAAACAAAATTGACTAATATTACACTTAAAAACAAGATCCCAGTCAAACTTTCTAGTAACTCTCTACTGTAAGTTAAAAGAGACGTATACTTACTAATCTTTTTAAAGTTTATTTAGAACTTTTCTTTTCTTAAGTGAATGATAGAGTTTCATCATGTATGTAACAAATGTTTAATTCTGCATGCATTATACATGGTAGCAAAATAGTAGTCAGGATTTTGACCAAAGGCTCACTATATCATGTCTATAGGATGAATGTGACACTTTTTAATCAGATAAATATAACTAAAATATGTCATTGCTACATGGGAATTAAATTAATTTTTACAATTGTCAGATAATCACAGGCTTTTGTATTGAACAGAGATTTTTGATGATTTCTTATTATCCTACTGTGCAATTTATCTTAATTCCTTGGTATAGGCTATTTCAGAACCACATATATGACTCCAAAGCTACCACTCCCGAAATTAGGCAGAGTCTGCAGTTTTTTGTATACATTTTACAATTTGTAAACAACCTCTGAGCTTTGCAAGCATTTGTAAAGGTCTACAATCAATGTAAACAACAAGTGTTTGGATTCACTCTTATGCATGTAGCTGCGCTCGCTCCAACGGCAGCTCCGTCAACATATTGTCAATTATCATGTCCATATTAAACTTATAGATTCTTCATTTTTTGTTAGTGATGGTGTAATCACAGGGGCTCGCCACGAATTGACCCTCTCTATTCTATATCTAGATATAGATGGTGGCAATTTTAATGAGACATAAAGTTCGTGACGAGCCCCTGTGGTGTAATCTCGAAAATTATTAAATGATTTTTGACAAAATGGGATAAGAAGGCTCACCGTTTCAACACAAGTAACTCCCGCTATACCACCGCCGACTACAACGTATTTAACCATGATGAAATATTCCTCCACTACCTCAGTAATTGGAAAATGATTTCGACGAAATTTTTCTTAGTTTATCTAAGGGCGCATCCATCTTTAAAATCCCCGGATAATGTAGATAAAAGCAAAGTCGAAAAGGATAAATATTCCGGTACACACATTGTACCATGCATATATATCTGAATACACGTGGATGTAGAAAATACTTAGTCAGTTTATATATAAATAATAGAAGTGCATTTATATAGATGTATCATTTTCCCTATTTACTGATTATAAGTTAGATTGTACCGATATTCAGATTTCCTAGACCGATAAACCCCTGAAATATAAGATTGCAATATATACGATCCTCCATCTTCGACCAGAGACGTACTACAGGGTACGATGTACATCCTAAATTGTTTCAGCCAGAAAACTCGTAGATCTCTCTCTCTCTCTCTCTCTCTCTCTCTCTCTCTCTCTCTCTCTCTCTCTCTCTCTCTCTCTCTCTCTCTCTCTCTCTCTCTCTTCAGCTCTCTATCTTCAACTCTCTCTCTTTGAAAAGTAAGGATACTAAAATCCTATAAAGAACACAAAATTAAGAGCAGAGCAAACAAGGACCTTTGGAAACACCAAAGGTGGGATCAGGTGCCTGGTAAACAGAGTAAATTGGTATGAAACACGTCAGACAGCGTTCGAGATAACAATGAAAATTTTTTTACCTGTGAGATCATTATAACAACCATAAAAATTGTGAAATGTTGACTTTAAATGAGACTGTTGAAACCCCCTGTAACATCAACTTATTTGCCTGTAGATTGCCTCAATGTAAAAATTGATTATATGCAGGACAAGCTTTTGCACATCGAATCAACACTATATGCAGGTGATGTCAAGAACAAGGTGAAATGAAAAATCATTAAATATGCAAGCAGAGGCTTAACACCTGCTGAAAGAAACAAACCTACTCATAAGTTTGAATTTTTGACTCTCAAATGGTCTATTACAGAGAAATTTAAAGATTTCCTTTATGATACAAATTTCCCAGTTTTAACAGATCCCTTAACATACATTTTTTTTCCCAATGACAACTGCATGTTAGATGCAACAGGACATAGATGAGTTACAGCGTTGTCATCTTTTGATTTTGATATAAAGTACACGCAAGGCTTAAACAAGGCTGAGGCTAATGCGCTGTCATGGTTACCAACGGTCTCCTGTATAACCACTGTATCATCCGATTCCATCAAGACCGTAACTAAATCACAGATATCACCATACATAGAGACCATTTCAATGTCAGAGCAACCATTATCTTTCCACGAGACCAAGGAATTGTATAAGGAAAGCTCAACCCGATGATTCTGAATTATTTCCATGGAAACAGTGTGTATATGGCAGACACATGTACAGTATCAGCCTAAGAAAATTGACTTATATGGATCTTGCTTATATAGTCCTATTTAGATTGATTCATTGTATATTCTTCAACGTCCCTCTAGAGAATCTTTCACTATGTAGAGACGTCACCATTGACGGTGAAGGCTAGGGCTGCAAAATTTAGGCCTATGCTCGGCACTTAATGCATTTGAGCAGGAACGGATCTTTATCGTGCCACACCTGCTGTGACACCGGACCTCGATTTTTGAGGTCTCATACGAAGGATCTTTCCATTCATTCGCCTCATACGACAAGCAAGGGTACTGAGGACCTATTCTAACCTGGATCCCCACGAATTTCTTGTTAGACATTTTGACAGACTGAAGTTGGTCAATACCATAGTACATGTAACTGACGGTGAGAAGAAACGAAATCAACTAGTAGGACTATCAAGTTTGGATTTGTATTGGGATCAGTGCACAACAACATATGATATCCTGGAAGAGAGAAAAACATTGACCATGACAAAATATCGTTTCTTTCGGACAGGACAATTATATAGGGATGTGAAGAATTGATAAAAAGGTGTAAGAGATGCATATTAAGTGACACACTCTGGGTTTCCATTACGGATTCATTTGGACCAAGGTCCAAATTTTGAAAGCAGACTGTTGAGAGAATTATGTAAAAGTTCTGGCATTTCAAAATCCCGTTCTACTACATATCACTCATTCCTGCGGGGATCCGGGTTAGAATAAGTCCTTAGCACCCCTTGTTTGTTGCAAAAGGCGATTAAATGGGGCGGACCGCAAACAATGAGGCCCCGTGTCACAGCAGGTGTGGCACGGTAAAAATCCCTCCCTGCTCAAAGGCCATAAGCACCGAGCATACATCTAAATTCTGCAGCCCTTCACCGGTAATGGTGACGTCTACATATGAGTGAAAAATTCTCGAACGGGACTTTAAACAATATACAATTAACCAAAACCATATAGGACTCATGGCGGGCATGACCTGTCAACATGGGATGCTTACTCCTCCTAGGCACCTAATCCCAGCTCTGGTACGTCCAAGGTTCCGTTATTTCCCATCTCTCTGATTTGTGTTTTCTGTAGGAATTACGAGATTGAGTACTGTTTGTTATCCTAGCCTTTCCATCACCCAATGGAAAATGGAGCGTGAATGTTTCAATGAAACTTTAAAAGCATGCTATGAACTTTGGAGCCATCAAGAAAGGCAGACTGGAAACCTCAAGTAGGTCCAATAGTGCGTGGATCAACTCCAAAACAGAAAACAACAAACCAGTCTATATATTTTCTAATATTTGGCTGAAAGCCCCATTTGCTAATAGACATTGTATTTGGGTAGACCACAGAAAAAGAGAAAGCAACATCTCTGACAAAGCATGTCGACAATTTGAGAGTGAGGTTTTGGGAAATTCTACAAGTTAATATCAGAAGCTACTAAAATGTCACAATAGATATAAAGATGTAATTACATGTATGGTTTAAGAGCCAGAGGTGCAGTTCTTGCATTAGGTGACGAGTACTTGTCAAAGTCGTAGAGTTTGACGGACGACACAAACTTGCTGACATATGAGAGGATTCTTATCTTATAGTTAGCCAACCAACTGAAGACATGCTAGTTATGGAGTACAGAGGGAAGATGGTATTGGCAAGCTGGAGTTCTTCATAAAGATTTATTAATATTGCTTCCCATTGCACATATTTCTGAGCTTAGACCAAATCAGAATTCAGAAAAGCTAGTTCCAGTTACTAGAAAACCACAACGAAGACCAAGAACCGCATTGTAGGAATGTATAAGGGATACAGTGACATACAGTCAACTGTGTCCCAAGAAGATACCAATGATGATGAAGATTTTGTGTATCTCATGAGAGGGAATACATGTCATCACGCCCCAGGGATCCTGGTTAGAATAAGTCCTCAGTGCATCTTGCTTGTCGTAAGGGGCAATTAAATGGGGTGGGCCTTCGGATGAGACTGTAAAATCCGAGGTCCCGTGTCACAGCAGGTTTGGGTGTAAATTAGAAATACTTTTATTTCGTACATCATGAAAACAGACATACAGCTGTATGTCTAAACAAATTGATGTATTTCATCCGATATTAGTATTCATAAATAAGGAAATTTCGTGTTTTGGTTTTTGATATAACACAATGTCAACATAATGCATAAGTGGGATTTGCAGAATCCAAGGGTATAAAATTTTATTATTTATTGATTAGTAGATTCAATATCCATATGGCCAGACTCGCAAAGCCCTGAATTGATTGATTGTTTGTTTGTTTTACGTCCCATCGAGAATTTTTCACTCATATTGAGACGTCACCAGCTGTAGGCGAAGTACCACAAATTTAGACCTATGCTTAGCGCTCAGGGCCATAGCATTGAGGGTTTTTGAACGTGTGCCAACGCTTACCGCAACACGGGACCTCCGTTTTTAAGGTCATATCCGAAAGACCCGTGATTCTCACTTCTAAATGCCGAGCGTCTTAGGTTTGACTCGGCCATGGCACGAGCGGGGCTCGAACTCACAACCTCTAACCACTGAGCTACCGCGACCGGTAGGGAGCTATCACACGAGTATCTGAATATCTAGACTTAAGAACATCTTAAAATGTTTTATGCCATCCTTGTGAGACATCATCACATATTTTTGGCACTTCCTTTCCAATTTAAGAATGGTAGACAAAATATTTTTATTTTCTTATTTTTTTTATCAAAAAACTTTTCATTCCTAATGGGTTTTAGTTAGCCAAGACAATGTGTATACGGATGACATAAATTTACGTACATTGTGCATATAAATTTACAAATTTCCAAGTGAAGAACATGTAAATCATACAAAATCATGAAATATGAAAACATCCAAATTTAGTGAAATTAAACTCAATTGGTTCAGAGAGGGCAAACAAACAACATTTAAATATTGGCCCATTATGTATGCAATATGTCATGGATGCTTGATTTGTGCGTAAAATCCATTAACCTGGGTCTTCATTATGAAAAATTGAGTATGGAAACCTTTTCTAAGAAACATGTTAATTTAATAGAAAACGAACAAAAAAGGAAACAAAGTGTATCCCTGTAATATATACTTATATAAAGAAAGGCCAAGTGAAAGAACTAAAAGCGATATGACAGAAGTGAAAGCAATACGACCCAAAAGGTTTCAGACTTATTCCGAATTCATGAGCTAAACCAGAACATTGAGGGACAATCATAAGAATTATTCAAAGAAAGATGTCGTTTGAATAGAAGGAACAACTCTTTTTGAAATAGATTTTGTAACATTTGGAAGAACCTGCCAGAGACGTGGTATCTAAATACATTTTAACATTCGAAGACAGACTAGACAACTACTAGAAGAAGAAGAAAAATCCAAGATGAGTTATACAACTGCAGTGAACCTATAGGCACCGGGAGCGTCAACGTAATCTATGAGGATGGCAATGAAGAGATAGAGCTCGAGACTGATGGGAGCCTGTAACGCACAATAAACGGATTTGTAAGCATACTAGTTACACAAGAGATAACATTGTTATTAATACCAACTCTTAAAATTTGCGTCAATCATAATGAAAGTCAAATTTGATATGTAGTTGTTTGTGGGAAGCCAATAAATATCAATATCCAAACATAACGATAAAATTGCAGGGGAAAAGATGTTCAAACTATCAAGGTTTCAAACTGTAAAACCTAGCCAAATGAAACTTATTATATCATAATCATAACGCATAGCATATAAAAGTGTGGAAAACAAATTTTAGAAAAAGGGCCATATTTTGTGAAAGATGGGTCAATCAAGTATCGGTGAGAGAGACCGACGGACGACTAGACAGATGGAGAAGAACCTTGCAGTTCTTCTGATTTCATCTGTTGGTGGCCAAGAAAACTGATACAATATGCTGTGTAACAGATCCCAAGTCATGCTTTATTGCAAAGTCCATACCTGTCGTGAAGTCGACATCGAGGTCAGGACTGGAAATTGATTTTATATTACGTTTGTTCAGCGGTGTACTACGGTATTACATTACTTTCGTGTGCTTGGGTTTATAATTAAAATCATACAATCCGAGTAATTTGTGACCTTGCTATGTATGAAACTGATAATTATCCTCGTTACTTCGCTAAAGCAGAAGTGTGGCATTGCGCTCAACATCACAAGGCCTCTCACCTCTAGTCGGCGCGGGTTCGATTCTCGATCGCGCCGATATATGTGAGAAAGTTTGCCAGTTTACTTTTGAAAGGTCGGTGGTCTCTTCCCAGGTGCATTGTATCTGGCTTCTCTCCTCCACCTACAAAAACTGGACTCCTCCAGATAACTGAAAAATTGTTGAGTGTGGCGGAAAACAACAATCAATCAATATGATCTTATGCATAGACCGTTATATATACATTTATACGCTCCGACATTCAAGGCTAATTTTCCAAACCTAACAATTTCGTATGGTAATTATATCTTTGAACTTCATAAAATTAATGATTTGTTATAGCAGTGATCTTGCCAGTTTCTGTGTATTTCGTTTAAAATTTAGAAAAAAAATGCTGCAAGTTTTCATCAATCTGTAAAGCACTCGCATTATCATGGCTTTTTCATTGTATTCGAACATCAAACGCGACAGTACAAGTTTTGTTAGATTAGATAACACCTATCCCTTTACCAAACACTCGACCTTATATGTACGAGTGAAACTCGTGATGATATGGAACAAGATACCATATAATGGTAGAAGTGGTATCACAGAGAAATCACCAGATGCTAGATGATAAATGTTATGAATGTGTATGTACAAGTGGCTTAGGTCCAAATATTCAATCAGAGAGGCATATGTTAACGAAAGGCGTAATGAGACTCTTTGCAAAACTTCAAAATTGTTGCGTATGGGCAAATGAGAATTTATGGTTCTTGCTCCAACTTTCCAAAGATGAAATTCTTCATAATCATACTTCAATTTTAAACGCCATTTAATATCCTAGTCTATGGAGTGGATGAATATGAGTTATCGTACCTATAATGGATTCCCAAACTCCACAAAAATCCTTACAAACAAGATACATTGCTGAATGCAGAAAATATTCTATCAAGCCCCTACCTTTGCTCCTCACGAAAATATTACCTGCTGTGATTGAGAAACTTCAAACGTGCCACTACATATGCCAGAAGTCGTGTAAAAAAGAACTTTTAGCAATTTGAAATCACAAAGCTTTTCTCAAATCAACAACATCAAAACGTATGACTTTACTACACTTTACACGACTGTACCTCACGATAAATTATAGACAAGACTTTTTGACGTCATAGAGAGTTGCTTCTTCAAGAAAAATGGTAAAAGGAAATATTCATATCTAGTGATAAGTCATCCAAATTAAATACCACTCTTACTCCAAGCACAAGTACTCTGAAGTTGATATTAAAAAGATGCTGAAGGTTCTCATTGACAATATCTTCATAGTAGTTGGTGATCGGGTCTTCTAACAGTCTGTTGGATTTCCCATGGGCACGAATTGTGCTCCTTTGTTAGCTGACACATTTTTATATTCTTGTAAATCCAGAATTCATTCAAAAGTTTCTGCATGAGAAGAAACAATCCCTGGCTGTGACATTCAGATCAACCTTTAGATATATCGACAACGTTTTATTTCTTAACAATGATCGATTTCATTCATATGTCGATTCAATATATCCCAGTGAACTTGAAATAAAGGACACCACTGAGTCTTCCAAATCTGCTTATCACTTAGATATTTTATTGAAAATAGATGCCGACAGCAAATTAACAACTAAACTTTATAACAAACGGAATGATTTCAATTTATTCATTGTCAACGTCCCTTATCTATGTAGCAATATCTCCATTTTCACCTGCATATGGTATCTATATCTCTCAGCTGATTCGATACGCAAGAGCGTGCTCTGCATATGATGAATTTTTAAATCGAGCCAGGCTGCTGACAAAAGTTTTGTACACTTTTGTTTAAAGTCAGCATTTCGCAAATTCTATGGTCGTTATAACGATCTAGTTTGCCAATACACCGTTCATTAGGTCAATTCCGTCCGATGTCTGATGTGTTTCATACTAACTGTAAGGTTGTTAGGGGATACTTACTTCTCCTGGGCACCTGATCCCACCTCAGGTATGTCCAGGGGTTCGTGTTTGCTCATCTATCTGATTTCTATTTTCTATAGAAATTGCGAGATTGAGTATTGTTCGTTACTCTAGCCTTTTCATTTATCGCCTTCTGCATCATGACGTCATAATGTACATCCCACATTCTTAAAATGTATTTGTATGTTGTTTTAGGCTCCAATCATACAGAGACGTTACCAGCTTCAGATGAAGTGTCAAACATTTTGACCGAGGGTTCTTTGTCGTGGCTACGACCACTGTCATATGGGACTCCTGTTTTTAAAGGGATTGTTCACGTTTTTTGACCAAAAATATTTGTCATTTTTAATATTAATCATTTGAAACATAATTTATTTAAAGCAGATAACCAAAATTTTGATCTTCGTAATGCAAGGATCAGAGCAGTATTTTAGCCTTAAAGACATAGGGAACGTTTCTCACATTTTCTCAGAAATTATTTTGTCATCTCTTTGATATGGAAAGTTCTTGCATGATTTCCGAAATAAGTTTAAATTTTAGATTGAAGTTATAATAGGGATTATATCATCTAACTAGTAATGCAATGGTCCCGGGTTCAATACTCGATCGTGCCATAGATTTTTCTCTCTTTTGCTACTCTAATATCTCATTTATACAACATATAGTTGACTTAACATTTTTACTTGCCACATTCAGGAACTATCAGAATACGCAAACTCTAAAACAAACCCAGGGATATACGCCAAGATTTTTCGTACAAATGAGATAGAACGCAGATGAATTGTACATCAAATGTCACAACAAAATTATGCATTATTGAGAAACGTCGTGTATGTCCTTAACTGTGTAATATGTGAACAAGACTTTAATCTTGTTTATGTTTACAACAAATATAATATAATACACGGTACCAATTTTGATGCACCAGATGCGCATCTCGACAAATAATGTCTTTTCAGTGATGCTCAAGTAAAAAAATGTTGGAAATACGAAATAAGAACAAACTTTGAAGAGCTGAAAGAACCAAACAATACCAAATAGTGGAGACAATTCGGTCAAAGGATCAGACCAATGTATGAGGGAGATAATCCTTAATTTTCAAATGAATTTCTTAATTTTATCACAGCAAATTTTTATCCGTAATTCATGCTAGTACCTTAGTACTTAGAAACTGGGATAGTGAATACACTTGGGGACTAACAGTCCACCAGCAGAAGCATCGACCCAGTGGTTGTGATATAAAACATAAACGGTACCAATTTTGATGCACCAGATGCACTTTTCGACAAATGATGTTTCTTCAGTGATGCTCAAGTCAAAAATGTTGGAAATCTGAAATAAGAACAAACTTGGAAGAGCTGAAAGAAACAAAAATACCAAATAGTGGAACCAAATCCGGCAAAGGATGAGAGCTAGAAACTAGAGCTATGTTAATGTTCTAAATTAAAGCATCCTAATTTTGCACAGACAAAAATTCAACTTTTTAATGGCGTATTTTACCTAGAGAATACTTGAAATGTCACTGGTGACGATCTCTCATTAAATTAGTAATATATAGTAACTGCCTATACCGACTAATAAAGAAAAACAGACTATAGGAACTCTTGAATATCAGGAGACTCACCTTTTTCAGCAGCCATGACAGAATGCTTAGAGTTAGATAGGCTTGATAAAGTAAATTTCAGTGTGGATAAGCGGACTTACTTCATTCTATCACTAAAACATCATTTTAAAAAATCGTTTATGCTGGAAATTTCATATTTACCGCATTCTTTATGTTTAAAAAAGGAAATTCCTATATTCAGTTCAAGATCCGCTGCCGAATTCTCATTGGCTGTCCTATAATGAAATCGATCAAGGTCAGTAAGCATGGCGGATAAATTTAAGTTGTGATGACGACATATAAAAATAACCGATATCTGATTATCTGCACCATTACGGAGATCCTATGGAGTTGTAGTCCCCCGCCGAGAGGGGCTTCAATTCATGACCTCCCTGTTACGAAGCGAACGCTTTGGATACCACTGATCTACCGCGACCAGTTCATGATAAGGCGACTACGGTTTATACCTACCTGAGTTGCCATCGAACGAAGAGAGTTGCAACTTTTATATGACGTATTGTGATACTTGAACTCAACCTAACTAACCCTGTCTTCTAGGAGCGTTAGTGTGTTATCAATATGTCGGTCTTGTAATGACACTGCGCATGTGTCGATTTTTAAACCATGAATGCGATTGGTTGGAGTATTATACATGTATATAGGAGTAAGAAAGAACTTTAGAATATTTATTCTACTAACTCGGCTCCGAACCGAAGTCGCCCTTAAAATCTTACATAAGAAATGCACTTTAGCGTGAATAAAAATAATGGCATTAAAGGATACGCATGCGGTAATGAATACATTCTTTTAACACAGATAAAATTGGGTGTCGCAGTTCTTGTTTTTTGTATTAAGGTTATTTCAAGGTCACACTCTTTTGATATACTTGTGATTCATACGAAATTTTGTCTTATTTTGCAGTGACACATAAACTTGTGTCTGTGTACACAACATAATTGGCAAACTTTGGCAAACTCGATAATTTATATGATGGACCGAATTTCCTCTCAAAATTTTAGATTTTCGCATTTTGATCGTTATTCTTGTCATACTTCTTCTACTCAAATTTTAAAGTTTTTACATGATAACACTGATTACATGATGAGCTTGGTCCACTATTACGATACGTATTGACATATTCCTGTGAAGATCCGGGTTAACATAGGTCCTCAATACCCTTTGCTTGTCGTAAGAGGCGATTAAATGGAGCAGTCCTTCGGATGAGACAGCAAAATTCGAGGCCCCGTGTCATAGTAGGTGTGGCACGTTAAAGAAACCCCCTGCTCAAAGGCCGTCGGCACCGAGCATAGGACTAGATTTTACATCCTTTCTCTGTCTCCACATGAATAAAAATTTCTCGAGCGGGACGTTAAACAATATACCACCATTCAACCATCATAATGACATAAAGTAAAGCAGGGATTATTTCACGATGAACTTGGTCCAATTATTTGTTATCTCGAGGACAAGTGAATGCAGGCATATTAAACACGTGACCACACATCAAGGGAGCAATTTTCAATACACAGTATATCAAATACTGTCATTTAAGAAAGCGAAAATATTTTCACGATAGGGCATTAAAACGGTGTCCAGAGCGGTAACTAGTTCAAGATATCATTCAAATACTATGTTCTGTTGCTTTTGTTAATTAAAACTCATTTCCATAGTTTCGATAATCTTTTCTTGTAATTTTTTTTCTACTCGAGAAATACGTCAGTACTTTCAAAATTTCAAATGGGGGAATATAATGATATTTCACTACGCCGCTGATTGATCGAAAATATAGTTCTCTATTAATTCACATTCCCCGGCTAAACCCCATTTTAGCATTCAATGTTACATCTGAAGTAAAACAGCGAACTGGGCTTTATGACCCACACGGTTCATAACCAAAGAAAATATCCGCACATATGGTGCATAATCATCTAATATGCCTGAATGATGGCAAGAATTCATCCATTTCTTCGGTGCTTTTAAAAAAGAAAGGTATGTAAAGTAATTAAATCGTTTACATATTCCAAAATGAGTGTCAATGTCGCTTACATCACAAAGAATATTTAAGTTAAGATTCCTGTGTTGTGGCATGAAATATCCTCCTTTTGTACCCCACCGGAAAGACGGTCTGAGTTACACATAATCCTTTGAAGAAAAACGGACCGTTGTTAGATATTTCTCTCTTAGACAAAAACAACCGTATTCAAAGTCCCACTGGGGAAAATTGTCCCAACAGATAATTTCTCTCTAAATGACACTGTGTTTTTACCCCCTCCTCCGTCTAGCAATTATCAGAGTGGATTTCGATTATCAAAATAGAGATTAATCAATTCAAGGTGAAGTTTCCGCAGAACAAATTACTAGTGTTCCTAATATTGGTTCGTAATAAGAGCATATAATAATCGATCACCGTTAAATTAATTATAAGTTTCTGATTTCACTTAATTGAAACTGCCATGCCTGTAGATCTTGATTTTTTCCAAATAATCAGAAGGTATGCTATTTCAGCATATATATATATATATATATATATATATATATATATATATAAGGAATTTGTCTTCACTACAAAAATTGCAAATACAACCAAACGACTTAAATCTAATGTTGTTTCACATAATGAAGGGTTCTGAATGAATACTGAAGATTCTAAGAAACAGAGCAGTTATTGTAGATGTTTTGTCGTGGAAATGCTTGAATAGTGGGGTTTTTTTCCTTTCAACATCAGTAAATGGTTTACTACTTATGGTTTGTTGCATGAAGCAATAATTAACTTTACTGAATTAAAAATGTAAACTTAGTGATTTATAAGAACAAAAATGGTCTTTACCATAAACACAAAATGCATTTACAGTGTCAGGATTTTTTCCCACCTATCGACCCATAGGTCAAACTTGTGTGTCGGAAAAGGAACGAAAGAGCGCAGTTCAATAATCAATTGATTTGCTCGACTAATATTAAGAAACAATAAATTTCTTTTTGTCTGATAAGGAAAATGAAAAACTTGGATGAAGTTTCATAGAATCATTGCCAAGATTTGCTTTTTTTATTTTGTAAAGATAGAAACTCAAGATGTCGATTAAAACAGACGAAACATTCGCTATTTTTACCTCCGATCTGTCTTTGTACTTGTGTTTCTGAAATCATGTTTGATAATTAAAAGTTGGAGAAGCTTACTGAAAATTCGGAAACGAGATGGAGGATGGAAGGTTCTTCTCCCAGCGGGATCCACAATTCAGTAAAATGTTACCTGTGCTGAATTTTTCTGGAGGGAGAAACCACGCGGGTGAAAATCCTGTGTTACAACATCCGGGTCTTATTTCAACTTACTACCGTTAAGCTACTAGTATAATTATTTCTTTATATTCTGCATGTTCCCCCCCGTTCTTAGATTATTTCATTAACCTTTAATCAGAACTTTCTCTTTTAAAAATTGTCATCTGAATTCTCATAGGGTTCAATGACTAGACAAATATCTTTAACGACTATATTATATTCCTAAAAAATCTATTGGTCACCACTTCACTATAAAACCAAATTTTCTGTGATATAATGTTCTGTTTCTACCGATGAAAAACAGAGGGGGGGGGGGTTGTTTAAGTGATACCTACATTTATTTTATATAGGTATTTGATGCAATATAAATCAGAAACGGACAATGTACCAGCTTACTGTACTCAGCTTTACTGATCAAAATTTGATAATAGTGTTTGCTTCTTCTTCATAATAAGCTATGACTGACTACTTCAACTATACCGAACCACTATATTCTCGTTGTTTGTAAACAATCACGTGTTGTTTTTTCTATTTAGTACATGTATATTATCTCAAGTTGATAGAAATAGGAAATGTACCTCAAAAGTGATATTTGAATATTTATAAATATCCTCATATAAATACAAAAGTACATACTTGTAACAAATTCACGCTTATTGGTTATTGTGAGGAAAATAACGAAACCTTTATTTGATGTAACAAAGTGTGGTTATAACGAATTGTTTTTTCGCTTGAGGTTCGTTATAACCGTATTCTACTGTATTCCACATCTGATGGATATAAAATGTATTTCATATATATACACACACACACACACACACACACACACACACACACACACACACACACATATATATATACATTTACGTTTTTTTAAAATAAAAAGCACTAGGTACTTGTCGGATTTATTAGGCTATAAATCCGCTGGTATTCATACGCCCCAGTCATGCACCTTTCAACTTACAGAAATATACATAGTGGTATCGACCAGATACGCCGATTGTACATTGTTGTTGTTTATCTGTTTGAATTGTTTCTTAATCACCATTAGATCTCTTAAACGTGATTATTTTTTATCTTTTATTTTAAAGAAATGAAGCAATAGGGAAGTTACAATCTTTTACATTGTGGACTATTTTCTTATGCAAATGAATGGCTGTTCTAATACTTGCACATTTACCTCCGTGATGAGCACCAAATATGAAATTCATAATAAAAATCAGGGCATAATGAAAAATTTTATAATGTAAATATAAGTAATAAATTGTTACTTTTTATGAAATATTTAAGGAATGAAGCTGATTTTGACCTATGTTATACGATATAATGTAATTTGCTGCAGCTTACGCATATTATAATCCGCCTGATATATCGTATACCATGGGTCAAAATTAACTCCATTCCTCATTATTTAATTTAAAAAGACAAAACTATATTGTTCAAGTCTTAATTTATGATTAAATGTAAAGTGTCGAAAGTGAAAGAAGCCATCTTGGGTCTTCGCATAACTGGAACATGTGCTTTGTGTGGCCTACATATTTAGGCCTGATGTTTTCTTCGCAGCCCAAAGTAGACTTTGGAGTCACTCTGATAGAAAGCGATAGATTAGATCTGGCATCACACAAAATGCATCACGTAGAAAACCAGAAAGCGCAATATAATTTGCGATTTAAACATTTTTGATTTAATAAAAGTTTTAAACTACCTTATAACTCACCATAGCATGTAATAAAATCAACACAGTAAAATATGGAAACAATTCACGGCTCTTTCAATTGATGGGACGTGACATCATGTAATACACATTTTGTAAGACATGACGTATTTTTGTACATAGATAGGCAGATGGGCAGATGAAGCTCTCTCTCTCTCTCTCTCTCTCTCTCTCTCTCTCTCTCTCTCTCTCGTAAAAATATCTTCATAATAAAACCGTAAACTTTGCAAAAACCTGATTACCATTATTTCGCATATGATATCGCTGTCAGAATTTGTATAGAATTTTTATTAGTGTTTTGTGTATTGTTACTTGTAAGAAAATATACGTCTTATTTGAAATAATGAAAAAAATGTGTATAAACAAATTGCATTTTATTGTGCACGAATTTCAATTCATAGAAGCCTTACAGCTTTACACAGCTATAATTGTAAAAAGTAGTGCCGTCTTCGTTGTCAAGGGGGCGTCTCCCCATACCAAATACATTATACAATATAAACTAAATTTTTTCAGAGTACTCAGCCAATCAAATTTCGTGTTACAAATAAAATTAAATTATAGTGTGATAAATCAGACGATGTGTGCAAACAAATTTCATAACGCGATAACGCGCGTTATCAATTTGCTTGCACAAACCGTCTGATTTATCGCACTTTATTTCACAAAAAGTAATAATTTATTGCTTAAATATCTGTACATAATCATTGCGTATATTTCAAAATACTCTCCTCAGAATTCAATGGTTACTTTAAAATATATTTATTACGAGGTTGTATTTTTGCAAAATGTTAGCAACACAAACGATGTCAACTTGTTTTTTGCACAAAAAATTTATTGTACAAAGCAAAAATACAAGGGGGCATTGAAATTTGGCAAAATCTGAAACAAGATTTAGGAGATAACTGACAGCTTCAATAAACTGAAGACGCACGCCAATACACAACACAAATACATACATAAAACACTTATCAAATGCGGGTGAAATCATAAAAAAATCGTCCTTTTTTTTATAAACAAAAGATATATATATATATATATATATATATCTGTGTGTGTGTGTGTGTGTGTGTGTGTGTGTGTGTGTGTGTGTGTGTGGAATACTGCATTTTTAATTTTTTCGCATCATGATTTTTTTATTGTTCGGATAACATCATAAAAATGAGTTTTTGACGATTGTATGTAAGTAAGATATACGGTGTACTGATTGTTGTCTATATTTTAATAAAGCTTACTTTTAAACTGGTATCGGTCACGTGACGAACAGGTACCAGTCCATACTATGCAATACATGTATATGTACATCCTTACTGCTTAAAATGAAGCAGAAGTGCCCCCTTTCAACAAAGATTTTAAGTATGTACATGTAGCTTATTATGACAATTTTTATTTTGTTTTCCCTTGAAAAATTCTCTCTTATAATGAAATATGAATGCTAATGAAATTCTACCACGTGGTACTAAAGAGCAGTATAATGAATTTCCTGATTACTGATATGTCTGAAAACAGGTGATATTCATAGAAAACGTATGCGAAACAACAGGCGAAGTTCATAGAAAGCAAATCATTTTCAAACAAATTTTACTAAAAAAAAAAAAAAAAAAAATACCAATTTGCTTTGAGTCCGAAAATTGTCTGAAATTTGGCTGTTGACCTGCCTTGGCCTTTGGTAAAGCCATATGTCTGTCATTATCACTAATCTCTGGTATTAAGAGCTCATGCAATCACATTTATCACATATTGATTATTCTTCTTCCTCCCTGTCCACGAAATCTTCCAAGCCTGTTGACATAAAACCATCTCCTAGACGAGGCCCACGAAGCTGCTGCCGCCGCTGTCGCTGCAGATTTGTCATCCATTTCCGCTTGATGTTGCGTTTTATCGTTTGTTGGTCTTGCGGATGCTGTTGTTGTTGGTGGTGGTGCAGTTGTTGGTCGTGTCGTTAATGGATGCTGTATAGTCGTTGTTCCAGCACGAGCTGCCGTGAAAATATCAATGGGTTCCACACTCTGTCAAAACGTATATTAATCAAAATTAACCATTGCTCGCCTTGTATCGATTAAAACTCAGTGTCAACAAATATAGTTATCACAATGCCCTTAATGCTATGAGAGGTATTGATACCGCTTTGATGTTTTCGATAATCTTTGAGCTTTAGGAAAATTCAAATAGCGAACCACTGCAGGTCGATGCAATAGTCGCTTACAGTTTTTATTAGGTTAAAGTATTAACCATACTGTGTTTTGTATGTTTACATTTGCTTTACGTTCCAATCGAGCATTGTTCAATCACGTTGAAACGATACCAGCTATAAGTGACGTCCCGCAAAGTTTGCCCTATGCATGGTGCTCTGGGCCATAACACTGAAAGTACTTTATTGTGCTAACGACCATCTCAACGTGAAACCTCCATTTTAAGGCTATATCCGAAAGACCTGTGACTCACTACCCATGTTACACGTCTTACTAAAATTGATCTACCCAGTGCTGTGAGCTAACTGGGTTATAATCTATTTGTGTTGAGATTGGGTTATACATGTATATCATCTACTAGCGCTGAGAATGATGTGGTTTCATACATTTCAACTCTTGGTTTTTTTTATATATATATTTGAAAAAAATACCCGCAATAATTTAATACACGTTTAGATATTAGGACCTTGAGTAGAGCAAAGATATTGATCATGTGATATTGATCATGTGATAATGTGCGGACTGTTACATGTACCTAATACGATTAAGCACGATGTAATCTACTTACCAGTTCAAAATATTTATATGTTTGATTATCCGGATATAATAAATAAACTCACCGGTCTATCATCAGTGTATTGGCAGATATATTACATTATCACTATATGGGAAGAATAAGCAATCCTAATTATCACCTGCGCATAATCATTAGACAGAAGTTGTTTTCTGTGAAAGATAGTTGTGATAAAGATGTCTAAAAGATGCACAAGGCATGCTCTTGTTTTATTTTTCATATATATCTGGTTTTTTTTTTATTTACATGTCGACTTGCTTTTCATACATATTTATGTTTTTTGGGTTTTTTTGTTTTGTTTTTTTGGGGTTTTTTTTTTTTTTTTTTTTTTACTTTTTTTACCCGAACATGTGTTGTTCATTTGTTTTTCTTAAATGGCCATGTGAATTTTATTTACATGCCCATCTGTTTTCCGTACGTATGCACGTGCTCTTCCTTACCTGCGAGCAATAAAGAAGCAGGTTTTCATAGGAACAGCTTGAAAAACAACACTCTTCTACCACTCCCCCTCTCTTCTGTTCAACGGGAGATGTGCGTCTTTTTCCAAATCTGACTAACGGATTATCGCCCTCTACAAATAAGGATACTCAGCCTTATGGAATAAAAAACCACACAGACATAAAATGTTTACTACAAGAATAAAGGATGTTATACCATGTAATAAGAGTTCTCTCTTTTTACCATAAGTTAAAAGCCACGTTAGACTTTCAGAAATTATTTCGAAAGTTCACATTTAAGACAGAATAAACACTCAAGAAGATGTGCAACGGATTAATTTTTGAGGAATGACGTCTTCTTGAACATGAAATGATTTCATACGATTGAAAAATATATGTTTTGTTTGTTTGCTTTTTTTTTTTTTTTTTTAAATGTTTGTCATTTGCTAAATTGCAAAGGAACAATTTCTGCTATGTATCTGATAGAAAAACAAACTACAATAAATCGAGAATATAATGAACATCATCTCATGAATTGTGTCTATGGAAAGGACAAAATAATTATGAATACTTCAACCGGAAATTCTGTTTGCGGAAGTATCCATATCTATCGTTCTCTTCTAACAATACCTGGGGGTAGAGTGGAGGTTGATGAAACATTATTTCACGATGCTTCATACTAATTGTTTGGAAACCGAAAAAACATTCAATTCGGCACTTCTCGTATTGGTGGGAAAATACTTTTTGCATCTGTTTACGGACCCCTTCTGGTGGAAAGTGGGTGACTGTATTACATATATGCATGGAATTCATTTTGCTCTCTTGCTCGGACCATGAAATGGCTTAGACATACGACTTACCTCGCAAGTGATTTCTCTTCATAGGCTCGTGGAACTGATTTCTGCAGACTAGTGACAGAATGTCGGTAAGCGCAGACCCGCACGCCTGTAGCTGGCTCCCTACCCCTGCTTTCAGGAATGTGACTAGTACCAGAGTCAACAGAAACTTCATTTTCCATCCAAACTAAAATCAAATGAAATAGATCTAAAGAGTTTGGTTAATTTAGCTATTTATGAGCAAAAGAAAGATTTGATATCATGCATTGAGTAGTCATAAAGGATACTTTTGTCCTAATTACAACTTAAAACGATTATTAAAAGTGACAATTTGCTCTTCACTATCTACAGAAACAAAATTTAAAGGTCTTCATCAGCAACCCGATCTGGAGCCTAAAAACACTGGATTGAATTTCCTTCTATGATCTTCCAGTTGTGTTAGTTAAGCTTCCTCACTTCTTACAAAACAACGATGACTCAACTACTGGAAATTCATTCTGAACTCAAACTTTTCTAAGAACTGAAGAACTTGACCACATCGGAAATTCACACTTGGAGAAAATAATATAGTTGTACACGATGAATAAAAATAACATTTATCGCTTTTTCTGAAGAGTGGCGTATGCGGAAAGCTTACTTTAGCATGATCATAATCCCAGGTAGCATGAAGACTGATGGCACGGGCGTCTACGCAATACTACGTTGAATTAAAGAGTGTCCAATATTTATATAATAGGATAAGAGAGATCGGGGGCGGGGTTTATAAAGATTGATGTTAGAACCGCCGTGTTGAAAATGAACAAGTTAGCATGGGTTACCTTTCATGATATTTATTTCCAATTTTTACGCGTGGTTTGGCTGAGGTTGTTGGGGTTTGTTTTGTTTGTTTGTTTATTTGTTGAGGGAGTTGTTTTGGTTTTTGCTTTTTCGTTTTTGCTGCTTTTTGTTTTTATTTTTTATTTATTTGGCTCTTTTTGTTTGCTTTTGTTTCTTTGTTTATATATATATATATATATATATATATATATATATATATATATATATATATATATAGTCAATATTCGTTATCTCGAACTCGATGGCACAGAGAAAATCTTCGAGATATCCGAGTATTCGAGATATCAAAAGTAAAATACTTAAAGAATAAGTGGTTGGTGCTTCCGAATCACTTCGATATATCCATGATATTCGAGATATCGGTGTTCAAGATATCGAAGTTCAACTTTATATATATATATATGTGTGTGTGTGTGTGTGTGTGTGTGTGTGTGTGTGTGTGTGTGTGTGTGTATATATCGTGTATATCATCAAAACATCTTTATCCATTACAACTAAAGTTACCTTAGCACTCTATTAAATAAGTGTGTCCGTGATTTGTCTGTGTGTGTCCGTGATTTGTCTGTGTGTGTCCGTGATTTGTCTGTGTGTGTCCGTGATTTGTCTGTGTGTGTCCGTGATTTGTCTCTGTGTGTCCGTGATTTGTCCGTGTGTGTCCGTGATTTGTCTGTGTTTGTCCGTGATTTGTCTGTGTAGGACTCCAATGTTCGTTTCTCGAAATTTCTGTGAATGTGAATATTAGTGTGTTTTTTAGTTGATCTATTTGTTTGTTTTACGTACCTTCGAGAACATTTCACGCATACTGAGACGACACCAAGTGTAGGTGAAGCATCACAGATTTATATTTATGTTCCGTTAGTCGCAGCAATATCATGCCAAGTAGACTAGGCTTGTTTTTATGGCATGGCAGGCAGAACCAGCAACACAGTCCTAAATTGAAATAATGTCATTTAATCATAAAATGATGAATGTGAAATTTGACAAAAAAATGGGGTCAGAAAAGACTAGAAAACATTGCCACGTCTTAGAATAAGTATTATGCAATCTGACCCCCAACAAATTCTAACATAAAACTATATAGGGGCCAACAAAAACTAGCAACACATTGACAAATAAAGAGTACCTTTGGATAAGTATATGCAATCTGACCCCAAGAAATATCACATAAAATTATATGAGAATCAACTAATCTGTTATCTACAATACACAACCTGTCTGTCCACAAAAAAGGTGGGTAATCTAACAATTACAGGCAATATAAAACTTTAAAAAAAAAATACAGGCCGAGGTGGTAGTAATGGGGTTGGATGGAGGGTAACAATGATTTTCGTTGCAAATTTCCCGTGACTTCTACTTATTGTAAAACAAAGAACAATGATCACATGGCGGTAAGCGACTACTTTGATTGGTTTAAAAGATCCAAGTCGCTGCTTGGGTAAAACCGGGCACTGAAAAGTGTTGTATAATTCAAACAGATCTGTGTAAAATTAGGAGCATTATACAATAAGCGCAAAGTAATATACATAGACATGTCACATAAATGTTATTATTTCGCTTTGTATTAAATAATAACTAATTTATGCTTAGCTGTTACGGCCGTAACAGAGAGGACTCTCCAACGTGCCGATGCTTGTTGCGACACAGGACCTCCGTAGATCTTCTGTTTCTATTTCTTTCACATTTTGGTTTCTATAGGAATATATATATATATATATATATATATATATATATATATATATATATATATCGACGTCTGCAGAATTGCAAAATGAATGCAGAAGGAGGAGTTACGTAGATGGTCTCACAAGGGTGTCAAAACTGTGTCACACACCCTTTCACTAAGGTTAGAATATAATAATGCAATTCGAGGGGGTAAGGGGTATATACCACATCGCTATGTCAATTTTCTGGATCCTTCTCAGTTGTGTGATGAATCTAAATGTAGAATATGTGTCTACTGATAAAACGTGGTGCAAACTGAAAATGGTTTCATGAACTTAAGACGACCCAACAGTGACGATTGAGGGTGGGTGTTTCTAATGTTTACAAACACACTCTTGAACTCTGTGGATTGAAAGATTACAGAAGATGAGCAGCGGGAGAATGTTGACCCGTAGAGATTACCAGTAGTGTTGACTTTCTGGTTTAGAAAGGCGAGATGGACTTGTGATTAGGTTACTAATTATTTCTTAAAATCTCATTAACATCTCCGTCCTAGTCCGTCATTTCATGAAATCAAGACGAGGAGATTACAGATTTTTTTCCCCGTCCGCATGCCTTGTTAAGTAGTACGGTCATGTGATGCACTGTTCACATTGAACGTAGAATACATAAACTGCTACGTTTGTAACATATTCACAGATTAATACTGCGTTTTCAGAATGTTTACAGTTTTTATCTGATTTTACCTTACGTTGATTTTGGAAAAGATATTAGGATTTAGGTTATGTGTCGTAATTTCATACACACGGTTAAATATCTCTGGACAATTAAGTTCGCGTGACGAAATATTTTATCATGAATACCTACGACCATAATGACGAACACTTTATGTTCAATGCAATGCATCTTCACCTCGTTCTGTTTTTCATTATCTCAGTGGTATTACAATTAAAGCACTACTTTTATATAATTAAGTCTGTCAAAAAGTGTTTATAACAATAAGTCCATAATCGGTATGAATGGGTACCCGGAAGTACTTCTGTCGGTCAAGAGGTCGTTAACATTTCTCAGTCTTGAACTTCAACACAATAATATTGACTATCGTGTTGACCAACTTAATATCTAATTATTCTACCCGTATTTAGATCAATATAATCCCGCAAATGTGTCATCCACGTGTTTACTATTTTCCAGCTGTTCTCTATTTTTTTATATTTTGATTTCATACAAATAAACTGAAAGATGAAAATGTTGTGTATGAGTGGAGTTTTGACAAATAATGCCTGTTTTGGTTAGAGAGGTATTTCGCTATCTAATGAGGACCTCCTAGGAAAACGATGAGTTAAACAATAATTTCTGAATTATTCTCATTTCATTACCAAATGGAATTTTGTAAATCTTACAAGTAGGTGGAAAGAGTCAGTATTTGACTATACAGTGATATGAGTGCTATCGTCTGCTAGCTGCAGGATATTTGGTCACGGTAACGATCTCATCAAGTTACATTGCATTCTCAACATGCCAACATGACTTCCATACCATGCCAACCACAAGAAAATTCGTTGACCCAAGTATCAAATTCGACAGCTTCTTCTTGGTAACCATCAAGGTTATTTTAGAGGTTTCCATTAGATGTAGCAGATACTGTGTAAAGCAATAGTGTCAGACACCTTCATGATTTTATATTGAAGCCAATATTTTTCTGAAGTCAGTCCTTCACTTTCCTTAACAGCGAAAAAGCTCATGTTACTCGTTCTCTGAAAATAGCTCCGACTTTAAATAAATATTACTTACTTACGTACGTACTTACTTATTTACTTACTTATTTACTTACATACATACTTACTTACCTACTTATTTACATACATACTTACTTATTTACTTACATACATACATATTCATTTACTTACGTATTTACTTACATATTTACTTACTTACATACTTACTGATTTATTTATTTACTTACTTATTTACTTACTTACGTACTTCCTTACTTACTTCACTGTAGTTCATTTTGATAGATTAAGTAGATGATATTTCCTTGTCATTAAGTGTTTAGAGGAATAATTATAGCACATTTGTAGAATTCTTTAATCATATATATATATCAATACAAAATATAGTTAGTTGCATTTATATGTATAAAAATGTACTTAGCAGCGATTCTCTGTAATATTGGTGGCTTACAGAGAGTTCTCAAAGACAGATTAAAAGCATTAGTACTATAAACCTGGCAGTAAACATAGCTATCAAAACTCTCGAGAAATATCATTTAAGTACTATACGATAGTTTTAATGCAGAACACAAGTTTTTCAAATGTACATGACATACTTTCCAGGTTAACTTCAAAGAGATTCCAAAACAGTCTGCAAATAACAAATACAGAATTGAAATGAGGCTAATGTTCCGAAAGCTTTAAAGTTGAAGATTTCAACTTTAAAGCTTTCATACATTTGAACTTACCTATTTCTATGAACAGAATATTTACCTTGCTTTTAATGAAATCATAAGAAACAAAACAAAAAACAAAAAAACAAAAAAACAACAAAAAAAACCAAAAAAACAACAACAACAAAAACAACAACAAACAAAAAAACAAAAATTAAAAACAAATGCAAAGGAAAAAAGTTGAAAAAAAATTTAATGAATTAAAGTACACAAAAAAGGAGAAAAAAAATGATAAAATCTGATTACCTGAAGGTAAAGCATGATGAAATTTTATCTCTCATAACGAAAATAAATAGCACGAGTTAACAGATCCGGATTTCAAAGGCATAAAAAATTAGATTCACAAAAAAAAAAAAAAAAAAAAAAAAAAAAATCTGACTTTATTTATATAATATATATGTAAATATTGTAATTCAGTTTAAAAGAATATCAAAATGATGACATTTTGGACATATATGATGACGTTAATTATTTCATATAATATAGGTAAGCAATTACTAACAGTCCCGGTCATTTTCTACAAACGTAATACACATGCAGTTGATCGCCTTCTGACGGCCAATTACACGCAATACGGTAATCAAAACCCTTGCCCTAGTCACAGAATATGGTATCTATATTGAAAACCACCAAGCGATAGTTCTCAAATGACTCAATTCAGCTGTGTGGATAAACTTCAAAGAAGGAAATATTGATGGAGTTTCATTGTTTCAAGGAATGCAGCATTGATATAAGAAAGAAGGGCTAATACTACTTAAGGGGAGATATTATCATGGTCAAACATATAGAGTAAAATGAAAATTATTATTATTATTATTATTATTGATTAATAGTACAAGAAACTGCCTCCATATTTAGTGTTTTAAAGGTGTTAGATATTACATAAATGTTTCCATTTATTTAAAATTTTGTAAAATACATATTACTATGAAGTATTGATCAATTATAGTTTGATAAGCATGCGGTTCATAATAAACATAATTATATATCATTATATAAAATGTATTTATTTACATCAATTAAATCATTTGGCTGAAGTTCTTTAGAGAGGGCAATCTGGGTGTTAGCATCAGTCAAAGCCTTAGTTTATGTATCTCCGGTATGATTCGTTTGATGGGTTGGTTGCATGATAGCTGAATTAGGACCAGGGGCCGTTTTCGGCAAGTTGGAAATCAAATGACACCAGTTTACCCAGGAACTTTTAATTGCCAAACTATTTTAATTAATGGTTTATACTATGTAGATGAATGTCTGTTAATGGTCAGCTAAATAAGTGGTAAATTCTGAGAAACATTACGTCCTTTATTGGTTAACTCAGTATAAATGTGGTGGCCATTTTTAAGAAGAAATACTGTATTATTGATTGATTGTTTGTTTTTTGTTTTCCGACACAATCAACAATTTTTCAATTATCTGGTGTCGTCCAGTTTTTGTAGGTGGAGGTGAGACCCCAAATACAATATACCCGGGAAAAGACTACTGACCTTCCGAAAATAAACTGGCAGAATTTCTCACATATATCGGCGCGAGCAAGAATCGAACCCGCGCCGACTAGAGTTGAGAGGTCTTGTGATATATTTTGAAAGCAATGTTCTAACAACTCGGCCACGGGGGCCCCGAAATACTATACGATTAAAATTATATTTAGAAACTTCATTGATATTAGTCGGTGTTTATTTCAACTTTCAATCAGTAGCAATTGATTGAAAAGGCTAAAATAACGAATAGTACTCAATCTCGTAATTCCTACAGAAAATACAAATCTGAGAGATGAGTAAAGACGGACGTCTGGACATACCAGGGGTGAGGTCAGGTGCTAAAAGGAGTAAGCATCCTCTGTCGACCATTCACACCCGCCGTGAGCTCTATATCTTGATCAGGTAAACAGATTAATCCGTAGTCAGAATCAGCGTGCCAAGAACAACCTAACAATTGGTATAAAACAAATCATACAGCATTTTACCTAATGGAAAGTTGTACTGGCAACCTAGATCGTTATAACGACCATAGAATTTGCCAAATGTTGATTTTTGACGAGACTATACAAACCCTTTAACATCAACGTCTTTGTCAGTCGCCTGTCTCGATTTAAAAACTGATCATATGCAGAACAAGCTCTTGCTTATCGAATCAGTTGAGAGATATAAATGCTGGTGCAGGTGATAACAGGAATATTGCTATATAGATAAGGGAAGTTGACGAGAAATTGAAATCATCCCGTTTGTCATAAAGTTGTGTTGTTAGATTGCCGTCAGCATCTATTTTCAATAAAATTTCTAAGTACAAAGCAGATGTACTGTGGTGTCTTTTATATCAAGTTCACCGCGATATACCGAATCGACATATGAATGAAATGATCATTATTAATAGATAAAATTCCGTTGATATTCTAAATGTCGAATTGAAGGCCATAACAAGAGTACGGTAACTCATATGTATCCATTCCATGAACTGGGATATTAAATGTGTTTAAAAACGAAGCATGATTATGAAGAATTTCATCTTTGGACAGAGCAATTAGAGTATAAGTGCGATTACTAAATGCGATGTCATCATGATAGACAAAGTAGGTGACACGAGCCATAAATGTTCATTTGCCCATACGAACAAGTTTGGTAAAGAATCCCATTCGTGAATCTCGTTCCTTAGCACCACGAGTTTCACTCGCATATGTTAGGTCAAGTGTTTTGGTAAAGGGGTAAGTGCTATCTATTTTAAGAATACTTGTACTGTCACGTATGAGTTGGAATTTTTTCTGAGTGCTCTGCAGACTGACTTAAACTTGCAGCAGTAATTTGTTTAATTTTAAACGAAACGCACGAAACTGGCAATATCACTGCTATATCAAATCATTAACTTTATGACGTTCAAAGATATAATTATACAAAATTGTTAATTTTGGAAAATTAGCCTTGAATTTCGGATTGCATAAATGTATGAGCGAGGGTTGTTCGATGTGTAATGTGTATTGTACGATATCTCAATCATATTCGACTGAGATAGTGAAATGGACATTACATCACTTCAAAGCATTCTCCGCGGTTTGAAATACATAATTTCAATCCCTGAATCCATTTCTGAAATGCGTCACGGTATGCTGATATAGGTAGACCCCTGCGGCACTGACTGATGGCTGAGCCAAGGGCATGTCGGGAATTGTAACGACGACCAGATACGAACTTTGTAAGTTTTGGAAAAAGGAAAAGTCAGAAGGGGCTAAATCTGGAGAGTATGATGGGTGTGGCAAGATGGTAACCTTCCCCCGACTTCAAAAATTGCTTCACAAGGTCATATATATGTGATGTGCCTAACTCCTGTCACAGGACGTCGTTTATGATAATATTTCTTGAGCTTTTTTAGTATTAGATCTCGGTAATACCCACCTGTAACACTTTTGCCCTTTTGCACCGGAATGTGTACGGCTATGTGTAACCATCGGATAATTGCATTTTTATATCTTTTTATAAAGTATGAGCTAGAAAATCGCAATTTTACACCCCCTGGAAAAAACGCTAGAAGGTAATCAAGGCCCTTGCCCTAGTCACAGAATATGATATATATATACTGAAAACCTTCAAGCTCTGGTTCTCAAATGACTCAATTCACCTGTGTGGATAAGGTTCAGAGAAGGAAATTATTGATGGACTTTCATTACTTCAAGGAATGCAGCATTGATATAAGATAGAAGGAATAATACTACTTAAGGGGAGATAATGGTGTTACTGTCATGATCAAACATATAGAGTAAAATTATTTTTGTTATTTCAGAAGATTGTTAGTATACAAAATATTAAATGAAAATACACCCAACCGTCTCTTTATTTGCTACTGTAGATGTGTCTCATACCACGTAAATGTTTCCATTTAACTGTCTTCTTTAAATACATATCACTATGACGTATCGATTAAATATACATGTAGTTTGATAAGCATGCGATTCATAATAAACATAATTATATATCATTATAAGGTTCATAAAATTTGTATATCTTTACATCACTTAATTTCGTTGACTGAAGTCCGTAAACGAAGGTATTGTGGATATCACCATCGGTCAAAGCTAGAAGACGGTATCAATATAATAATTGGATATCTCGCCAAATCATGGTACATGTCACGACTTGACGCAATGCCATAAAATTATCTTGACGAGAGAAAAAAAAACGATGATAATTGTCGATAGTGCATATATTGATAAGAATGCAATCGTGACTTGACGATAGAAATATGTTGACCAAAAAGATTTGTGAATGACAGAAAAACACCACCACAGTGTGAACTTTCTCAGTACGTACAAACTGACTTTCCCACATCGTTGAAGTGGTCTCAAGGCTATATCGATAATGACACAGATTTGGGATGGCATTTATGTAGAAACAGTAGGCTTGGGACAGAACTTCCAATAGTGTAATAAACAAGACTACAAGAGAGATAGTGGTTGATTGTAGTTATACGAGATTAAGTGATTTTTCCTATGCCTTGGCTCCAGCTTAAATTTTAATCTGAGAGAGAGAGAGAGAGAGAGAGAGAGAGAGAGAGAGAGAGAGAGAGAGAGAGAGAGAAACTGCTAATCCATCGAGATACTAACCTAATAGAAGAAAACCGCACGCATTTCGTATCGCTGGACCACGTTAAATTTTATACTCAATATTTCGACTTATGTCAACCATAACTCTTGCCGTCACGATTATTACTTTTATGCTATAAGTTTTATTTCATGACTTCGCATTTCATCATTCCTACACGGAATTCCCAGTTAGTACTTCCTACCCGTAATTATTCATGGCGACATTCTCCTTCAAATATTCCATTATATTATTAAATTATATGAGATAATGCTGTTGGTTGTCTTGGCCTTTTCTTACTGTGGAATATGTATCGAGAATATGTAATTTGAAGTCAATCATTGTTCAATTCAGCAGAATATATAATAAGTAACAAAATAAAAACAAAATAAGATGTATTCATGAAAGATTTATTTTTGTCTATTTATTAATAGCTTAAATGTTTCACGTGTTTATGGAGCGCCAAATTGAACTAAACTCATATAGTTGATGAGATATTTAATTATTTGAAGATATCATTAATTCATTTGATGCTCGCAACAATTCTATTAACGATCTCTTCAAATGATTAATGATATTATTGCACGCATTAACTGAACTGATGATAGCATTAATTATTCTGCTGAATTGATGCACGCTATAATTGAATTGTTGCTCTCCTGAAATGAATGGATGATATCAACAACTGAATTGATGCGCGCTACAATTCTATTGAAAAAAGCAATAATTCAATTAATACGAGCAATAATTCAATTAATGCGAGCAATAATTAAATTAATGCGAGCAATTAATTAAATTATTGCTCTCTTCAGTTGAATTAATGATATCATTAATTCAAATGATGCGAGCAGTAATTTAATTATTGCTTTCTTCAACTGAATTATTGATATCATTAATTCATTTGATACTCGTAATAATGGTTTCAGAGAGAGCAACTATATAATCAGACACATCTTCACTTTAACATGTCCACAATTGAATAATTATTCCTTTAATTGAATTGTTTCTGTCTTTAAAAGAATTGATGCGCGCATTAATTCTTTATACAAAATCATTGTAAATAATTAAAGAGATCTTTAACTGAATCAAAGAGATCATCAAATCATTTATACAGAGCTCTAAATTAATTTTCATGAACAATATTTCCTATTTTTGATGAGAACAATCAAATCAATTACTACTCTGATCATGAATTAATGCGTGCGTCAATTCAATTATTCCTCTTATTAATTGAATCAATGCTAGTCTGGTCCAGATTTTGAAAAAAGAGGCTAGAAATGGGTTCTAACGGCAAATTATTATTATTTGGTCCAACATAACTTTTTAACCTAATTTGCGTATGCTGAATCCGAAAAAATATGTTGAACTTCATGAAAATGGCGTTAAATAGGTCAAAATGGCGATTCAAAATGGCGGTGTTGAAATTTGCAAAATTATCTATATGGCTTTATTTTAAAAACGTTTATTGCAAATTAAAGCAATTTAAAGGCTTGTACTAAACTTATATGTGTCTGAAAAATAGAATAAATTGTTCAATGTTCGTTAAACAATTAAAATTGTGAAAAAAACGATTAGATCCCAATTAACTCATTTTTTCGCAACCGCATATTGACGCACAGTATATATATGTATTTTGATATGATATTTAATGCTTATTTCCTTCTAATTGTGCAAATTATTCAGTTAACGTATTGCATACTTTATGATATAAATGCACTTGAAATTCAACACAGTGTTCAATGGTTTTCACAATAGCGCGACCGACACAATCGAGGATCGAATTAACAAATGATTCTGACATAAGGTATAAAACTGATGGCCGAGGTTATAGGCTTGCCATATCTCACCACTCATTGATTAGAAATCATGACTGAACGATCACTTAAGCGAAGTTATCAAATAGATACAGATTTGTGTGTTATATGTCAGGAAAAAAAGACAGACACGTTAGAATTAAAAAGCAAAAAGTCTATCGAAACGTTGACCGAGAGGGCATCTCGCCGTAAGAAAGTTAAAGATGCCAGGAACTATGATGCCATTGACAGAATAGAAAAATTAAGTCCGAATGATAGAGTTCTATGTCATAGGAAATGCTATAGTGCATTTACTCACCCCAGACCAATTCAGTTAATGGAAAGAAAAGCAGTTTGCTTACAAACACATCTGATACAATCAACGTCGATACAGAGGATGATGTACCGTCTACGTCATCTTGCTCACACCCTTCTGCAGCAGCATCCCGAACTTTGCGAAATGCATCTACACCAATGGATTGGGAGTTATGCATATTTTGTCAACAACAAATTAAACAGAAGCTATTCAACATTACAACATTTTCTGTTAGCGACATGGTTCTTAAAAATGCAAAGTATGACAACATACTTCGTGTTAAGTTAGGAAACGTTAGCGATTTGATAGCTGCAGAGGGTAAGTACCATCTAAAATGCATGAATGCTTTTAAGTATGATACACAAAAAACAGAAAAGGAGTCAAAATGTGAAGATCTGGCCATGATATTTCTTGTTCGAGAACTGGGGTACGCAGCCAGCAAGTGCCAAATCTTACAGCTCTCTGATACATGGAACAGGTACTCCAAGTTGGTAGAAGAGGTAGGATCTGAAATGCCACAGTCTTTTATCACTCGTAGATCAACGTTTAAAGAAAATCTGCAAGCCAAGGTGCAGAATATCTTCCAGTTTCTTCGTCCCCTCGATAGAGCAGTATCTGAACGCGAAACTCTTTTAGTGCCCCATATTCTTTCTAAATCTCATTTTGGAGATATGTTTCATGATGACCAAGATACCATGGATGACGAATTACTCACTATGCCATGTTATAAACCTCCACACAACTCATTTCATGAACTGGTACATGTTGCACTAAGATTAAGATCAGACCTGCAAGATAGACCTGGTCACATGGGTTTGAATGTTTGTGAGGCTGATGCCGTAAGTTGTGTCCCAGATAGTATCCTCATGTTTCTGAATCTTCTTTATGGCGGACAAGAGGTCTTTGATTGTACTGATGGCAATGACAATCCAGATTGCAGCAGACAGAAGAAAATAGTGAGCGTAGCTCAGGATATTGTGTATGGGGTAAGTAATGGAAAAAAGTGGACTCCAAAGCATATTGGCCTTGCATGCACCTTGCATCAAATGACAAGGTCAAAACAGCTGTTAAACTTGTTTAATAGTGCTGGTCACACCCTGAGTTATAAAGATGTTCTGCGTGTTGACACTGGGCTTGCAGAGGAAAGCCTTCAGTCTATGGACGAAAGGACTGGACATTTCCTTCCCTCGAATTTAAAGCCAAGCGTTTTCACACACTTTACAGCTGACAATATTGATATTAGTGATTCAACACTGGATGGCAAGGAAACATTCCATGCAACGCAGATAGCATGTTGGCAACGAGGGTCGGGAAATGACATTAACCTTCAGCACATAAGTCCATCTTCAAATGAGACATTGAAGGTACCTCCTCAGATGGACAGTATTGTCATTTCCCCAATAGTAGAAGGAAAATCACAACCTCACTATCCCAGACCAGTTACGTTAGATATCTTCCAACCTTCTGACTCAGAGAATCAATTGTCCTCTCAAGAGTTTGCTAATGAATTGGCGTTTCATTTGCACAGACATAAGCAGAAAGTCCCAGCTAGTTGGTCAGGACATAATCAGTCTGTCAGTAGTAAAAACCCGGATCTCACACTTGTTGGTTACATGCCTATTGAACATTTTATTCGGAAAATCCAAGAGCCCCGAAAACATGCCCCCCACTAGCGATGCCTTGCATCTGCACATTAAACGTGCACATTATCAAGCGCTGGTATGGAGACAAGCAAATATAAGTAACCCCACATTACCATCTCCAACTGAGATGGGATGGAAGTTGAATGAAGGTATTCTAGTGCCTATTCTGATGACTTTAGACCCAATTCCAGAATCTTGTTTAGACTTGATTGCATGTAGTTGCACAACAGGTTGTAAAACATTGAGGTGTGGGTGCAAGCGTAACAATTTGCTGTGCATGGACCTTTGTAAGTGCAAAGTCACAAGCAAAGAACAATGTAGGAACAGTATACGTTGAATTTTGAGGAAAAACAGAGAAAATTCGGGTTTTCTTTCGTGCAATGGCTTTTTTAGGGTCGCATGCTTATTTCTATCTTTTTCTCGATGCTATTGTATTTTGTAATCATAGTTTTTACATTTTTTTTTCTACATGCGCGTTTCAAAACGATTTGAAAAAAATTACTGTCCGCCATTTTGAATCGCCATTTTGACCTATTTAACGCCATTTTCATGAAGTTCAACATATTTTTTCAGATTCAGCATACTCAAATTAGGTTAAAAAGTTATGTTGAACCAAATAATAATAATTTGCCGTTAGAAGTTCTTTTTAGCTGAAATCGGACCAGACTATGCGTGCATCAATAAAATTGATGAGAGCAATAATTGAATTGACGAGGGCAATAAATGATTTGATGCTCGCATTAATTCAATTGATGAGAGCAATAATTTAATTGATAATATCTTCAAATAATTAAAAATATCTTTAATTATTTGAGTTTGTTAATTTGGCGCTCCATACTTAATATGCTAATCACATAACGTTTCCTGATCTTGGATAAGTGTGTGTGTGTTTTGTTTTGTGTTTTGTTTTGTTTGTTTTTTTTGTTTTTTTGTTTGTTTTTTTGTTTTTGTTTTTTTTTTTTGTTTTTTTTTTTTGTTTTTTGTTTTTTTTTTTGCAATGAACAAAAATAATTTGTTATATTTGACAGTATCATTTTCGTATTAGTTTTTTTTATCGGGTTGGTTCTTTGATGCTCTTTGGAACTGGAAAGAAGGCCACCTCTTGAATAATTGATCTTTTGTGATGGAAAAAAAAAAGATATCAGGATGACTTCGTTTTCACGCTCAGTGCTCCGCATAATTCTATTTATAATGTTGTAGAAACATTTTTTGCTAAATCTATACGCACAGTGACTCTTTCAATTTCACCTGATCTTCAAACAAAACCAGAACTTCCTTTTTCGAAATGATATTTTTTTTTCAAGCTTTATAATTAAGTAAGTGAAGAACAAAAACTATTCATTCACACACTTTCACTAGACGCGATAACACTGTCTCATCTTTTTATCATCTCTTTTTTTTCAGTTAATAGATTAGAAGTTGTTAGAATGATGCCTAGATAAAGTCAAATAAATATTTTTCATCGGAAAAATATCCCCCCTTGTGATAGTATAATTTTTCCCCGGGGTGTAAAATTGCTATTTACCTCTCGAGAGGACTATTGTGCCTGCACGCAGATTTTAGCCTTAACATCGTTTGCTGCAATTTGATTAAGATTCTATATGGAGTCCCCAAGTACGTCGTGTACACTGCCGCTTCCTTAGATTGTTGATTAAGTAAAAACTTATTGTAATTTATTATCGGTGCACATTTGGACGGCGTACATACGTTTTGAAGTCACAAATGCGATCTTTGTTCAAATAAATCAAGACGCATTGAAATAAATATTCAATAACTTGTTGACATGTATCTTGACTAATTAAAACTATATAGCTTTCATTATGTGATTAGTGGTGCTTGTGGAATCCTAGTATTCGCCACAAAAAATATGAATATATGCAAGGTAACCACGTTTTCTCGTCTTCTTCCACATTAGTAAACCGCGCACGACATACGTAAATCTAGATGATGTGAGAGTTCCTCTCAACAAACGTTTACATGATAGAGACTTCCACTATGGACTTTATGTTTTCGTGGATGTGTGACAAAATTGAAATATTTACATTTTCAATGTTCTTGCATTTATATCTCTACAACTTTTCCTTCATACAATGCTAATACCTTCATGAAATATGCTTACGTCAAATAGCATGATTGATTCGTTTATTAAGAGATCCACAGCTTTGATGAAATTGAATCGAATGGCAGTTGCATCACCGCTGTTCTTGGAAATTGAGCATATGACATACACCAATAGCAATTACATACGGCGCATTTAAGTGTTTTACAACAATGCCGGGTATATTATTAAATTTCCAATGTAAACTTTTCAAATTAGAAAAGAGAAAGATTCCAATATCTTTGTTCCAAATAATAACATTTCAAATTAAACGTTTTACGAGTTCCCGACAATGAACATAGAAGCTTTTATATGAACTTTTATCAACCGAAGAGGACTTCAATACATAATATGATTTAAATCAATTTGATCAAAATTGCAGTTCATTTCAATTTTATGACACCTCTGCGAAAATGTAATTCAAATTATCCTCAGTTGATAAAAAGTCCATGTAAATTTCCCACAATAATTACCGGGAACTCACCCTCCCACATTATTCACGTAATTAATGCAAGAATAACGTGATCACCTAACAGATCTTCGATTTTTCATTGGAGGTAATAAAAATCATGCAATGGCCACTGGTCACATCATATTGAATGTGTTTTTCGGTGTATCTTGATTTATTTAGAAACTACACTTACGAATTCATTCATATCATTAACTGTGGAAAATTAATGTTATTGCTAATGTCATGTTTATTTTTTTCCTATCAAAGAAATCAGTAAAAAAGAACATTGTCCATTGGCTTTGCCTGAGATAGCATTCAGAGAAAGGAGAAAATGTTTTCTTCGGTGAAACATTCGGAAAATACATGTGCAGTTCCTTAACGTTGACAAAAGACCACCTCACCCCACCTCGCTCACTCACACTTATCAATGGATAAGTGTACGTTATCTCTGCATATTAGAATGCTAGAATGAATTTCGGCAATTTTGATTTTAATTTCCAACTCATGGATATAAAATGAATTTTCAAATCTTGATCATTCTCAACAGAACTACTAAACAAAATTAGATATCTTTGGCTCTTTTTTCTAAATCAGATGATCCTATATATCGAAAAAAGAAAGTCTCTGGGAATTCGTGCGGTTTTCTGGTGGCTCCTAGGAAAGGTCGAATCGTGTGACTTCGAGTCCGATCACGATGTCTTGGACGCCCTCTAATTCGTGTAATACTAGGTCTTGTGGAAGAAACTGGAGGAGGGGAATGAGTAGACTGTGCCATTGTGTCCACCTCTACCACTCGTCGATGGCTATGTGTGTTCGAGAAAACGTCTCGCTACAAATCAAAAATGATAAATGTTTTCAGTAATCAGTTCTACTTAAACTGTAATTTCAGAGTTAACTAATTTTCTTTAACGAAAAACATGCTACAGAAAACAATCAGGTACTTTAATTATAATTCTCCTAAAAATACTTTTAATTAAAATGAAACCTCATCTTTACACGCTAACACGTTTAATCCTTTAATTACTTGTTTGTTTATAATTATCATTATTACTTAAAATATTAACAGCTGTGAAGGAGAAACTGTAAATGTATTATTCCACAACATATGCCAAAAGTGGTGTAAAACAAAACTGCATTAAAGACCTTAGTAACTTTGAAATTGCAAAATTTTTCTCAAATTAAAAACATCAAAATGTATGAGTTTTCAACTGTTCCTCAAGGTAAATTAAAGACCAGACTTTTTGACGTCATAGACAGCCGCTTCTTCAACAAAAATGGAGAAATGAAATATTCATATCTAGTGATCAGTCATTCAAAAAATTTGCTAAACACCACTCTGATTTCACGCACAAGTTGTAATTTAAAGATGCTAGGGATCCTCAATGTAGTTTTTGGTGATCGGGTCTTCTAACAGTCTGTTGGTTTTCCGTAGGCACGAATTGTGCTCCGTTGTTAGCTGACCTGTTTCTATATTCTTGTAAGACAGAATGTTTCAAAAGCTTCTACATGAGAAGGACAATCTTTAGCTGTGTCCTTCAATTCGACATTTCGATATATCTATGAGTTTTATCTATTAACAATAATCAATTTCATTTATACGTCGATTCGATATACATGTATGCCAGATAACTCAAAATAAAAGACACACCAGAGTCTTTCACATCTACCTCGTACTTAGATATTTTATTGAAAATGAATGTTAACGGCAAACTAACAACTCAACTTTATGATAAAGGGGATTATTTCTGCTTCTCCATCGTTAACGTAATATTTTATGTAGCAATATTCCATTATCACCTGCATATGGTGTTTATATCTCTCAACTTATTTGATACGCAAGAGCTTATTCTATGTATGATTCGTTTTTAAATCGAGACAGGCTATTAACAAATTGATGTTAAAGGGGCTCAAAGATTCTCGTTTAAAGTCAGCATTTTGCATATTCTATGGTCGTAATAACGATCTAGTTTGCCAATACAACCTGTCATTGGGTCAAATGCTGTCTGACGCGTTTCATACCAGTTGGTAGACTGTTCTTGACACTCTTATTCCGATTACTCCATTTACCTTATCAAGATATAGGGCTCACAGCGGGTGCGATCGGTCGACAGGGGATACCTATTCCTCTTAGGTACCCGATCCCACTTCTGGTATATCCAAGTGCCCGTTTTGTGCATATAGGATTGATGAGATTGATCACTGTTCATTATTTTCGCTTTTCCATTATTTTCGTTGTAGTATATACTATCATTTAAAACAAAATAACGTGGCATGCTTTCAAGCAAAACCAATTTTCAATATGTCTCAGTATGTGTCAGGATTAGATATCAATTTCATGAAATGGACGGATTAATTGATCTAATATTTGATTTTTAAAAGTTGTTATATTTTTATGGCCCGGCCACATAATGATGAAAAAACGAAAGACACACAGACTATGTGTTTTGTTTTCAAACCTTAGTCATTGCCATTTTCATTTCAGTTGCAATGTCTGTGGTTTTTCAACTAAAAATGTAGAACAAAATTCTAAAGTTACCAATTTTATTTACTCAGAGAGACTTCATTAGCTTTATTACATCTAAGGAATAATATCGATCTTTTATTAAAAATCAGAGTACAAAATCTAAGTTATATATTTCAAAATAAATAATATATCAGTAAAAACTATCAAATGTGCTATATAGGATTGACAAATATAATGAACTTTGAATATCCTATTCAGCTTTCAAAGAAAAAAGTTGAAAATTTTACATGTAATCATCGAAGTAAAAAATCTAACCCATTTTGTCTTGATTAATTCAGTGATTAGTAAATTTTGAATTTCAGAAATTACATAAATTCCTCATTGATTTCCTGGGAAAGACTACGATACGTTTTTAATTAATTATCATTATAAAATTCAGAATGACACTTAGATGTCAACAATAAAAGCAACATGAATTATATTCATTTATCAAAGTAAACTACATTGCAAAAGTTGATTGATTGATCGATAGTACCAAATTGTGAACAAAATCACTGATTTTTTCTAATCATGGGACACTTATACCATGAATTATTCTTATCTGGTTTTTCTTTTTACACTTCATGCTACATATTGATCTCCTATGAGATTAAAGACGGTCCGTAAAATTTCTCACAGAATCCATGTAATATGGCCACCTTTACAATGCCATTTACAGTTGTTCAATCAATATATGGAGTAGTTTCCCCGCACAGTGTGACGTCAATGACATATAAACATTCCATTTCAAGTAAGTGATCCGCTGGTTCAGAACAGGTAACCAATGTTATGACTTTTGGGAAAACGTTTTCTATATTTTGAAGTACAATCTTTCTTTCTGTATGCCCTAAGTTGAGGCCCATGTCACAGCAGGTGTGGCACGATAAAGATCCCTCCCTGCTTAAAGGCCATACGCGCCGAGCATAGGCCCAACTTTTGCAGCCCTTCACCGGCAATGGTGATGTCTCCATATGAGTGCGAAATTCTTCAGTGGAACTTTAAACAATATACAACCAACTAACTTACTACTTTGAAACATATTTTTTGTAGCTCTTCTAAAGAAATGAATAGAAATAGATAACATTAGGCAACTAAAACGTTTATAATGCAATGCACTACTGGAGAGAGTGGAACTTAAAAAAAATCTTTTCTTCAGAAGTTAGATCTAGGTCACAAAGTAGTGCAGTGGATTGCGTGGGTAGATGAGGTCCACATGGAATCAACTGAGATCACGCAAGTATCGACGATGTGTAAGAAAGACAGAAAACACGCCTATATCATTCACAAGAGGGTCGTTAGTGCTATAAAACCTTTATAATATGGTTTGTTACTTCCTGACTATAATTCCCCTGTAGGTTAATAAAAGATTTAATAATAACATGTTCAAAGTACTCACATAAATGGAACCTTCCTCACAAAATTCAGATAATGTATCTATCGAGCACCCAAATTCGTTATAACAGCACAATTCTACTATTCCAGAGTTAGTCGAACGCTTTTTAATGAAATTATCCATCGTCTGTTCCTCATGCGTACCTGTTAAGTGAATCATAATAACATTACATAGGGATATTTTTGATATATACATGTAAATTTCCTGTTTATACTCGTAATTTTGTGCCTGTAAGTGAAGTCCTATTGTTATGATATTTAGTCTAGCAATTCGGTCGTTTTTAAAAATCTGCTTAAACTATGATTAAAAGATGTTAAATTCAACTTTACATTGATAAATCACTTATGTGCGGGGACTAATTTAGGTGGAAAAATTGTGTTTAAAAATTCGTTCCCATGAAATAAGATTCATTTCCACAAAATAAGATTCTCTCAAAATTCACTTCCCAAATGGCAGCTAAATTATGTTCATCGTACTCCAAAATGAAAGAACAGTCACAGATATATATAATATATGAATTAAAGTTACTAAACTTATTACAGATTTATTGTGGATTACATAATTGCAAGACATAACGTCTGTTAAATAGTTTTAGAACAGCAATATGGAATCGATAATGAGTTTTTGTTTATGTATTGATTTAGGTAATGAAAGTTAATGTAAACATATAGCATGCTCTTAATTTAAAAATACAAAAAATGTTGGAACGAATTCTATTTCTTAGGAACGAATTTTATTTCATGCAAACGAAATTAATTTCGTGGGAACGATTTTTTATATATAAATCTCATCCACCTGGTCCTAAACCAGTCACCATATTTATGGTTAGAATGCGACTGAATTTTTTTTTTCAATTTATTTTTATTAACAACGACCTAGTCATTATGAGATAAACCCAAATATGTAAACGTTACTGCGAAGGACCCTTTGGACAAATTTAATTACCTTGCTCTAAAACAGCAGGCTGTTATAGAAAGAAAGCATACATATCGCCACATTCTGGTATCACGGAATGTCACTTTTTTAAAAGAAAAAAAATAATCATATTTCCCCCTGCCCTTTTACATGAAAAAGAAAATTTCGTCCGCTCTTTTGACAGACAAGGGGTACTGAGGACCTTTTCTAACCAGGATCCCCAGAGGGGTTTCGTGTCTTGGACATAACTTCTTGAACAGTGTCAACGGGGTTCGAAAGGACAATTTTTTAAAAATAGAAATTACTCGTGATCTAAATACATAAGAATTTCATTTGTGCAGATATCTGCAAATATACTGTACCAATGACAGGTGAATCTGTACTTATGACATGTGAATTTGCTCAAATGTACAGTTTTTGCTCTCTATCGAATCTGTTCAATTTGCACAATTCTATTTGAAAATGCTCGTTAAAATAGAACAAGTTTTATTCAGTGATTTCCAATGTCTTTACAGTGGTTATTAAGAATTTTTGCAATGGACATTTTATGATTTTTCAGTCCCTGAATGATTCTGTTTCATGCCATATATACCAATGTCACTAGATGTTTCAATGCACCAAAATGGATAGGTGTTTACATTTCTATATTGTCTTTCGGTCATTCTTTAAGAACATTTTGATACATGATTTACGTAAAAGTTTTGGAAGATTTCGTAAGTAGTTCTTTTAAATTTGATCTGCAGAAAATCTTAGACATATTTAACATATAATGAACCATATATGACTAGAGGATACATGTATAAAGAATACTGTATGTTCTTCCATTTGCTGACTATACAGCCTTCGCGATGTGCAGGTACTTTGATTCCCTCTCTAGAAACTTGCAGTGAAGATGTTAACAGTTGGTACACATACTATTATACATATATATGTCAAACTACCATAAATATATCAAGCTTTAGTCAAGATCATCTTTGAAAATACAAAGGTGTTCTCCTCAATGCTATTTGTTATGAACTTTCTTACAATTTTATATAACGTAAGGACCAACCAATGTAGGAAATAAATACTGTATATAGGGTTATTTTCGCCCCGTGTTATTCTTTCGCCCTTCTACATTTGTAAAAGGTTTCGCCCACTTTTTAATTCGCGCAGACACAGTTCTGTTAAAAGATATCAAACAGATAATTGTTTCGCCCACTTATAACCCCCACCCCCTCCCCCAGACGAAAGCGAAAGAGGCAAAAATAAACTAGAAGCGAATATTTCCTTGTATATGATATCTAATTTGTTTTTAGTGAATGCATAAAGAAATGGAATCATGGAGTAATTTGAGTAATTTACGAATTGTGAAAAAACCCTCTAGGTATTATTGCTTTCATATCCTTAAAGTGCAAAGAAAATCTACATCGATTTATATTTTATAACGAAACTCATGGATTTAGGGGTTTCTTAGCAATTTGAAATGTCACTTACGTGACATTGTGCATCTTTTTTAAAATCAAGAAATGGAAAGAAAGAGAAAGCAGAGATTTATTACTTTCAAATCATTGGAAAATATCAATGGAAAAAAAATGAAAATGATACTTTTAGTTTACTGATTGGTTTGTTATTGCTTTCCGCCACTCAACAATTTTTCAGTTATCTGGTGGCGTCCAGTTTTTTGGGGGGTTTTTTTTTGGTTTTTGTTTGTTTGTTTGTTTTTTTTTTGTTGTTGTTTTTTTGTTGTTTTTTGTTTTGTTTTTGTTTTTGTTTTTTTTTTTTTGGTGGAGGAGAGAACCCAGGTACAATGCACCTGGGAAGAGACCACCGACCTTCCGAAAGTAAACTGGCAAACTTTCTCGCATATATCGGCGCGAGCGAGAATGGAACCGTGCCGACTAGAGGTGAGAGGCCTTGTGATTTTGAGCGCGATGCTCTAACCACTAGACCACGGAAGCCCCCTAATTTTAGCTTATACTTCTGACTTGACAAATCATTTTAAAACATGTTTGTGCATAGTACCTTTATATCAACTGCAGAACATGTAGGGCAATATGGGAACACTCAGTTCGAAGTATGTTCGTCCGTTCCTCTGTCTAGGTAGGGTCTCAAAATAACACACCTGCAGGCGACATTCTAGCTACAGAATATAATGCACCGGCGAATACCGCATTTACTTAAATCAGCGTAATTATGCATTTAAAACTAATTTTACCCGTCCCTTCGTCCCTTTTCCTTCGTGCTCCGGCGTATCTGGATCCACACAGACTTTGTAAACCCAGGCGCAGATCCTCTCCACAAAGTCTGTAGTATTCAGTATTCAAGGTGAGGTGTTCATTTGCAAATACCGTATGACCAAATTGAATAGTTGCAATGAAGCACAGCACAATAATGGAATTCCACAATGCGTTAGATTTAGGCTGAAAAAAGAAAATATGAAATAAATTCTGGAAAGTTGGAGAAGAAATCTAACGAGAGTAGTATTTAAAATAAAGTTTACTTCTAGCATAGACTTATAATGTATATAACTTATGACGTGAATTTTGCGTTTGGGTTTTATGCCGTGATAAACTAATTTTCAAAGGTATTTGAACAGGTATTTTTATGATATAAAATATTCAAGATCAATTAACTGAACCTAATAATTCTCTTTAAAAAATAATGTCGTTAGAGCTTGTCATAACCGAACCTTGGGTTGTTTGAATTCCTTTTGAACACCAACCTAAATTTTCTAACAAAGAAAAATAAAAGGGAGAAGAAAAACAACAATTAGGGATGACCTCTGTCAATCAAGAAAAACAAAACAAAACAAAAGTAAACAAATAATATGGATTTATTTGAAAATGTACAATTCTAAAAAGTACGTATCCGGGCGACACTGAAATATTGTATGCTGAAGCTGTCAACGCTGTATATGTTTATATTTGCATTTCAGTTCTTCAACATGCAATACTTACAATATTATTAGTGACAATCTCACTCGTACTGTACACGCTGTACAGCCATCACACAACCATCACACCGGAGGAAACTTTACCACAGCGTACAAGCAAAACCATTGCTGCCAGGTGAACAAGTCCCTTGCGCATTCATATCTTACTACACTCCCCTCCCATTTAACAAAATGGGGTATTCCTGTACTTAAGACTATATACAGAGTTCAGAAACATATGAAAGTGAAAATAACAATGGTTAAATTTGTCTAGAGGTCAATACTAAATTTATAATTAATTAATATTATGCACCAACAATAATGCAATGCCATGTTTGGAAAGGTCAAGATAATAGATATGGGTACTCCAACGTGGTACTTTGTCATTAGGAAAATTGCTAGTTTTGGTTACTACAATAGTCGTATGTTTTAACAAAGTTTCTTTTGACTGATTCATGTTATACCAAAGGAACGCCTTTTTCACTCTTAAACACGCCATAGATGTACCATGATTGGCTAGTAATGACATAGTTCAAGTAGTTCATTTACTAAACTCTTTGACACGTCTTGGTTCTCCCCCACTCTTCGACATGTTAAGCAGTACCCCCATCAAGATCGTTTCTTTAGATTCCCAGCATTTCTTGTTGTCTTACAATTGATGTATATTTCATCTTCGGGTTGGATTTCATTACAACGAAAGACAGCATCAATCCAAGATATGAATTCTTTCTCTGTAACTCTTTAAGTGAATGTTCAATACCTGCAAACTCACTTGTACAGAAGAAAATGCAATGTTCCTCCATACTGATTACAATGGGTATACTGGGTCTGCAAAGGAAATGAAATTTTAACGGATGATAAATATCTTTATCGTCGTTAAACAACAAAGATAATGAATTTCAAATGTTGACGTCGTTTGTACCGCTTTAGTAAAAAGACGTACATCATCCATATCTTCAGCAAATTTCGAATAATTGTAGCATGTTCTGGTGCAATATTTGCATCCTCCATGTGAAATTGTTTGATTCTGTATTCATCACAGCTTTTATATCGCGTAAACCGAAAGTGTGTCAACATTCCCATGCTTCTTTCTAGATCTCTGTATCGATAATGCTGTAGAGGTTCAATGCTTCGAGTCATCTCGCTAGTTGACCCATGTGGATGCTTGAAATAAAGCATTCAAATTAGGCAGCTATAATAATCCCTGACTATAAATTCTCTGCCTAGCAAGTAGGAGTCGAATTGTTCAATGGCAGGTACTACTGCTAACAATTTTTTTCCTGATAGTACAATAGGACGCTTATTCAAACTACAACTATCATAAGCAATCGTTCTTTTCCTTCTTAGCTGTACAAGTTAAGCACCAGATGCAAAGTCAGACGCATCAGTATCCATGATAAGCAAATCCGTCGGGTTTCGTAGCTCTAAGAAAGGAGTTGTGGTTAATGTTCGATTCAATTTGTTTAAAGCGTCTTGCTGCTAACCCCGTGGGGATCCGGGTTGTTAGAATAGATCCTCGTCGTAACAGGCGACTAAATGGGGCGGTACTTCGGATGAGACCGTAAAAACCGAGGCCCCGTGTAACAGCAGTGAGGCACGTTAAAGATTCCTCCCTGCTCAAATGCCATAAGCGCCGAGCATGGGCCTAAGTTTTGCAGCCCTTCATCGGTAATGGTGACGTCTCCATATGAGTGAAAGATTCTCGAGCGGGACGTTAAACGATATATAATCAATCAATGTTGCTGCTATTGTTGGTCGTGTCCCTATACCTATACCTTTTTACCGGTTGGGCGACTTAAAGGTCTTGATATTTTGCAATAATCCTTAAATGAATGAATAAGTGAAGAAAACTGATCTATCTCATAAAACCTATAAAAAATACAAAATTAAGAGAAGGGCAAACATGAACCGTGCTTTATGATAATTGGTAAATCCTAAAACATTTGACTCTCTCTTTGGGATCTTCCATTTTTAAACACTTTCAACGTATTTATAATAGTTATTTTTATCTTATTGACTTTTTGTCCAAAGAACTCATTACCTGTATAAAACATTAAACACTTTGCTGCTTTTAGATTCAGTTCATAATGACAAACGTTTTATGAAGATTATGCAATTGGTTGTCAAATGGTTCCCCATTACCAGAATGTCATCTAAAAATGCTAAGACAATATTCTATGTCAATCCTCTCAAAACAAGGTTCACAACTCTGTCGTAAGTTGATGGTTAATTACAAAGTCCAAAGTACATATTAAACTGCGAAAGGCAATGCTTGGTAATAAATGTTATTTTCGCTCTATCAGAGTACAAACTTTAGTAATAAACTGAATAAGTATTCAGTTTCAAAAACTATTCATTGCCAAATAAAGTGTCGATACATTCTTTGATAAGCGGTAGTAGGTAGACGTCCTTCTTTATGATTGAATTCAATTTTCTGTAATTCATACACCATCATTATTTGCTATCTCTTTTACGATTACGGATTAATAAGGGCAGATATGTCATTCATAAGGTAGATGGTTGGATTCAGCATAGTCAATAAATAAGATTCTTCTTCATGTAAAATTCTAAGGGTGTGCATCTCAATCTCTGCTTGATAAGATATGCTGTACCTGTATCGATGGGATGTACGATCTCTGCAACACTTCCAAGATCTAATTCATTTTCAGCGAATACATTCTAATGTTCTAATGCAAGATTTTCCAAATGTTCTTGTTAACTTCCACTCAAATTTGTAACGGGCCTTTGTTTTCTAGAAATGACTCAAAGTAGCCGGGAATCTTCGAGAACAGAGTTAAAGGCTTTACCTCTTTCAACTGCTAACTCTATCGGAAGAGTTTTAACGACTTCACCAATCACAGTGTAGGAATGGTAAAGTATCTGCTAATAACACTGACTAAGTAAAGCTTTGATTCCGCGTTTAGAGTACTCGCATCTCGAGATCAAAACTAGAATGTCGCTTGTAGTTCAATTATATAATTTATTTGTCATTTTTATGCAAGTTTGTCGTTGTTGTGAACTGCTGATGGTAATCTGCTGTTTGCAGTAGTATAACATGATATAATTGATATGCAGTCTAAAGCCTATAATCGTATGATAAGAGCTACATAAGTTTCGAATGTGTATGTTTTGGTTTCTACTTTGATATTAAATAGGATGTGTTTCTTTGATGCATGTTTGACTGTTACGTGTTGTGTCTCCTGAATCAGGATTGCTTTTCCGCCCGTTGCTTTGTGCTATAACTAGTCTAAGTTACGTCTATTAAGCATGCCCGTTCCCGTTTAAACGTCTTGTCTCTGACTGTGCATCTATATACGTATCCTGAAATCTATTACAGTGTAATCAACATTCCAAATGGTTCTGCAATCCTTGGCAAGGTAACCTGGTTTACTACAACTAAAGCGCGTACGGCTCTCCATAGGTTTTGTTTTCGGTTTGATTTCTATGCTATTCAGTTTTGTCTGACATATCTGCATATTGTCTACCAACATTTTCATCGTGCCTCAAGACTTATCTGATCTGATTGAACTCTGTGAGAGATATATCTTTTCAATTTTTGCTGCTTACTGACTCCATCTCGTCATTCGACACTGCGAAATACTCTCGTTGTCTAACAGGTTTGCCAACATGGTTTGGTAGTGTGTTAATACCATTTGATTTTATCAATGACCTCATCAGTGAACATTGTCGAATTTTGACTAACCTTTTATTACAGCCGACTCGAAAGGACCTCGGTAGGCTTGTAAATAAACATCTACTGGTATTTCATGAAAAGTTTCCATTGCTAAAGATAGAAATCAGTCTTCCCAAATTTCTAGCTCTTCTGAGGAATTCTGATGGGGCTCTCAAGGACAGGAAAGTTAAAGTCCTTCTTCAATTTACGGACTGATTAAAATTAGTTTATATGATAGACTCTGGCTTTTCGGTTGGTAATTTCATTGAAAAAAAAACCCAAAGCTTTGGGCAGATACATCGATTTCGTGTTTTGGGCTTTCACATGATGTCTTGCAAAAGATGGTAATACTTGAGAAGAAGGCAAAATCTGCGTAGATATCTATGGAGATTGATATTTGGTGCTTGTTTGGTTGCATATGAACATTTCCGGAGATTGATGATCTTCGCCCATGTCTATATCGGTATAAATACAGTGATTATTAAATACAGACCCTCTCTGTATAGGGTCTAGTTCACATTTGTATTTGTGACTGGCCTGAGTATTTTTGCAACTCTATTGTGTGGTTGAGAATGGAATTCTTCTTGGTTCGGCTAGTGGAGTTACGGTTGAAGGAACACTGAGCAATTTTGGAGGGTTCGTTAATGGCTTACCTTCCTTTTCCGTAAGGATGTATTCCGTTATGTTCATGTTTTCATTACTGTTTTAGACTAAAACATGTTCTGCTAGCTGGTCACCCATGCCTACACTTTGGAATGATGTTCTCCATGGTCAGATTGAAAACTTCTACAGTCAACAAAATCCAACGTTTCCGGCGTTAAGTTTTAGTCTAGGAATAGTGGTAAAGTCCTCTTTTGTGGTGGTAGCCTTGTTTTTCTTAGATCACATATCCGTTCCGCCAACACCTGACCAGCACCACCTTAAACTCTCAGATCTTCATAGGCAGGTGTCGATATCTACTAACACCGTTTACAACAGTACACAATTAGTAATATTTGAAATCAACACTCAACTGACAGTACTCCCATATTCAGTATTCCATACCATGTGCTCAATGTTGTACATACACTTCTGGTGATTAGTTTCGCCAAATAATTTTATCAAAATGCACAAAGAGGGACATCAATTCTTTTCGAGCAAGCAAAATGACTGAAGCACGACAAAAGACTGTACAATTCATCTAAATTGATGTAAATTATCGCACAGTTCATGTTCATAGAATTTACTGTAACTGTATGTGTGACACTTAAAAGTATGCCACCACAAAAAAAGTCTAGAAATCAATCAATATTTTCAGTAACAATCTATCCCGCACTGTACACAACCATCACAGCACACTGGAAACAGACGACACTTATCTACAAGAGGGCATGTACAAAATCACTGATCCCAAGTGAATTTGTGCACGTGTACAATCATATCCTACTAGAGCACTCAAAGATCAGTAAAAAACAAGAAAGTCTTCATCGATGGATTATGACAAATACGAAGCTCGATCGATTGATCGATCGATCGATAGATAGATTGATTGATTATATATTGTTTAATGTCCTGCTCGAGAATTTTTCACTCATATGGAGACGTCACCACTGCCGGTGAAGGGCTGCAAAATTTAGACCTATGTTCGGCGCTTATGGTCTTTAAGCAGGGAGGGATCTTTATCGTGCCACACCTGCTGTGACACGGGACTTCGGTTATTGCGGTCTCATCCGAAGGACCGCCCCATCGATAGATAGATAGATAGATAGATAGATAAATAGATAGATTAATAGATATATGAGGAAACAGCGACGATCAATAAAATGATTGGTAACAGATCTACTAAAGCAGTCGGGTCGATGTATACAGATATATTCGGGATTACCTATCTGTATTATATATAACAGAAAAAACTTATGATATGGGTAACAAGATCAAAGACTAGGACAGATACCACTCTGTATCCCATAAACAGACAGATGCTTGTCTTGGAGGCAAGTGTCCTATACCCAGAGAGATGTGCCTAGGTGTGTGTCGTATACTCGGACATATCTCGACAACAATACAGATAAAATACTTTAAATTCCCTAATCCAGTATACTAGCCATTTTATATTGAAGTATCGTAAAACAATTATTAGCCTTTACATCCTATCTCTTTGAGCTTTGCGTTACCCGACTTCTTTCAGTAGAACCTAAACTACCCTCAGATGCTATCGTAATACTCTACGAAGAAGTTCGGCTTGTGCAAGTTTTATATAAGTCCCTAACCTGTAGATCATGCATCCAGATCCCGACCTAAACTCGTTCTGTTACACGCCTCTATTCTATGCACCATACTCCCTTTAATAACAAAACAACAATGAGTTTAAAATCATTGGTTTAATGAGCAAAAACAATGAGATATAGAAATGATTGGACTAAATATGATGAATGGCGTATCATATTGGCTTACCTTCCTGGTGCACTAGTATTGCTTTTAAGTGGCAAAACACAGTATAAAACACAATATAAAACACAATATAATACTCTAAAAATGCAGGATATTTAAACAAATAGATATATGCATTTTCGTGTCTCTTAATCTACTATCTCCAGCCGTCGGACGCGGACGTGAAATAGTGCCCCGTACCATAGATTACCAGCAGTCTCGAAAAGTTCGATAAAAGCCACGACCGGAGAACTTTAAATCACAAAATAGAACTGGCTGATTGTTTGCTTGGTTGTATGTTGTTTAAAGTCCTGGTGGATATTTTTTCACTCATACGGAGACGACATTATTGCAGGTGAAGGGCTGCAAATATAGGCCTATGCTCGGCGCTAACAACCTTTGAACAGGGAGGGATCTTTACCTGCCACGCCTGATATGATACAGTGCCTCGGTTTTTGCGGTCTTATAAGGTAAAATCCCAACCAAATTATCTGTGACCTCAATCTTCCCCATTTGAGACAGCATCTTATACATAATGTATTTCAGTGTCAAACTAGTCCACTGAGTCCACAATGATTTAACAATATAGCTTTTTTTACCTTACAAAATTTTAGATTCTTCCCAGTCTCCATTCACATTTTCACGAGTCTTTAATCCCGACTTTCGACCTTTATTTCTACCAATTTTTATGGAATAGTGACCACATCTTAAGCGTCATCTGGATGTTCCTGGGATACATATTTTTTCCACTTTGGCCACATGACAATCCAATCAGCCCTACTGCTTTCTCTTGCTGGGAGAACCAGTTTGAGCTTTGATTTACATATCATAAGTTTGTATCACCCATAGCCATCGAGGTAACTGGCCTTCACTATCTTTAAACTTCAGCAACAATTGAGAGGACCTGTAATCAGTACTGACAAGAAACGTGTCCTTAAAGAAAGGTCACAAGTGTTCTATATACTATATTAGGAGCTTTTTCATGCTCACACAGTATTTTCTCTCAGACTATCTGAGAATCTTTCTGGCATATGCGATCCTCTCCTGTCCATAAGACGTTCGAGTGTTGCCCAGTCATTACACAGGCCGAACGACAACACATTGAACTCATACAACAATTTACCAGAATCCAAAATCCATGTCAAGAGTACTGAACCAATGGCTCTTATCAACTGATTAAGTTATTCATCGATACAGGGAAGCAGTGGTGAGATTGTTTAAACGCCTACAGTCTACATAGAACCTTTTGGATATGTCAATTTCAATGATGATCAATGTGTCTGTGGATATTAAATAACACGTCGTTTAAGCATGCCGGATACGTGTCCTTGATCTGTTCGATAGTTGCTTCAGTACCTGCATAACTTTTGTGTTTGACTACAGATGTTTGACCAATGTGCCGATGAGTAGATATGTATCAATTCCATGTAATCTGTCAGTAACATAAGCCTCCGATTCTTTTGTGGAGTGAACTATTCTAGATGTACATCTCCTGCCTTCTGCTCATCGTGACATATCATCTTTCTTATTCTTATATGTTCCTTTACGATCACATGCGAAGTTTCCGTTATTTTTCCTTAAGAGATAAGGGATAAACTCTTTTTTTTGCGCGCGTATCATGTAAGAGTTTAGCAGTGCTCTATTTTTTTTAAGTCTTTGTCGCATCTACATTTGTAGCACAGTCGAATAATATTCCCATAAATCTCTTTTCTTTGTGGTCTCTCTCGAATTGTATCCCTTCTTTTGCACTTGAAACTTCCATTGTTCCTTGTCACCTTTTGAAGGGATTGGATTTCATTTTTCTGCTTTTTATGGTTTCTATGAGTTTATCGATCTTTGTACCCTGAATTGAGCCTTGATCCATGCTTTTGGCATTTTGCTATTCGACGACTATAGATTCCATTTTGTTCTAATTTATTTATTAGTTTTACGTCCCTTCAAGAATTGTTAATACGTGTATATTAAAACGTCACCAGCTCTAAGTGAAATACCAAAACATTTAGATTTATGTTTGGTCCTCGGGTCGTATCAGTGTGAATTATTCCATGTACCAACGCATGTGACACGGGACCTTCGCGTTTTAGGTTACATCCGAAAGACCTGTGATTCGAACGTCCAAATGCCCACCGTTAGTGCGAAAAAGCAGTTACTACCCATGTTTACGTTTTAGATTTGACGTGGACATGGCACAAACGGGGTTTGAATTTCCCAATTACAGATACATGTAACACTCTCACTGGGCTACGGCTGTATAAAATGCTTGAAGTTTAACAAACCTTTGTATAACCTCACTGACACATAATGCATTACAAACCTGACATCAATTTCTCACAATTTCTTCACATGATCGAATGAATATAAAGAAATTAGGTTTGGAAAGATGCTCATTTCGAAGTTATTTATTTCAAAATATACCTTTCCAAGGTTATCAATCTTCGTATTTTTCTGCTTTACAAAACCAGATGGGCACATCACTGAATTCGGTGGCAAACATGTATTTATTAACCATGCATTTAAAGATTTCTCACATTTTACTTCACTTGAGATGAAAGGTCAGATAAGTACCACATCCGTCGCGTCTGTCATCTGTTAACTTTTCACATTTTCCACTTCTTGTCCAGATTGATCTGACCGCCTAGCAGTTACAACACTCGCTTCGCAACCGTTGTCGATTCCGGCGCCAAATCAAACCTACGACGCTAAATATGTATAATAACTGTTTCGTCGTCAAACATTCGACATTAGAGGTAAAAATCATTATTGTTTTAGGATAAGACCTTAAAAAGGAAGGTCCCGTCCAAGGGTAGTTGTTGGCATAATAAATAATTCTCATTGCGACGGATGTGTCATGCATAGGTCAAAATGTGTAGCTAATCACCTACAGCTGTTGATGTCTTTATATGTATGAACAATTCAGTGTTTTAAAATTATATGTGGTAGCATAAAAAAAAATTTTTTAAAATGTCGTCAGAATCACAAGGCTACAATTTTTAAGCTGCTTTACCGATACCCATGTGCAGTATACATTCAAACCGTGACCCCCTACGAGGCCAGGGTGGACCAACAATTGGAATTTTTTTCAAAGGAAAAATCTTTCAGTCTTTTCTCAAAATCTACAGGCCTACAAATCGTCAAATTAGCATGCGAGTATCATTATTCATGATAGACTCAGGTATGTAGGCTTGATATTGAAACTATATAGGGATTAAAAGGACAAATCTCAAGAACCCTAAGGATAACGTTTGTCAAATTGATTTGTAAGGTCTTTATGTAGTGTATGGACATTCTTTGTACCATGTTATTAAATCGTGAAAATGAAAAACTCAAGCGTTTCCAGGTTATAAGGTGTGATTTAAGTTTCATTAAAGACTCTTTTTCATCAGTTATGTAACATCACGAATCCCAGGAATATGATTTAGTTCTCTTAAGTGCTAAGCAATGTATTCATGAAATTCATCTCAGATGAATGTCAAGTTTTAATGATAGTTTTTGGACTTTTAACTTTCGTACACAAATATTGTACTATGCTATCTTAGTGTACTAAATCTGACAAAATGTTTTTTGTGTGTGTGTGTTTAACTTATTTTCTTTCTTTTTAGAAATACAATTAAGGTAGAAAATGAGGAAATTCGAAATAATACTCATGAAATCGATAACCCAATACTGAACCCCACATGACACAAGCCTAATTTTGAACAAGATAAAACGTAAAGTTTCAAATCTTAAAATTTGTTTTTTGTTCGAATTTCTTGTCAGACAAGTTATACCATTTCGATGTCTTAAGGTAAGCTCTCAATTTGACACAAATCTATATCATTCCTAGAAGCACAGAGGTGATTTTTCATAGAGTACTTTACACATTTTGTAAACTTATATGCAGTAAATCAGACAGCGTGGAAATTGAAAGCGGAATCATTTCTGATGGATAGAAAGCATTTCTTTAGTGAAATATAGGAAAATATTTATCATTTGATTCATTTGAACTCTTAAACATTTTTATAACTGTGATAATTGTGATATTTCGTCCTGTCTAGCTTGTAATTCCAAACGGCACGATTAAGATGCATCTAAACTGTTCTTGTTCTCTTTTCAAAGAAGAGAAAAGCGACATGTGTTGATTGCACAACTAGCAATTATTTTCAGATCTGAATATAGACTATTTTCTAAATTCTTAAATGTACTCACTGAAAATGCCCCTATTCTCCATCCCATTTCCTTCCTTTGCGCCAATCTTCCTGATGTACACCACTACCAAGGACGTCAGATATATATATATATATATATATATATATAGGCTTATATATATATATATATATATATATATATATATATATATATATATACACACACCTATGTATTCACCAAGGTATATTAGAATACTCCTACATCAACGTAGAGCAGTGTTAAATTCACAGTCAATTTAATTGTTTTCAGGGAAGTTTGCTTATCTAGAGATTCATAAAAAATGTTTTAAACATGCAATTCGAAGTTTTGATTATGTTGATTATAAGAAATAAATCAATGAACACGTGAAAAGGGGGTGGGGTGTGGGGTTTAGAATCAAACCAGAAGAATATTTATGCTATGTAACTGTTTTTCATTCAGAAAAAGAATACATTAAGCCGGCTAATGAAAAACGTTCTGGAGATGTGGTAGTTATTCTCAACAGACGAATGGATTTACAACATTATAGCCTTCTCAGACGTCCTTATGAGATTAAATTCTGTCATTACTGGCATGAACTTTAATTTCTTTAATGATTTTTCCCCCTTTGTGAAAAAAAATATAACCGAAAAAAAGGTGTCCAAAAAAAAGACTGCTCCATTCTTTTAATTTCTTCATTATAATGGCCATACGCGGATATAGAGAGGGAAGGTACCGGAGGGAGTGGATTGGTCTCACTAACTCCCCCCCCCCCCCCCCGCTCACCCTAGAATTTGCAAAGTGTCTACGATAAAGAATTATGGAAAATGAGTTAGTGAGCCAAGTAACAAGAGAACAGGAAGACCAAATCACAAAAAAATTATTTTCAAAGTCCCCTTGCGCAAGCTTCATTTAAACTTGTAAACTTGCCCTCTGATAGTGTTCTCAGAAGAATGATATTGGTACGATTTACATAATATCACCGGTGACATGGGTAACAATTTTATTCATTGATATTGATGTTTGACATTGATATTTACACCTGTATACTATACAACACATTTCTTACAACGTAAGTATCATTGTCAGTAACCCACTGAATATCTCCAAATTTATTTTGATTTCGTATAAGAATGTTTGTCTAATATATCTTTTTTCCAAATGACACTTTTTTAAAAAAAGATTTTAGTCTTAGGTTTAAAAGTATTAACAACTTTTGTAATCTTCATAAGTAGTGTGGATTTTAACCTTGCAGCTATTACAAACAACACACCTTTCTTACTATTCCGAGAAAAAAAACGCACACACATTCATATAAAATAATTTAGAGCATGTTTTAGTCTTTCGATGGTGAAATCATACTTCATATGAGGTGTTTTAACGAGACATTAAACAAAAGTTTGGTGTAATGAGCTACTTAAGGTCACACAATGCATACCAGAAACAATCAGCCCATGTCCGGTGTCTTGTGCCGTGGGAATCCGGGTTGTTAGAATAGAACCTCAGTACCCCTTGCTTGTTGTAAGAGGCGACTAAATGAGGCGGTCCTTCGGATGAGACCGCAAAACCCGAGGCCCCGTGTCACAACAGGTGTGGCACAATAAAGATTCTTCCTTGTTCAAAGGCCATAAGCGACGAGTATAGGCCTAACTTTTGCAGTCTCTCGTCGGCAATGGTGATGTCTCCATATGAGTGAAAGATTCTCGAGCGGGACGTTAAACAATATATAATCAATCAATCCAGGACATGGTAAAAATAGCAGATTTCATTGCATTATGTGTCATGTAGGTATCTATGTATTTCAACCCCGCCCCCTTTGCTTTAATGATCATTGGTCCATAATACTCAAATGTTCATTATAAGAGAGGTGGGGTTTACTTCTCAAAAATTGGAACCCCTGCCTCCTCCTGGTGAAAGTCTGGACCGTGCACGAGAACATATCAAAAGAAATTAAATGAATTTGACAAAAATAACAGCAAATATTTTCTTTACTTCTGAGAACCGAAGCCCAATTAGGGATTTCAAAAAACTACAGCCGTGCAAATGAATTCAACTTTTTAAAAGGAGTTCATGAAATTAATGACTTCCAGTTTGGAAAGGAAAATTTAGGGAAAGGATATCTACAGTTTGTTGTTTTGACATATCGGATGTATATACATTCTTTGGATTTTCTATTCAGATTAAGTTAAAGTCCTAAGTTAAAGCTAAGTTAAAGTTTTTAGGTGATGTTTACATGAAGTTTTCGAAAAATTGCACCTTTGTCCTATCTTGGCTGAGTATGGAAGCCCTGGAGGAACCGTATCACTTACTATATATCATTTACTTGTGATGACTTGTTTGTTATTATATTTCTTGTTAATACCTATCTTTAATCCTAGTAAGGGATCATCGTCTCACGAGTTAACACGTTCAATTCGACATTTAGATGTATCCACGTTTTATTTATTAATAATGATCATTTTCATTTATATGTCGCTTCGATATATCCATGTGAACTTGAAATAAAAGACACTACAGAGTCTTCTACATCTGCTTCTCAGTTTGTCGCCTGCATCTGTTTTCAATAAAATATCTGGGTACAAAATTAACGATCTAGTTTGCCAGTACAACCTTTCATTAATTCAAATGCGGTTTGACATGTTTCATGCCAATTGTTAGGCTGTTCTTGGTACACTGATTCTGACTGTAGATTACTCCGTTTATCTGATCAAGATAACACGGTCACGGTGGGTGAATCCGTTCGACATGGGATGATTGCTCCCCCCAAGGCACCTGCTCCCACCTCTGGTTTGTCCAGGTGTCCCTGTTTGCCAATTTCTCTGATTCATATTTTCCATAGGAATTACGAAATTGAGTACTGTTCGTTATCTTAATATTTTCGTATTCTTTATGGATTTATGAGATTAATCACTGTTCGTTATCTTCACTTTTCATACCCATTTTGACTACGGATTACTTCATTTACCTGATCAAAAGATAGGGCTCACAGCGGGTGTGACTGGTCGACAGGTGATGCTTACTCATCCTAGGTAAATGTTCCCACCTCTGGTATACCCAGGGCCCAATGTGTGTTCTACTCTTAATTTTGCATTCTTTGTTGGAGTTACGAGGTTTACAATTTTCTTTATCGCCACCTTTTCCTTAAAAAGATGAGGGTCAACGCATCTAAAATCATCCTAATATGGGTAGGAAGTTCAAAATATCAAATGCAAAATTCCTATGCTCTGTTACATTTTCAGTTACATCATTTTATAGTTCTGAAATCATTTGTTATTTTCTGTGGTTTTGTTCTATTAAAGACAAATGTCATCGCTTTCAATATTTTCAAATTAAGGAATACAAGGATATTTTATTAAATAATCTATTTCTATTTGTTATATGTACAAGTACAGAATGCGTAATGTGGCTTCATGACCCACAGGCCTCGTTACTGAAGAAAATGCATGCACGTATAACACAGATCTTCTTACTTGTCTGAATATTGAGAAAAACCCATCCTCAAATGAGAGATAAATGTACACTCTCTCTTAGTTCAAATTTCGGAAACGAACATCCTTGTTTCTTCTCAAGGCATTGGAATATTGAAAACAATCTCCAGTTTACTGAAAATAATGATATACATAGAGTAATTTCCTTTAATCGCTGGTTCTGTTGAAAGTTTCAAAAGAAAAATGAGAAAATGATTTATCGTGTCACTGCAACATAATGTTTTGCTTTTTTCTGTATCATACTAATTGAAAACTGTAACATATTATCATTGATACCTGTATTGCATCTTGAAATAATTAAGCTGTAATAATAATAATAATAATAATATGTATTTATGTAGCGCCCTATATAAGTCATTTTACCCTAAGGCGCTGACAATAATAAAAATTATATCACACGACCAAGATAATAAAATACATGAAAAGCTGTACACAGAAAGGTATTCACATTTTCCGAAAACTTATATTTCATTATTTTTTCGTTATTCCATTCATTTATTGGCATCGTGATTTTTAATAAAGAAAATTAAGAGAAATGTTCACTTTTGAAACAGTCTGAAGTTATTTCAATTCGTGGTCAGATGATTAGAGAAGCAGTTGACACTATCTGACAGTCCATGGTCAGGTGATTAGAGAATGTATAACTTTGCAATCATCAACTTTCCATATCTACGTAGTAATATGGTGTGTATATCTCCCAGTTGATTCGATACGCGAGAGCATGTCATGCGTATGAGAATGTTTTAAAGCGAGGCCAACTACTGACAAAAAAGTTGATGTTGCAGGGTTATAACGAATCTCGTTTGAAGTCATCATTTCGCAAATTTTATGGTCGCTATAATAACCTTGTTTACGATTAAAAAGTGTATCTGGGACATATGTTGAATGATTTGTTTCATACCCTTTGTTAGACTGTCATTTGTCATACTAATTTGACTACTATTAAACCCTTATACCTAATTTCGACTAAGGGCTCACGGCGGGTGTGACCGGTCAGCAGAGGATACTTACTCCTCCATGGCACCTGATCCTACCTTCGCTTTGTAGGAAGTCCATGTTGCCCTACACTCGAACTTGTATCTGTCTTTGGGATTTATGATTACGATTAACACATTGTTAACGTCACCATTGTCTGAAAGGGAAAAAGAAGGTTTCACTATAGCAAACGAAGCCTAAATATACTGACGGACTTTAAAAACACTTTCGTTTTCTAAATATAAAAATATGACTTTTTTTCAAAGTTATAACAATATTACCCTACCACACATCGATCACTACTCTGCACGATACGAGTAACATTGAACGAAAATTTCCAGAGGCTATTCAAAATCAATGAAACGATAAACACACACATACATTTGTCATCGCAAAGAAAAGCCTCGATGACAATTGCACTTACAACTGAAGTCAAAGACTGTGGTATTTAACCAATGATTTTCGAAATCAAACATTCGATATGGTACAAGCAGGCGTCATTCTGTTGGAAGTTTTAAAGTTCACCCTTGCACAATGAGCCAATTGACACGACTCATCACAAACAGGGTGCTCAGTACCTGGTAAACCATTTATGACAATACAACATCAAACATGCATTTTTGCGACAACGTCACTTGCGGAATAGGTTTACGGTCGCCGCGATGACAGCGAGAGTTGCTTAAAACCTTGGTTAAGCTTAACCAGTCGTTAAATCCCTTATCCACTGGACTGGGTTGCTCAAAACCTTGCTTAAGCTAAACCAGTGGTTAAAGCCCTTATCCACTGGTTAACCTTTAGCCACTGGTTAAATTCTGATGCTAAAAATACAATCAGTGAATAAATTGCCTAACCAATGGTTAAATATTGACGAAAGTTAACCAATCTGCAGAGGTGGGTTAAGTCTTTTAACCAGTGGGTAAACATGGCTGCCAACTTGCGCTTTGATATAAATATTGGCAAATGACACAAGAAACAGGTAGTTTATACACATCTGAATCATGATTTAGATGAAACAAAGTACAAAAAAAGGTAAATATTTTCTAAATAATCAATCAGGTACACCACAATTATCATAGAAAACCCAACTGTGCCGTCCCACCATGTTTTCATTGCAAGGGATTGTTTGGTTTCCTACAACATTAAGAAAAGTTATAATGATTATATAATTCAATGCAGATCTTTCTAGCAACATGAATTAAATTTAAAGATTTAACAAGTTCGTAAACAGGATATGTGAAGTCACCGAGAGAGGGGATTGAGGGTTGGTTAATATGGGAGATAGTGATTGAACCCTTCACAGTTAAGTTTAATGCCGCATTTCACCAATCCATAACTATGTCTTTATGTTTGTAAACCCCCATGAATGTTGAATGTTGTATGACTTTTGAAAAGTGAAAATATTTGTGAATTTTCGAATCTCATGATTTCCATACCCGTGCTGCTGTTTATAAAGATTATACTCTAAAACTAGTTGTTTAATTATAAATGGATTTTATTCATATTATTAAACTATTCAAACCATACTATTATTTGTTTATTTAGATAAAAAGCAAATAAATATTTTTAAAAAATACACATTTCTGACCTAAAGATAATTAAAATAATTTAAGCTATATTGGACTATTACATGTAATCATGTATACACATATTTCTTTTGTAAATAAATTGTAAATAAATGAGTGGCTAGATCATTGCGCTCAAAATCATAAGGCCTCTCACCTCTAGTCGGTGCGGGTTCTATGCTCACTCGCGACGATATATGTGAGAAAGTTTGCCAGTTTACTTTCGGAAGGTCGGTGCTCTCTTCCCGGGTACATTGTATCTGGGTTTTCTCATTCACCAATAAAAAAAACTGGGCGCCACCAGATAACTGAAAAATTGTTGAGTGTGGTAGAAAATAACACATAATCAATCATTAATCAATCATTGTTATTGTTATAATCTTCTCTTTTTTAAAGTATTGATATTCCAATTTTATCCATGTATTTATTATACATTGGCCTAGGTGATGACTTAGGTGTAAAATACACAATACCGTCTTATAGTGGGGATGCCTTAAATTGTTGAGTAATTGAAAGCAAACAAATAATGAATAAAACTTGGAAGATTGTAATCAAAACCTGTCGCCATCCGGTGTAAAATAAATTAAAAACAAAACAACAAAACCCTGTACTTCTAGGAAATTTTCAAAAATAAACAAAACTCTACTCGTTTTAAAAGAACATACATATTGAATAAAATACATATGCATAGAGTAATTTCTTTAAAAGATTATTAAAGTGGTAGGGATGCAATGATAATATTTTTTATCCATGGGGTCCAAAGTGGTGGGGGCAATATTTCCTCTGAATAATAATGTTTACTGCACCTATGTTATGTCAATATAAATGAATTACAAAATGATTAAATGAGATTGAAGTTTGAAAACAATTAAACCATTCTTTATATTTTCATGCAAATTATTTTCTTACTGCCAAAATGGATCTATTGTGTCAGGACCCATATTCTTCAAGAGTGAATTCATAGATTCTTCACATTGATGGTACACAGTATGCATTCCAATTATCATATACCCGTGTAGATTATTTTAATTTTGCCTGCTGTATGTGCTGACTTTACTCAATAATATCAGTGGATTACAGCTCCGTGCTGGGTGTAACTTGTTGGAGGTAAAAATAAATTAGAAACCGGTTTGCAGATGAACTACTCCACTTACGAATTGCCTCTGACTTACATGTCTCAATCCGCAGTGTTTGGAATAGAAAAAACCCAGCTTTACTTGACTTTGAATTAAATACAATACAATAATGAAGGCCTTCCGTTCATACTGAGACCTCCAACTGGAACTCTTCCTGAAATCCCGATAACACTAGGTTAGTCAGTGAATCCTGATAGATCTCTAAAAACAGTTGACAAACGGGGTCGAGTGACAGAGGAGCCGGCTCTCCTCCAGTCCAGAATCTATACAGTGAGTTTTCTGCATATAGCTTCTATTCCTTTTGCTTTCAAACAAGCCTTCCTGTACTTCTCGTTCATATACTCAACTATTTACCCCTCTCTCTCTCTCTCTCTCTCTCTCTCTCTCTCTCTCTCTCTCTCTTTCCCGCCCCGTGGTGATCTTCTTAGAAAAGAAGGTTGATAGAATAGATCCTCAGTACCCCTTGCTTGTCGTAAAAGGCGACTACATGGGGCGGTCCTTCGGATGAGACCGCAAAAACCGAGGTGGTGTGGCACGTTAAAGATCAAAGGCCATAAGCGCCGAGCATAGAACTAAATTTTGCAGCTTTTCACTGGCAATGGTGACGTCTCAATCTGAGTGAAAATTCTCAAGCGGGACGTTAAACAATATATAATCAATCAATCAAAACGGCCTTGATTGCCTTCCAAATACAGCGAAGAACAGTTTTCACTCCGCTTCATTTACATTTGCAGCCGCCATTATTGTTTACAATATCAGCCGATAGTTATTGAATTACGGAATATTAATCACTGGTTAAATGTACTTAACCATTGGTTAGTAAGCCCTAGGGCTAAATTTACTTTGAGCAACAGAAATTTGACCAGTGGATAGAAAAGTTAACCATTGGTTAGCCTAACCAGTGCTTAAATTTAACCAAGGTTTTGAGCAAGCCAGTCCTGGACGCCATGGTAGGGCAGTGAACAGTTTCACGAATATTTAAAGGTCATGGAATTCTCTGCAGAAGACCTTACAAAGGTTTACAACTTAAACCCCGATGTTACAGAGTGCGATGGACCCGACAGCGGTTAAATCAACGCCAAAATTGGACATGAGTCCTGTTTTCGGAGGAATCAAGATTCAATGTCACATAGGGAACCGAGACAAATTTGACGGAGATAGTGTATGAAAACGTAACTGATTAGCGGAATATAGACGATGTTCTGCAGCTTCTGATGTCTCCATTGATAGAGCGGCGAAGACAATGCAACAGATTAGTTTTCACCAGGACAATGTACAGGTGTATACCTTAAGGATGACATGGAATTTTCTACAAAGAAATCGTATCAATGCCCTTGATTGACCCACCATGTCCCCACACCTAATTTGATTAAATATGTTTTTGAAGAGCTTGGTACATTTGTGTACAGTCACCAACTCAAGAACTGGGAAGGGCATGGTTGAAAGAGTGGCAACATATTCCTCCCAGAATCATTCAGAGTGCTTGTCAGTCAATGAAATGTCGCCGTCATGAAGCTAATGGTGGACATGCCAGATTTTATTAAACCAAACCGTCATTTTTGTCCACCCATACCGCCTTTAACCTCACTTGTATCCTTTCATGGAATACCAATGACGTTTTAAATTAAGGATATAAGACTTTATTTATCAAAGATAATATACTAGAAATATGATGTGCTACGACTTGTTGACATAAAATATCAGACAAACAATAATCCAGTGCTGCGTATTGAAGTCCCTCATTATACGATGCAGGTTGCCTACGAGGAGTAAGCATCCGCTGTCGATAGGTCACTTGCCGTGAGCCCTATATTTTGATCAGGTAAACTGAGTAATTCGAAGTCAGAATCATTGTGCTAAGAACAGCCTAACAATTGGTATGAAACACTTCAGACAGTATTTGACCTAATATAAGGTTGTACTTGCAAACTACATCGTTATAACGACCATAAAATTTGCGAAATAATGATTTTAAACGAGGCTGTATAAACCCTGTAACATAAACCTGTTTGTCCATCGCATGTCTCGATTTTTAAACTAATCATATGCAGAACAAGCCCTTCCGTATTGAATCAGTTGGGAGATAGAAACACCATGTGCGGGTGATAAGGGAATATTGCCATATACATGTAGATAAGGGACGCTGGAGAAATTAAATTCATCCCTTTTGTCATAAAGTTGAGTTGTCAGTTTGCCTCCAGCATCTGTTTTCAATAAAATATCTAGGTACAAAGCAGATGTAGAAAACTCTGTAGTGTCTTTTATTCAAGTTCACATTCAAGTTCATATCGAAGCGACGTATAAATGAAAATTATCATTATTAATAAATAAAACGTCGTTGATATATATAAATGTCAAATTGAACGCCACAGCAAGAGATTTTTGTTCTCATATAGAAGCTTTTGAATGAATTCTTCTTTATACGAATATAAAAACAGGTCAAATAACAAAGGAATACAATTCGTGTCCATGTGAATTCCAACAGACTGTTGAAAGACCTGATCACCAAAGATTAAAAAGGTATTGTCAATGAGGAAATCCAGCATCTTTTCAGCTTCAGAGTACTTGTGTGTGGATTCAGAATGGTGTTTAACAAAATAATTTTTGTGATGTCTGATCACTAGATATGAATATTTCTTTTTACAATTTTTGTTAACTATCTTTGATGTCAAAAGTCTAGTATTGAATTTATCGTGAGGTATGGTTTTGTACATTGTTGTGAAATCATATGTTTTAATGTGTTGACTTGAGAAAAGTTCTGTGATTACAAATTCATTAGATGTTCTGTAGAATTGTTAAAAATCCGCATTTGATTTACACTACTTCTGGCGTATGTAAATTTAGTGGTACAGAATGTTTGGCGGTTCTCCTTCTAAGCATTAAATATGTTCGTGAGCAAAAATAGGGGCTTAATAGAACATTTACTTCACCAAGGAATGTACCTTTGTTTGTAAGGATCTTGTGGAGTTTGGGAATCCAGTATAGGTACGGTAACTCATATTCATGCACTCCATTGACGAGATATAAAATATATTTTATGGATAACTGATATGGTGGTGCTCTCTTTGAAAGAATACAACTCAACACATTGTTAAAGGAATAAGAATGGTCATTTATTAAATAACAAATGAAAAAGTACAAACTGAAATACCATGAAATAAACTCCAACGGACTAAAACACAATACTGTAAATCATAGGTATGCAACATAATGGAGATAAACACAGTATTGGGACTAGAATAAGTCAAAGATCATAAGACAACAGAACATGACAATTTCTATATACGAAAAGTGTCAAAGATGGGGTGGGGTATCTTCCGCCACATATGAAAGCTGTAGATTCTTGCAGTTTGATAAACTCCATCCAACACTATAGAAGACTATCAGCAGCAATAACAAAGACAAAGCAAAGCAAATTTCTAGGCATACATTAACATACATGTAAAGTCAGGAATAGAATATTAGCAATATCATAGCTCCAATCTAGAGAACGATATATCCTGGAAGACAATTAAATATATACAGAAAAAAATACTGAAAGCTCTTGTTGTCATCGCAATGCACCACTGGGAGAGCTAAGCAATAATTTATAAATCGAGGTGAAAGCACATAGTCGAAGTGCATAATATGTTTAACGAAAAAAAAACATTTACCGGCATATCACAAGATAGAATCAAATGTCCCTGGCCACAAGGTTAAAGAATATAATGTGTCTAATAAAGAAAAAATTACATCACAAAATAGAACCAGAAGCTCCTGACTTCACGATTCGAGAACTTGTGTCTAATAAAAGTAAACATTTACCGGTACATTTGTACATCACAGAAAAAAAATAGAATCAGAAGCTCCTGATTTCATGGTTCAAGTACATGTATACATCTATTATCCAATCGAATGTTGACAAGATATATCCAGTTAGAATACTACATCACCAAATTAAACCAGAAGCCCCTGACGTCATGGTTCAATCACAACTATGTCTTAGTAAGGATCACAAGGCTGACTAGAAGTACCTGACTTAAAATACTATACAAAGTTGGTTGAACAAGGTTCAAGGTCACTAATTTGTGTAGATACATCTCGGGACTTGAAATATGGTATGCTACGCCCTTGTCTATATTTTCAAGGTTGGAATTCTGATATATTTTATAAATGCTGAGGACTTCCAGCGGTCCATACTTTGAATCTGAATGTCCGATGATCCTGATGCAGCAGCTGAAGTGGCTGTCCTAATTCGGAAGCTATGTGATTGGTATTTTATTGTTTCTAATCCACAGAATGACAAGGACAACCTAAGTTGTTCCGTGAAAAATTGACGGGAGACCGGCGAACCATCCATAAATGAGATCAATGGTTCTACTGGTGACCTGTGACTTCTAACCTTCATAAAATTGTGAAGTTCAGAAAAGGGGCAAAACAGGGGGTTATGGTGTTTTACTGAATGTGCAGAGTAGTAGACTGAATGTTTAAAGTGTGGAATTCTACGTTATGTAGAGTTACCTATTAGGGGGTCACTTATTAATGTCACCTGTTTTGCTAGCAAAAATTGTTGCTTTGAATTTAGCGCTAAAGTATGAACTATAGAGAACAATCCCTCAAAATATTAGACCAATATTGATCGCTATTGAGATATTACAGTCAATCAAAGATGACAAATAATTGGTGATTGGTAATCATGACGTCTCTTTTTCAAAGTATGCAAAATAATGACATGGAGTTTATTTTCATTATGACGTATTGAAACATTAGTGGATAGCATAAATGTCTTTTTGCAAGAAAGTTCTATTTTTTTCTTAGAAATATCTTTGTTTTGTGCTGTTGATTTTAACCATAGTTTTCTTTATAGAGTAATTACAAAGAAGATGTATCTGCGAAATTCAAGCATATGTTAATATAGAAAATTCCTCTTGGGATAAAACTTAAACTCATTTGATCAAACAAAAAGGAAAATGCTATATTGCCTATTTAGTTCTGTTAGATGAAAAAGCCTTCGAAAATAGCTTTAATTGTACGCAGAAGCTCATTAGATGGTGTTAGCAAGATCCAGTTCATCACAAAATGTCTCTAAGCAATTTGTGTCACTCAGCCAGAGAGGGAATGTCAACGGTATTTTTGTGGAAATTCAAATATCTATTAAAATCATTGGAAAGTTATCGTCTGACCTGCTGACATGATTTCAGTGATCACTGACATCAGAACGCAGATTACTAAACGATAGACACGTTTGAGAGAAAAGTGCAGAACTCCAATATACTTATTCTACATATCACTACATCTCTAGTGACTTACAAAGAAATTAATATCCATTTTCTATTATCTTGACACGCACAATACATGACTGCAACAAATTTGTACAAAAGTACATATTTGTGCAGAGAATAATATTACATGCATACATAAAACAACTTTACTATTATGCACCATGTTTGCCATGACAACGAGTCGAGATATTTGAAAGATGATATAGATTTTTGCGCTATTTCGAATCATCAATGTTCAAAGTAGAACATCAATTTCATGGATTCCTAGAGTGAATTACAGTTTATATATGGGAAAGTTTATGGTGTGTGTGTGTGTGTGTGTGTGTGTGTGTGTGTGTGTGTGTGTGTGTGCAATGTAGGGAAATTCACAAAATGAATTTTGACATTTATCTATTATGTCAAACAATTTCAAAAAAACCTAATCCAGATTAGAATAGATCCTCAGTACCCTTTGTTTGTAGTAAGAGGTGGCTAAATAGGGCGGTCCTTCGGATGAGACCGCAAAACCCGAAGCCCTGTGTGACAGCAGGTGTGGCACGATATAAATCTCTCCCTGCTCAAAGGCTGTAAGCACTGAGCATATGCGTAAATTTTGCCGTTCGTCTCCGCTAATGGCAACGTCTCCATAACAGTGAAAAATTCTCGTGCGGAACGTTAACCAATATACAAACATCTTACAGGGCCCAGGAGCATCAATGGCCAATAGTTCTCAAATTCCAGTGCATTAGTGTTATCCAAACAGTTTGGGGAAAAGGCCAATGAGAAATGCTTTCAAGAAAAGACGTCTACAAATAAATAGATAGCGCACTGATTCTGACTGTGGATTACTCAGTTTATCTGATCAAGGTATAGGAGTCACGGAGGGTGTGATCTATCAAGAGGGGATGCTTACTCCTAATAGGCTTCGTGTTTGCCCATCTCTCTGATTTGTATTTTCTGTAGGAATTACAAGATTGAGTGCTGTTCTTTACCTTACTCTTTCCATAAATGATTAAATAATGCTTATTATCGGTATATTTTCCAGTACAATGATTAATTAACTCAACATGAAACAATTTGATTTGTATATAAATTTGGAAGTTTTAAATTATTTAAAATATTCCTCAAGGTAAGACTGATAATCACCAAAAATCTTTATACTTTCTATGCGTACACTTGGGCAGAAAGCCTTAATTTAAATATAAAAATAAAATGTTGGTAATCTGAAATAAGAACAAACTTGGAAGATCTGAAAGAATCAAAATACCAAATAGTGGAGCCAAATCCGACAAAGGATCAGAGCTATGCATGAGGGAGATAATTCTTAATTTTGAAATGAATTTCTTAATTTTATCACAGTAAATGTTTATTCGTAATTCATGGTAACACCTATATAGCTCTTCTGTTTCAACGGCCTAGAATCCAACAAATTGTTACCGTTTATGTTTTACAGTAGAAGGTAAATATAAAAGATAAATTTCATTTTTGAAATGCATGAGGGTATGAACTGCAACGCCTCATACCGACATACTTATTGATATACCGACGTGAAGCGTCGCAGTTCATACACTCAAGTAATTTTAAAAATTAAATTAATTCTAAAATTGCTTCCCTATGAATGTTCAGGGAGGTATGTATAACTGATTTAGAACACCCTGCCCATTGACTTGCAGAAGAGGTGTGCTCTAAATCGTACCTATCGTTGGTAGTCTGCGCTTTTGTGTCATCAATATCTGAATTCATGTCAGCTGGTCAGACGATAATGTGTTCTATTGATTTTACTAAAATTTGAATTTTTACGATTTCTTCACCGGCTGTGAAACGCAAATTGCTTCATACATTTTGTTATGAATTGTATCATAATAAATGATTTGGTGCTCTCTAGATCAGATATAAATCAAAAATCGGAAAAATCTTACTTGACACGTATATCAGCTTATTTAACACGCATTCTCAGCACATCTAATAAAATATGTTTTTGAAAAGCCTTTGCTTTGAGGGAATAATAATCTGTAATTGACATTTGTTCCCATTAAGCTATGAACTGTTTTCACTATGTCTATGAATTTAGGATAAACTTTTTTACAGTCTGAATTTTTATTTATATCTTTATAACCAATAGAGGTGTTACAATAACTTTTCTGGGTAAAAACAATCCCATGTAAGGATTGGGTCTTGTCAAAAAAGTAAAAGAATAGTAAGGATATAGAATTACCTTTTGATTGAGTACAGACTGTTCTACGTTGTGTGTCTGAATTTAAACTATTGGGATTAATCATAGACTTTCAATTAAACTTAAATTCCCACTGACATTTGTAAGAAGGCAGCTAAACAACTAAACGTTTTGAAAAGAAAAGGACACAGTCTTAGTTGTCTGAGTAAGCTCGCCATTTACCACTCATGTATTTCATAAAATTTTAGTAACCGCCCCCTCACTTGGCAATTTTCTCTGACACAAAATACCATAACAATGGGAAAACTACTCCTCCGTTTCATGTATAACGATTATGTATCTACGCATGACGGAAAATCTCAAAATCTCTTCTTCCAACCTCTAAGTATGACGTTTGCATACACTGACAATGGAAACATTGTAAATAGATCCCCCCCCCCTCTCTCTCTCTCTCTCTCTCTCTCTCTCTCTCTCTCTCTCTCTCTCCATGGCCTCATTACACTTAATGTTTTAGAATACAAATACTGCTATTGTGCCCAGTGAGAGAATAACCAGGTATGTATTGCAATACTTGATGCACATTGTTACTAAGATCTGGAACGCTTTACCAAATGAATCTTGGGATCTTACAACCCTAAGTCACTTTGAAAGTTGTTATTGCCACATTATCTGGACCTCCATGTAATTGCAAATCATACAGATCTTAAGGTTCAGTGCACGTATTTCATATGTTGCTTCTGCTCTTTTCATCTCTGCAGCTTTTTATGTACTGCTTGCATGCCTGTGGAATCTATTTGTCTTCATAATCCTCTTAGTGTTTCCTATCTTGCAGAGATAAACATTCAGATGAATTTGGAAATATATTTATTAAACGCTTAACACTACTTATCTAGTCTCCTGTTAACAACAGTCTTTGCTTTTTTGCAAGAAAATTTATGTTGGTGTTTGTTTAAAATTTGCTGCTGCTTTTTATGAGACGTCACTTTTATTTGTATTGTATAAATCCTCTAATGTTATGCCTTCTTGCAGTTTACTTGCGGAAGGTCGGTGGTCTCTTCCCAGGTACATTGTATCTGGGTTCTCTCCTCCACCAACAAAAACTGGACGCCACCGGATAACTGAAAAATTGTTGAGTGTGGCGGAAAGCAATAAATAATCAACCAATCTTGCATTTTTTCCTTTAAAAAAGAATATAACATGGTTTCAACAGCGATGACAAGATAAGAATATCATGCAAATTTTTTACGCTTTATTACTTTTGCTAGTCAAAACTTAATAAAGTAGTTTGAAAATCATTTTATCGTGATGGGCCTCCGTGGCCGAGTGGTTAGGCAACGGGATCAACATCACAAGGCCTCTCACCTCTGTCGGCGCGTGTTCGAATCTCGGCCGCGGCGTTATGTGAGAAAGTTTGCCAGTTTACTTGCGGAAGGTCGGTGGTCTCTTGCCAGGTACATTGTATCTGGGTTCTCTCATCCACTAACAAAAACTGGACGCCACCAGATAACTGAAAAATTGTTAAGTGTGGCCGAAAGCAATAAATAATCAATCAATCAATCACAGAACCCAGTGCATTTAAGTTTTCCGTTGAGAGAATATTTTACTCTGCCGTCGATTTCACCGAAAATACAGTTCTCTTTATTCAAATATTCCGCACCTCATTTTAGCATACCGTAATGATCCGTGTTAGAATAGGTCCTTAGTGCCACTTGTTTGTCGTTAGAGGCGACTTAATTGGACGGCCCTTCGGATGACTTCGAAAAAACTTACTCCGGTGTCACAACAGATGTGGCACGATAATGATCTCCCTGCTTAAAAGTCATAAGTGCCAAGCATAGGCCTAAATTTTGCAGTCCTTCATCAGAAATGATGACGTTTTCATATGAGTGAAAAAATCTCGAGTGGGACGTTAAACAATATAAAATTTATTTTACCATTAAATGTTAAAACTTTAAGCAAGAATGAGTAACGTAGCATTTCAATAGGAGTGGCGAAAAAATAAAAACCTCGAGGGAACGTGAAAAACAAGCAAAAAGCTTTAGAAAAAAAGACTTTAGTTTTAATATCTGAAGCAGGCACGATTGAATGTTCCAACACATATTTCATTTAAAGCTCATCCCGTCACTACTTTTCCCTTACGAAAAATATTATTGCACAAGAAGTGGAACAGAATATATTGAGCTGACCGGAACTTGAATAGGTTATAGTCTGTTATTTCCATTCTATAAGATATATCAATCAATAAAATCAATCCCCTATGGAAAATATGGGTCAATTGCCAGGTCTATTTGGATGCTTCCATGCAAGCATTGTCCATGTCTATTTCATCTTTGCTGAATGCTTATAAATTCATGGTTACTGTCTTGTAATATAAGCGATATGTGTGCGAGGGTAATTAAAAACGTGTTGACGGATGATGCATGAAAAACTTCATGTGTTCGACCCAAGCCCAAATATCATTTCAAGACAGTTGCAGTATACAGTAAAAACATGTTTATAATGAAAATTCACGCATATAACGAAGTGATATTTATTCCACTATAATAGGAAAATGTCAAAAAATTTATTGAATGTAACGAAGTTCGGTTATAACGAATTGTCTTTGGCTGATCATAGATGTTCGGTATAACCGTGTTTTACTGTATTTCTTTATTTCTATCTTATCACGATTTTACCCTTTAAGAATTGTTTAGTTAGAAAAGCAGCATAGAAGTATCGCTCCCATGGTGTATCTCTGACGTTACCATGGAAACGATGAAAAGTATAAACACTTCAATTAGGAAATACCTTTCAGTTTTTGAAAGTATAAGATGCACCTTAAACCTCTTGACATTGGCATATCTAATCAAAATATGCCGGTGTGAAAAGACGAGTTAAATCATCACATATACATGTATTTTCGAAACCTCATAAACATTTCTTTATATTTTAATTGTAATTTGATAATCAGAAAAGTATTTTCATATGCAGTGATTAGCTTATTTCAATCAAGGACAGTTTATGGAATATTATCCTTTAGTTTTGGTTACTAAGAATATTAAATGAAATGGAGCAAATTTGAATAGAGTAAAATACAAAACGTGGAGTTAGCTATATTGGGACATAGCGGGAATATAGCTGTGTTGCTATTTTTAATGACTCAGTAAAGTGGGTCCTCGCATAATGAATAGTTATTTTGGACTCTGGATCTTCAGACTAAGTGATTTACAGAAGTTTAAAATATATTTTGAATGTGCGGAATATTAAACATTGTTACCAGGAAAGTTACGAAAAATCTCTGTTCTTGACTACAAACCACCGCCTTCGTGTCGAAGTAGGAAGATGAAGTAATATTTAAAGATATTCACGCCGTTATGCAATTGGAAATAAATTTCATTAATTATGGGATTTGTGAGATTGATTACTGTTCTTTAGTTTTTCTAAAAAAAAATACACAGATGTAGATATCACATCGGTAATTATTTTCAATATATTTTACTACATAAGGAAAATCATTACCTATCGGTTTGCTAAATTAATGTCAAATAGCCCAGTTGGGAATATTCTATGTTACCTGTCTCGTCTACCGTCACCGGAAAAATAACACCCTACACGCCATTTTCTTGTTTTAACCCACAAACAAAACTACCCTCAAATCCAGTTTTCTTCATTTATGTGTAAACAACCTGGGTGCACTTGTGAAGCAGCCTCAACTACCAACATCAAATAGTTCCTATGTAAACAATTAATTATTTAATACAAATTAATTTTTTTTAAAAATGGTGGAAAATAAGAAAAATCGTGCATGAAAAACAAACAAAAACGTATTTGTGAATGTATAACTTTTAGAGATTCTAAGAAAGTTATGCATTTTCATTTTATAAATAAAATAATTTCTGTCTGCTCTCTTGATTTTCACTTTGTTTATATATAATTATGAAGACACGTGTCGTGTACCTCATATACCATTCCATGGTTTGAGTGAAATAAAGTAACCTCCATGCTAAAGAGTTCATATATTACCTTGTTAGTTTCATAATTGTGGTACAACTGATCTTTATGCTTCCCGAACTTGTAACTAAATTAGATCTCTAAGTCGTAGTAGGTGAAAGGCTGTAAAATGTATGCTTACGACCTTTGGGCATCTCACAAATCCTAAAAGAATACAGAGTTGATAGTAAGGCAAATAGTGATCCCTTGAAATAACAAAGGTGGGATCAGGTGCCTAGGAGGAGTTAGTATGCCTTGTAAATTGGTAACACCTGCCGTGAGCCCTTTTTTCGATCAGATAAACGGGATAATCTGTAGTCAAGTCATTACACAAATAGCCACCTAAATATTGGTATGAAATATGTCAGACAGCATTAGACCTAATGGCAGGTTGCATTTGTAAATTAAATTGTTATATCGACTATGATCTTTGCGAAATGCTGACTTTAAAGGAGACTGTCGAAATCCCTTTAAAATCAACTTATTTGTCAGTAGCCTAAGTTCAAACATTGATCATATGCAGACACTGTTCTCGTGAATCGAATCAGTTCAGAGATATAAACACCATATGCATGTGTTAATCGATATAAGCGAGGTCAACTACTGACCAAAAAGTTGACGTTGTAGGGTTATTACGAATCTCATTTGAAGTCATCATTTTGCAAATTTTACGGTCGTTATAATGATCTTGTTTGCGATTACAAAGTGTCTCTGGGATATATGTTGAACGATTTGTTTCATACCCTTTGTTAAACTGTCATTTGTCATACTAACTTTGACTATGGGTAATCCCGTATACCTATTTTCGATTAAGCAGAGGATGCTTACTCCTCCATGGCACCTGGTCCTACCTTCGCTTTGTCGGAGGTCTGCGTTGCCCTACACTCGAACTTGTATATGTCGTTGGGATTTATGATTACGATTTACGCATTATTTATTTGGCCAGTCGATATATAAATAGGGTAAGATGACGATGGAGAAACTGAAGACATCTCGTTCGTCATAAAGTGGAGTTTTGAGTTTGCCTTTAACGTCTATGTTCTGTAAAGAACTAAATTAGATGTGGACGACTTCATATCAAATCGACATATGAATGAAAGTGAATATTTGTTAATAAAATGAACGTCGTCAGTGTATTTAAATGGCGAGCTGAAGGCCACAGAAAGAGATTTCTTCATTTCATGTCGATATTATTTTAATACAATCTACCTTATAAAGATGCAAACGTGTCAGCTGATAACGAAGCACAATGTCTGTCCATGGGGATTCAGTGAGACTTTTATAATCATTATCACAAAAGACTACATACATATTATCAATGAGGAATTTTTTAACGCACAAGAATTTCACAGTTCTTGTATTTGATATGCAATTTTTGGGATGACTGATGGCAAGATATGACTATTTCTGAGTTTTATTTTTATTAATGACCAAACGACTAGTCTTTAATTTGTCGTGAGGAATTGAGGTATTAAATGTCGTTCGTTTTGATAATTTTGATTTTGGAAGCTTTGCGATTTCAAATTTTCTAAACGTTCTCTTCAATAATTGAGAATTCCCATTCGATTTACTCTGCTTCTCTACTTCTTGCTTATGATACGTCACAGTGGGACTGACGTTTCACTTTCACAGCAGATAAGACTTTTGTGATGTGTCAAGATGTAGGGTGTTTGATACAACATTTACTGGATCATGTAGTGTATCTTTCGTTGTAAAAGGTTTGTGAAGTTTTGGAATCCTGTACAAGTACAGTAACTCAAAATCCGTCAGTCCATCGACTGGGATATTATATGTGTGTAAATCTAAAATGTGTTTTGCAAGAGAACTTGGAATATAAGTTACCAAAGGTCTTCTAAAATACAGTTGTTGTATCTGACAAACGAAGACAAGCATTGTCAGCTGAAACCAGTACATATTCTTTATGTAACCTCGGAAGGATAGATTCTTTTAACATGTCTAATACGAGATTTTAACATTTCTATTATACTCTATTCATTCTAACAAAGTATCAAGTTCTTTCTTTTCACATTTAGCCCATTGCCTGAAATTAATCGTCGTCAGAATTCATAATGGATATAATTGAAAGATAGGGGACGCTATAAATTTCGGACTTTTAAAAATTAGGTATTCCAGGATTTTATTCTACATTTACATCACCAGTAATATCTTGTCCAGCTGGACTATATATATCAAGATGGAACATGTGGCAGCATGTTCTATGTCTAGGCACTGTTACGTTTGTTTGTAATTAAAGTTTGGATGCAATATTAGAAATGTGTGGTAGAATGTGTGGATTTGAGTTTGAAATATATATATATATATATATATATATATATATATATATATATATATATATATATTCTTCTGTTATAATATAATTAGAATAAAAACATATATAATGAAACACATACATAAACACCATATGCCGTGCAGGTGATAATGGAATATTGCTACATAAAAATGGGAAGTTGACGATGAAGAAGCTGCAATCATCTCGTTTGTCATCAACCTGAGTTGTTAGTTTTTCTTTAACATCTATTTGCAATAAAATATCTAAGTACAAAGTACGAGGACTCTGTTGTTTCTTTTATTTCGAGATTGCTGGGATGTATTGAATCGACAAATAAATGAAAATGTTTATTGTTCTCAAATAGATAAAACGTCGTCGATATATCTAAATTGATGGCCACCGTAAGATCTTTTCTTTTCTTGTAGAAGAATATGAATAAATTCTGCCTCATAAATAATATCAAAAGAAATCGGTTGATAAAGGAGTACACCTCGTGCCTATGGAAATTCGAACCGATCACTGAAGACTACGAAGATATTGTCAATGCGAAACCACTGCATCGTTTTGATATTGACTTAACAAAGTAATTTTTAAAGTGACTGATCACTAGATATGAATATTTTCTTTCTCCATTTTGTTGAAGAAGCAAATGTATATGATGTAATAAAAGTGCATGGTGCGTGCATATATATGCAAAGTTTAATTGAACAGTAAAAATGACGACAAGTGAACGGCAACAAAGAAATGTTATATAGCATGCAGTCAAAAAATGTTCCTTACCAATAAATTAGTACTTCATTACTTTCATGTAACAAAGTACAATATGCACAATTGTAACAAACGTTTTTCGAACAGTATTTGGAAACCATTAATTTGAGTTGAAAAGGGGATCCACCTATTAATCTTCCCATCTCCTTTTTTCTTCTTTCCTCTCTTCCTCCTTCCCATTTTCTCTTCCCGTTCATCCCCTTTCCACTCTTCCTTTCTCATCCTTTCCCTGCCTACTCCAAAATATCCTTTTTTTTTCAATTTGGTAAATAAATTGCATAAATCTATATGGGCAGGCAATATAGATGAAGTTGATGAAAATGCCGTAATTTACGGGTAAAGATGTGAAGAATTAATGGTCATGGTCTACACCCATGTTTAATTAGCATTAAAGCGATATGTCAGGCTGCGTGCGCCGTCTGGTTTGAAATTCCTATAATTTATATTTCCGAGTAATGAAAACAGAGCAATAAACACGTGCCTTACAAAAATTTGAATAATGTATCATTAATATTCAGATACTCAATGCCGAATAAGTTCTATCCATTTTTTATAAATGGAGTCATTCAACATTTGTAGCATGTGACTTAATGTATCTGTTTATAGCGGTACTGAACAGAACTGAATGGTGTCAAATAAGGTTTCTTATGATCTCTTAGATATATGTCGATTGTCATTCAGGAGGCATTATGAGTATGATTTCTTGATCAATAATAGTAATATACCCATAATGTAGCAGTGAATTTTGTTACAGTTCAAAACAATATTGCAAAGCAGAATTAATAAGAAACATTCCTTTTATTGAACTATTAAGTTAAAGCTATTGGATCAAATATGTTATATACCAAATCTAGTAAACCTGTGTAACTCTAGTATTGATAAAAGCGCTTGATGGCACATAAAATTTAAAATAGATAAAATTTACATCAGGCATATAATCTACGAATTGAAAAAGATATTTCTTAAAATATTTCTTCTAATATAGTTGATTCGCACATTAATAAGCGGGCGGATCAAAGGGAATGTGGGTCTAGACAAAGTATCTGTGTGCTGATCTGGCAAGATTTATGAAGAAATGAAAATTGTCGTTCATGTCACTTGAAAGACAAACTCGAATAGAATATTAAATCTCTCACAGAAATCTGTTTAAGCTCTACGAATGAAAATGGTGGATTTATGGGCTATTTCACTTTATGGTTCTGTAATTAAGTGACTCACAAAGAAATGTTGAATTTAAATCTAACTACGTTGAAAGGGGCCTCCGTGGCCGAGTGGTTGGAGCATTGCGCTCAAAATCACAAGGTCTCTCACTTCTATTCTGTTTCAAAATATAAATGTAGAAAATATAAAACTATCAACAGAAATGTCATTCTATAATAAATTGGCAAGTAATATCCTAGATATCGTATGTAAGAGCAACGAAAAAACGTGATATAATAAGATTTGTATCTGTTCATTTACTCCCTGAAGACTTATCGCTTACTTAATTTGTATATCAATCCGATTTGGGTAATGAAACTGCGTATGAGATACCTACTGTTTATATTCACTTATGCAGTGATGGGTAGTTGTCTCATTGCGACCCCATGGGGATCCGGGTTGTTAGAATAGATCCTCAGTACAGTAGATGTGGCACGTTAAAGATCTCGCCCTGCTCAAAGGCCATACGCGCCGAGCATAGGTCTAAATTTTGCAGCCCTTCACCGGCAATGGTGACGTATCCATGCGAGTGAAAGATTCTCGAGCGGGACGTTAAACAACATATATACATATATATATATATATAATCACCCTGCGCATAAACGATTTGTTCGCGCCTTATTGTTTACGAGAGTTCTCAGGCGAAATAACTCCGGCGCTTTTCGACACTTGTGTATTGATAACTTGGCCAAGAATGTTCGGCCTACCAAATATACAACCTAAAAATGTTGAAATATTTTTGTCTTCTATCATTTAAATACGGTTTTATGAATACTGTTTGTATATCTAAAAGAATGGTTTATATTCCACAAAACATACCGGTTTCATTTAGTATCGTTGACTGTTAGTTTTGCTTCCGTAATCGTTCGGTAGCATCGATGACCGTTCATTTTGTATTTGAATCTGTTGATCTGTTTCAGTTGTAATTTTTTTTTGTTATCCATTGCTCATTTAGGACATATCCATTTTATTACCCTTTTCGCCGTCCACAAATGACCGTTCCATTTGCATCGGTGACAGTAACTCTTCACTTTGCATACGAACCTGTTGTTTTTTTCTGTCTCTATATTCTGTTATTATTTTTTTTTTTTTTTCATTTTTGTATTCATTGCATATTTTACCGTTCATACATGGATATATTTCTTAAGGTTTGGTGACTAGATATGCAAGAGACCTTGAGAATAAATAGAGCCTCATGCAGTGTCATACGAAACACATAAGACATTATGATCCATTCCCTTTCAATAACCATAACACTTTTAACAGCCCTTCAGGAGGAGCGTTTGTTTAGGTTGCTAGCACTGTATGTAGTCATTAAAAAGCGGGAAATATACGCCAGACACTCTGTCATCACTTTTTATATCTTGAAGGCAATATCGCTATTCACAGGGCTCCCAAGACACCATCCTTACCTTGAATTTTAATCCTTCATGTGGCGCAAATAATAATTGTTCTAAAAGGGCTCATAATAATTAATGAAAACAAGCTAAAGCAAAACAATATCATCGAGGTACAAGATGATTTGTGTAGATTGCGCTTCATAAATCACGAACTTCTTCAGCCAAATGATTTCATATATGTCATATCAATATTTGTCAACAACTTAATTATTACCTGTCGCGGGAGTGGTTAGGGCGTTTACTTTACAATCAGGAGGACAGGGTTCAATTCTCGATCTCGGCACCACGTCCAACCTAAGGCGGTAAACATAGTGTGTTCGCCAAGGGCCTAAATTCCAAATGAAAATCACGGGTTTGGACTTAATAATAAGGACCCATTGCCACAACGCAAACCCTCACCGTTATGGCTGTAAGGCATCATGCACAGTTCTTAACCATTCAGATTTCGCTTTGTGACTGAAAGTCAACAGCGACATTGTTTCCCTACATGAACCAATCTTCTTACAAACTTTCACGGGAATAACGAAGTATTACCACATTTTCATTGAAAGTGTAACAGCAGTTAGTATCATCGAAAAAAAAATGAATGTGAATGAAAATGAATAATGTTAATAGATTAAACGTAGCCAATGTATCTAAATGTTGAGTTGAAGGCCACAAAAAGAGATTTCTTCTAGATACGCAAGACATTGTTCTGCATACAAATTAGTTTTTAAATCGAGGCAGGTACTGATAAACAAGTTGATGTTGCAAAGGTTTCAACAGTCTCGTTTAAAGTCAGCATTTCCCAAATTCTCTGAGCGTTATAACGATCTAGTTTGCCAATACCACCTACCATCAAGTTAAATACTGTCTAACGTGTTTCATACCAATTGTTATGCCGTTCTTTACACAATGATTTTGACTTCCTTGTGGACTAGTTAATTCCTTACATTGTATATGTTGTCTTTGTATGGAAAGGTTGGGATAACGAGCTGCGATCAATCTATAATGGCGAATCGAGGCCAGTTATCTACCGTTGCCGCTGTTATAGATGGCGCAGCATGTGTGCCGGTCCATCACGCATGGAAGCACCAATGTAAACAGTAGACGAGTAGGGTACACACTCGTCGTAAACAATGCCTTCTACCTGTTGCTGTGTCCCTGGCTGTCACAATAGAGGGGGACACTGTTTTCCCACTGATGTTACGTTGAAGAAAGCGTGGGTTCATGCAATTAAAAGAGGGGCTGATAGATATAAGGCGTGGGAACCGCAACAACACAGTGTTGTGTGCAGAGCGCATTTTAAAGATGGAGACTATTTTCAAGCGACAGTTTATGGTAAGTGCTACACCCGTTTTCATGAAAAAGAATGTATGGAATAATATCAATATTTTATTAGGTATGAATGACCATCAGCTTTATATGAAAACGGCGTACAGATATCATTATCGAAAGGATTACGCGGTTAGGCTGATGCGCTGCATGGGCGGATCTAGCTGCAGAACTTGCGTAAGACTAAAATATAAAACGCTCTGCAGCTAGGGGCCTGGGGCGAATTCAGAATAAAATAAACTGATAAAAGGGAGAAAAAGGGTGTTGGGGTCCCTTCCAGGAATGTAGCTGCCTATAGTATATTAGTAGCCTATACCCCAGCATGCAGCACGCCTTGGCGTGCACTTCACTCGGTTGAATTTTTTTGTTTATTTTTTTATTTTTTCGAAAATTAAAAAAGTGATATGCAATAAAATCAATGATTAAAATAACAAATTCTTAGATCAACGAAAAGGGGTGGGGGTGATAGGGGTTGGGGGTATTCTATATTGTCTAAAAATTCAGTCATATAAAAACAAATTTTTAAGATTGGAAACAAAATGCATTTACAAAAATATTTGTTTCTGGTAACACAACTGGCTTTAGTTTTTGGTTTCCTCCTGGCCCTGATTTTTTTTTATTGGAATGGTAAGGGAAAACAATGATTTGGGGAACAAAATCAAAGATTTAGTTTCATGTTTTTATTATTTTTGCTATAATAATGATCATTATTATAAATTTATTATCATTTAGAACAGTAGAAACGAATTAAAATTGCTCTTCAATGTTGTTTTGAATACACCCCTTCTCCCCGAAAACCAAACAACCCCCTCTGATAATGATAAAATGGCATTGGGAAATGCTATATATATTATATACATAACCAAAGAGAGAGGGAGAATGTGTACACAATACTACACATTATGATATAATGTCATAAATGTTATCAGAAACACGCGCCTATTTATGGCCACTTTATTTTCCGCGCATTTATGCCCCAGAATCAAAGAATTGAAATATTTAGAATTTTAAGTGTCTGATCTGTCTGTGCTTCGCCCTGGACCCATTGGGGGCCTAAAGGCGACCCCTTTCTTTTATTGGCGTGCACATCTTTTCCTTCTAGCTACACCACTGCCTTCCAAAAATAATAGTAGACCCTCCATGGCATTCAAATATTGTTATATCCACCCTTGTGCTGGTTGAAAACATCCATAACATTTCAAATTTATAAATTAAGGCCTAATAGTTATCAATAAGAATAATTTTTGGAAAGTTAAAAAATCATCGCAACTGACAAAATGTATTTATGAGGTTGTAATGAGTGTAGTGTACACATACAAATTTTGATTATTTATGGCTTCCTTTTTTATTTGCAGGAGATAAACCTCTACATCGTCGCTTAAGGAAAGGTGCTGTACCAAGTGTGTTTCAATGGACCAATGACAATTGTCAGAAAACACAAGCAAGGGAAGATAGAGTAAGAAGTAGGGCAAGCAAGAGAAAACTTGTATTTGATACACAAAAGGCAGGAGAAAGTACTGACACTATACCAATTCCTGATGTTGGATATAATGTGGAGATAGGCGATTGTGACGAGGAAGCATCAAATTCTGATCATCAGGATGAATGCACCCAGATACAAGGTATCGAATCAAGTACACAGACACCAGCATATCCTATGTTTTGTGTTGAAAACTTCATGAATGATAATCCGGGTATTCATTTTTACACTGGACTGGAGAATTACTCAACATTCGAGCTTGTTTTCAGAAGTTTGGGACCCGCAGCATATTGCTTAGAGTACTATGGACACCAAGTATTGAATCTCTCAGTTGAAAATCAATTTTTCATGACATTGATAAAACTTAGACGTCATACTACTAATTTTGAACTTTCTAGGTGGTTTGGTGTTTCTGAAAATACAGTCACCAATATTGTTTTAACGTGGTATAGATTCATGTATCTTCAGTGGAAAGAAATTGACATATGGCCAGTCAGAGAACTTGTCGGTTACTTTACTCCAACAGACTTTGGACTTAAATTTCCCAAAACTAGACTGATTGTGGATGGAACGGAATGTCCAGTGGAAAAGCCTAGAACACCTATGGCTCAACAGGCTACTTTCTCTACTTACAAGAATAGGAACACTGTGAAAACACTTATTGGGGCTTCACCCGGTGGACTTGTGTCCTACATTTCGCCAGCATATGCGGGTTTGACCAGTGATCGGCAGATAGTTGAACGGAGCACGTTACTAACTAGATGTGATCCAGGGGACTCTCTTATGGCAGACAAAGGCTTCAATGTGCAAGATCTCTTTGAATCTTCAAATGTCATCATCAACATTCCAACTTTCTTCAAAAAGAAGAACCGAATGTCTGGGGAAACAGTGATTAAGGACAGGAAAATTGCCAGTAAGCGAGTTCATATTGAACGTGTTATTGGACTGGCAAAAACATACAAAATTCTTACCGAACCAATGACCAGCACAGAGACAAAATTAGCAACAGAAATCATATACATTTGTTTCATGTTGTGTAATTTCCGCCCCTGTATTGTACCATCAGATGCCTGAGAATAAATATAAAGCAGTGTAACTTCTTATGTTTCAGTTTACTTTAATAATTGAATGTTTGAAACAACTTATTTTCTGAAAACACCATCTTCACCTTCATACAACCTATAATAATGCTTGTTTAGCAGAACAGGACAGAAATATCCCTCATAGAATTGGTCTAACTTAGCAATCATTTTTGATATAAAGTCATCATCTCTTTCAATTGAAAGTATTTTCACATCAGTTAATGTATGGAAAACAAAAGTCGCATCGACTCAGTTGTGTACAATAAAGTTGTCCCATAACTTGGAAGAAGTAATCATGGTTTTCTTTAAGTTTTAATTTTCCATTGTCATCCAGAATTAGGTATGGGACAGAATTTTCTGAAATATCCATGTCTCGTGAAGCATAGGGGCATTTGACCTCTACCAAGTAAGGACTTTGTTGTTTCACAATTCCATCTGGTGAAGCTGCTAGGAACAGATGTGTCTCGGATACGAACATTCCGCATTTTGAAACTTTCACATTTTTGGTTTCTTCATAATGCTTAATAGCAATAGGTTCATATTTCTTGCCATGCAAAATTGAAGGAACTCTTAATTTCTGTGGAGGCCTGAGATAACTTTCAGCTAATTTTGCTTTATTTGTCTGTTCGGTAAGTTTACAAATACGACCAAAAGAACTTGAGCAAAGACGTTTACTTCGTTCTCTACCCCATGTGCTACTGTTTGACTGTTCCCTAGTATTGCGTTCAATTTTTGAAATGTAGCTTGAATCAATGTTCTTTAGCCCAAATGATATAAGGAAATTTTCTTCATGGGTGTAAACAAAGTAATCATGAGCTACTGCAAGTGCATTTGCTGGTGTAAAAACTTGAAAAATAGGCAATGCAGAAATTCCAGATGAAGACAAGCAGACATTTCTAAAGTAATCGGAGTATCCTGGCACTTTTCTCATATTTATAGGTCTTGGGTCATACTCAATATCACAAATCATGTTTGCACCATCAATGTCTAAATCTCCTGATTTCAAAAGTGATCCTTTGTAAGGCTTGACATGATGAAAAGTTTGTAATTTTTCAGTGCAGGTTTACTTCACTTTCACATTTTTTCCTTTGCAAAACTCTGTTACTGCAAACAGTACGGTGCACACATGTTTACAGTGAGCATATGGCCCCATCCCTGCTGCACATTCACACTGTGATTCGAGTACGAATCCATTGGAATCAAATGATACATCTACTTTATAGGTTGTTGACTTAGACATTTCAGCATGACACGCACTCCTCACAAAATAATTGTTGTTTTGTTCAGCACTGCGTATGTAAAGCATAAATTTTTCGTTGTACATTTTCTGGGAAACCTTCTCTATGGTTTTATCAAAATTGTCGAGAAAACAGTTGACATTTTCTATTGTAACGTTGACATGTTTCCTGTCACTGTTCACATCACAGTACAATTTTGCATCAGGTAGGTCCATTGTATAATCAACAATTTTAGAATCATCTTTGCTACTTCCAGCACCAAAGTTTTTGTCATAGAATTCCAACCTACCAAAACAAATGTTGGATTTGTGTTATCTAGAAATATAGTTTGCAAGTGGTGTATTTGAGCATTGTTTTTCACCCTTTTTTTCTAGATCAGGGAAAATCATCTTCGTTACAGGATAACTGTCCCTGTGATTTTCACCTTTGAAATATAATCAACAATGCGCACAATATATGTGTACATATCAAATATTTTTAAAAAATGTTTCTATTCAAGTTTATTTACTATATATTATTGGGAAAATTTAATAATGATTTTTGGAAAGTGTTGTTGAGTTTTACAACGAAAGACAGACTTTGATCTATATTTCAGGTGTGAAAAGCAATGGTACAATACACCAAATATTTTGACTTCATTAATGTACGGTAAAATCGTCGGTTTAATAAATAAACATTGCTGATAATTTTGCTTTAGATCACATAATTGCGTTACTTAAGATATTCTTTGAATATATTATGCATCATACGTGCATGTTTAATACATAAAACATGTAAACATTACGTTGGCCCTTCAGTGTAAACAATACTTATCGTACTGCATTACCTCGTAATGAGATCCTTTTTTCGTCCCGAAACTCTAGCATTTCTTCTACGAAGCTATGTTTTAAGTTTTTCAATTGACCAAGAACCGTATTTTTCCATAAAGATAGTTTTAAACAAGTTGGTAATATCGTTGAATAGACACGTAATGCCGCTTCTAAGGAAAACAATAAAACGAAAGTTGGACCTGCTTGACTGTAGCGCCGCCTAGCGATCGTAAGAACGATAACTGGCCTCGATTCGCCATTCCTATCGAAAATATAAGTCAAAGAGATGGGCAAACACGGATCCCTGGACATACCAGAAGTGGAATCAGGTGCCTAGGAGGAGGAAGCATCCCCTGTCAAACAGTTACACCCGCCGTGAACCCTATATCTTGATCAGGTAAATGGACTAATCCGCAATCAGAATCAGTGTGCCAAGAACAACCTAACAATTAGTATGAAACGCGTCAGACAGCATTTTGCCTAATGGAAGGTTGTAATGACAAACTAGATCGTTATAACGACCATAGACTTTGCGATATGTTGTCTTTAGATGAAAGTGTAGAAACCTTTGTAACATCAACTTGTTTTTCTGTAACCTGCCTCGGTTTGATAACTGATCAGATGAAGAACACAATCTCTTGCGTATCGAATCAATTGAGAGATATAAACACCATATGCAGGTGATAATGGAATATTGCTACATAGATAAGGAAAGTTGACGATGAAGAAATTGAAATCGTCCCGTTTGTAAAGTTGGTTTGTTAGCATCTATTTTCAATGAAATATATAAGTACGAAGAAGATGTGAAAGACTCTGTGGTGTCTTTTATTTCAAGTCCATTTGGATATGAACTATTAACCAATATAACTGTGCCTGGAATCAGAGTGGTGTTATTTTTAGGTGACTGATTACTAGATATGAATATTTCTTATCACCATTTTCTGTTGCAGAAGGAGCTGTCTATGATGTCACAAAGTCCATATGGAAATGTAGCGCGCAGAATCTTCTACAAAAAGGGATACTTAAAATTGTATTTTTTTGTATGATTGTAATTTTTTCTCTAGAATCCTGACCATCATGGATAAGATAGAATGATCTGGGAAATTGAAATGTTGGTAGAGAATTCGGATACCACCACTATCTCTTTAAAATCTGTTTCTCAATATTCGTTGGGGGTCTCCGTGGCCGAGTGGTTAGAGCATCGGGCTCAAAATCACAAAGCCTCTCACCTCTGTCGGCGCGTGTTCGAATCTCGGCCGCGGCGTTATGTGAGCAAGTTTGCCAGTTTACTTGCGGAAGGTCGGTGGTCTCTTCCCAGGTACATTGTATCTGGGTTCTCTCCTCCACCAACAAAAACTGGACGCCACCAGATAACTGAAAAATTGTTGAGTGTGGCGGAAAGCAATAAATAATCAATCAATCAATCAATATTCGTTTGAGTGACCCCTTAGTTTTCCCGACGTAAATTAATCCACGGAGATCACAAGACAATGTTAAAAGATTTACAGGGCAAACTTCCAAATCTTTTCGTACAAAAAGTGCGTCCCCTGAGATTACTAATAAATGAATTATTAGTGATCAATACGTCATAGATTTTGCAGGGTTTTTTTTTTTACAAAACATTTTGAGATGGAGCACATCTTTAATTTGTGCATACAAATTTTTATTTCTGTGCCAAATGTCGACTATTTCACGATTGTGTATATGATAAATTATTTGTACGATACAAGTAATTCAATTTCATTCGTCCCATTAATTGGGTTTAAAAGTGAAACTTTATTCTGAAGTATTTCGTCCTTCGAAACATTCCTTGGATACTCATCGGTTTGCAGGCAATAGTAACCATGTGACACAGCCATATGAAAAATCTCGGACATCGTTTGTAACAAGGTCATTAATTATGACGTCATATATTTTCTAAATTTTGCATTACATGGTTACAAGGAAAATAGTTTGTATTGTTTTCTTCAGATTTCGATTTGGTGCAGCTTTCTGAAAGACAGTTTGGGTATTTGAAATAAATTGCAAATTTCAGGTATGCTTCTTTCTGATTGTCTAATTATGCTGTACATTTGCATTTGATGATTTTGTTCCCCCGAAGCTACTGATTTAATGCCCATTCCGTTGATGAAATATGAGAAATATAATGCATTGTTTTCTTGTGTTGGTTCGTGAAATTACACTTCCTGTGTTCGTTCGGTAAATCCTCGTCCTCAACAAGGGGCCTCTGTGTCTAAGTGGTTAGAGTATCGTGCTCAAATTAACAAGGCATGTCACCTCTAGATAGCGCAAGTTCGATTCTCGTTCGCACCGATATGTGAATGTAATGAACCTCTACACACTCCAGATCAACTCAACTGGATTTTGAACGACTGGATGTACCAAGTTTGAAAAACTAAGCATCAGCGAATTCCGAGATCCATTAGAAATTCACCTATACCTTTTATTTCAATCAAAACATGCATCTAAATTACGTTTTATGCCCTGAGCCCCTCTATAGCTTTTACTTCCCAATGCATTCAAGTGACGTAAGTGACTTTAAGCGCAAATCGGAGATCATCAGAATGAAAAAAGGCAGAAAAGTTCCGAAATGTTCTAACTGATCCCACTCTCCCGCGAATATTGATATAACACAAGAAAGCGCATAATTGACTAGTTCATGGTAAATAAAACTTGTTCTGGTATTACTGAAATACTAAAATGCTTTCTTTGGTTTCTTCGGTATATGAAGGTCGCAAAAAGTGCAGAAAAATGTATAATCCGCGTTAATATTACGAATTCTGTCGAAGATTATGTCAGATGAAATCGCAATGTTTTGTGTAATATCTATTTAAAAAGAAATACATTTGTATATGTAAATCTTGAATATTAGTATACATAGTTACACAATATACAATTTAGTTCAGAAATGTGTTTATCTATATTTGTTGTAGGTTAACAACACTTCATTTATTTTAATACTTCTAAAATTCGTAATATGAGTATTTGGGGAATTGTGAAAGTTTAACGCATGATGCATGTACATTTTAATGCATATTTAGTCATGCTTAGTGATCTTTATCGCCTAGTTAATCAAACAGTTCAACAACGAATCCCACAATACTTATTTATTTTGTAAAGTAGAGGACGGAAGGAGGGGTGGTCTCCCTTTTCTGGGACTAGTACCATCCAAGATAACACAGTTCCCTTGTAAGTTTTTAAGATTATGTATATATATGAAGAATGCTTTTCGTGTATTTGTGACTGTTGTTTACTTCATTTTTGGAGGGATTTTTTATCAAAAAATGTCTGGCTTAGATACACAACCCTAACTTTCAGCGTTATTTAATTTTTGTAATAAAGTAGCCAAAAATATAACATTGACCCCCCCCCCCCAAAAAAAAACTCGGGGAAACACAAGATTGTATGTGAGTTTCTGAAGCGTCCCTTCCATCCACGAGAAACATGGTTTGGTTTTAAACATTAGTTAGTTTCCCATTTTTTGTTTGCTTGCTTGTTTGTTTGTTTCGTTTATTCATTTTGTTTATGGTTTTTTGTCACAATATTTCAAAGGGTTTTGACACCATACCCCCGTCTCCGAGAAAAACTCCAGGATCACCTCTCTCTCTCTCTCTCTCTCTCTCTCTCTCTCTCTCTCTCTCTCTCTCTCCGGTTTCTTTGAAGAAAACTGCGCTTTTTAGTTGTTTAGATCAAAAGAAGTTGAAAAGACGGCGTATTTTTAATTGTTGATATCAAAGATGGTGAGAAATGTGGCTTCTAGTCCATCCCAGACTCCAACTCTAGTTCTGCAGGAAGATCACAGAAGGACAGTTATTGAATGCTGCATAAAACCGAGTCTGTCACATAGCTTGAAGCAAAGATGCATCTTACAGAAAAAAAAAAAATGCTTACCCAAAAGTAGTGAAAAAGTCGGAGACGATGAAAAGAAATTTCAGAAGAGATTGCAAGAAGTTCTCGTGAAAGACAGTATTCTTTTCCATAGATTTAAAGGCAAAGATCTCCGAGTTGTGTCCGAAAATGAAAGGACGGACATTCTCCAAAGTATACACGCATAAGTGCATGGAGGTCACCTTGGAATCAACAAGACGAAAGTTTATAGCAAAACTACAATCGCCCTGGAGAATGCTTTAAATCAAAATACTTTTTCTACACACACCACAGGCACTTGGGGAATGGAACCCCCCCCCCCCCTTCAGTCCCCGCCCCATTTCCATTTTTTTTTTCTTTTAAAATCTAGGATCAACAAACCTTTTTCCTATTTTTGTATTAAAATATGCACTATATGTTATTGACAATGTACCCTTTTATCTGTTTAAGCTGATTTTAAATATATCGTTATCGACTGAAACAGAGAAAGAGGCTAATGGGCCAGAATGCTCACCTCGGCACTTTGCCTAGGAAAAAGCAGAGATCAGTGCAGTCTGGGGATGCTTTTATATTTTTATGATCACTGATGGCTTTGCTGTTCTTGAGAAGAGTTTTAAAGATTTTTCCTATGTATTGTATATGTAAATCTTTGATCGCCTACTATTGTCCACCCCCACCCCCACCCCCCCCCCCCCCCCACCCCCGAAGGGTCATGATTTGGATAAACTTGAATCCACACTACCTCACGATAATTCCATTTAAGAATCACATTTTCTAGCACAGTGGTTTTTGAAAAGAAGACTTTTAAATGATATCATTAATTTTTCACAAATTTGTAATTATCTTCCTTTGGAAGAATGCGTTGCTCTTCATTTGAACAAACTTGAATTCCCTTTATCCAAGGTAACTTTGTGGCAAATGTGGTTGAAATTGGACCAGTGGGTCTTGAGATGATGAAAATGTGAAAATTTTCCATCAACAACGACGATGACGACGGATAGCGGACAAATTTTGATCAGAAAAGCTCACTTGAGCCTTCGACTCAGGTGAGCAAAAAATCAGTCGTAAACGATTTAATATAGTTTAAAAAGACAAAATGGTTACATTATCGTTTACATATAGTGCATATTAGAATACAAAAATAGGAAAAAGGTGTCTCGATCCTAGATTTTAGGAGAAAAAATGGAAAGGGGGATCCTTCCCTCAAGTGTGATACTCACAGTAAACCCTTTACATTTAACTGAGTGGGGTCCCCAACGAAATACATAATTTATGTATTGTTATGTCGTTGGGACAGATTTTAAAAATATTACAAAGGATTATATTGAAAATAATGTAAAGGTTTTCTTTCAATCGTATATGGCAGAGGCTCCGTTTTCGATACTACTGGGCGGGGTCATTTAATGATGTGAAGTAATATGTCATACAATGCGACACCTGCCAGCGAAAAGAGCATCTGAAGAAAGCAAAGAAACCCTTGCGTCCCATAGCAGTATCCAACAAAGCTTTCTCACAGATTGGTATGGATTTGATCGGGCCATTGGAAGAAACAAAGACAGGTAGAATGACTTTTTCTTCCAGATGTATTGTTCAAATTCATAGAATAAAATACGAAGTACATCCTGTATTGGCCCAAGACACCAATATCGGCCAGAGGTCCGAAGGCTGATGTTGGTCAAAGGATGATATAGGAAATGGTATAAAAAGAGTGTTTTCGTAAGTTTCATACGTAGGTAGTAACAAAATACAGGAATCATCTATTTTAGCAAATACAAATAAGTTATCAAGTTGAGATACACTATATTGTTATGCAAAATGGATCGGCGTAGAGTTTAGTTCAGTTTGAATCACTGGAACATTTTAAGAACTTGGGTGCCAGTAATAATTTCAAGAGCAAATTATGATAAGATCAAATTGAAAGGAAAAATATATATCAAAAGGCAATTTTGATAATGGGGAGCAAAAAGATTTTTGCATGTCTATGAGTATTATCATATCACTCACCTTCCAGAACACAAAACAAAAAATCAACAGGTTCAACAATTACATGTACATCGCATCATGTTATTGCAGAACGAAGATATAAACGTTATATTCACATTTTCTTCCCGCCATAGTGTAAAATTCAACATGTACAGCCAAGCACTGAATTTGATGAATGTTCAATGTAGTTTAATTTTTTTTCAGGAAATCGTTATATAGTAGTTCTAACTGACTACCTGACGAAATGGGTTGAAGCAGAAGGTATTCCTGAAAAAGTGCGGTATCAATAATGAGCGTTTTCATCAAATTTGTCTGCGCCCATGGCGTACAAGATATACTTATTACGGACCAAGGCAGAGAATTTTGTAACTAAATAAATGATTGCTTCTATGAACGAATGGGAATAGAGCACAGAGTTGCAACAGCTTGCCACCCACAAACTGATGGTCAAACAGAGAGATTCAACAGAACTCTTTACACTATGCTATCCAACGTTGTTAAATCAAAAAGTATTGATTGGGATGAACACATTCCAATGGTGCTTTCCGCAAACAGAACGGCTAAACATGAGTCCACTCGAATTGATCCGTTTTCTTTAGTTTATGGACGTCTGGCAAGATTGCCTGTAGAACTCGATCATCCTTCACTGATGGTTCGAGTACGCAGGTAGAAGACGAAGACGTGATGAAGCGTTCCTTACTGTAACAGAGGCAAGAAAAAGAGCCACAAGAAGAAAATATGAAAACAACAAAAGAAGTACCATGACAGGAGTGTTTCTAGCTAGAGATTTAAGAAGGGGAAAGTGTTCTCCTTCACAATACAAGAAAAATCAGCAGAAAAGGTGGACAATGTGAATAGAAGTGGCTAGGACCATACCAGATAACTACTGTGAGAGTACAGAAGAACGGCGTATGTGTTTACACTTTAAGCGGCTTGAAAGGAGCTATCAACGGAGGCAGACTGAAAAAATCCTCTGATTTTAAAAGTAAGGAAGAGGAGTTTTCAAGTGACAGTGATGACACCATCCTTTATTACAAAGACGAAGAAACTCAAGGCCACTTTAAAGAAGATGAACAACCAAACCAAGATTTTTCTAATAATATATCTGACAAGGAGAAAAACCAAGCAATGCAAGACAGCTTCAATGCTAGGACAGATGGTGAAGAATTCTCAAAGGGCTTTAAAGATGAGATGAATGGTGAAGAGGATACAGTAACATGCACAACAGAAGAACCTAATTATTCAAAAAAAATTATTTGTGTTTGCAGATAGCAAATGACAGCTGAAACATGCAAACCTTTTCAGTGTTAATGTTAAGAACTTGCATGGAAAATCTAGAATACATGAAATGGCCTATGACGCCAAACCTTCGAAAGTGATTCCAGTGAGAGCTAGGAGATGGTAATTGTTTATTTCAAGCTCAAAGTTATTGTCTCTTTGGCTCACAAACATATTATGTAATAGTACGAGACTAACCTTTGGAATATTTGAAATCTCGTAACTCCTAATTTTCTTTCATCGCTGAGAGGAGAAGTATAAACCAGCATATTGAACAGTCAGAAATGGGAAAAGTTGGCACTTGGGGGAACAGAAGTAGACATATTTGCCTTCGCGACAATGATGGACACTTTTGTGTATGTGAGCACTAGCCAAAATTTGCCAAAAATGGGATAGTTTGCTATTCACATATTGAGAAACCATCCAATTCGGAGTGTAATGTTTATCTACAAAACGTTCATGTCATTTTGAACCGGTGTTCGGAGTGGAATGTAGAGAGGATGATGCAGTTTCCTGTAAACAACCCTATTTTGCCATCAGAAACTACCTGCCCTAAAAATATCGTAAATATTTCACCAGAGACCTTTTGGATGCATCTCTTGTAGATAACCATAGAGATGAAACAATTTTGCGAAACAAGAATCTTACGAAACCGTATACGCCAAACCCTATACAAACAAAGCATATGACATCCCCGAAATGAGTTATATTGCTTAGAAGATTGATGCAAATATTTTCAAGATCTTGTGTGACCATGGCGATGTTTCTTGTTCAAAGTATAATTGAAAAGTAAATATTAAAACAGATTCCTCAATAGATTTATCGATTTATTTCATGTGAATTATTTTATCAATTTCAATAATTTTATATTAAATTTTAAAGTGTTTATTTGCATTTTATTGCGTTTTCTCAACAAATATTTTAGACGTTGGACGACTGTGAAAACATAAAAGATTTTTTTTTAATTTGCAAGTACTTTAGACTGTGAAAAGTGATCTTTTTCTAAAAAGTGAAATTACTAAGAAGAAAGTATTAAGTATTTCTTCATTTTAATACTGGATACCTATATTTACTCCAAAAAATTGTTGGGCCAAAAATGGCTTTGAAATGTGTAGGTACATCTAAATCAAAGCTTATTGTTATACCTTTAAAAATTTGTTCTTATACAAATCTATAGGGAAAAAAGTCTAACATTTCTGAGTGAGATGTTGGACCTGTTGATGAGATGTTGGACCGCTTACGTCACACAATGGGTGGAGCATAATCTCATTTCCATTCGTTGGTGTTCAACAGTGACGGGATTGACCGAGTTTAACCGCAGGATACATCACAGAAACAAGATAAAGATACATGCATATAAAAAAAATAATAATAAAATAAAAGGTATAACAAAGCATTTAATGATTTTGTTCTCGGGCAAAATGCGTTTTGTCGACCCTCAAACCAAACTGTTTTCCTCAGGCCTAACAGCCTCAGCCAAACAGTTTGGTTCTTGGGTCTGACAAAACGCATGTTGCCCTCGAACCCAGTCAATAGATGTATAATGTCTTGTAAACTCTTTTTGTTGACTTGATGTCACGGTTGCTTTTGTCGATTTGCCAGAAATGTTGACCGGTATTTGTTGGACACGTATGTCGATTTGTCAGATATTATGACGACAAGTTTATATCAGTTAAGGGACAATCATTTGATTCCAAGGCGGGAAAAGAAGGACGGGTAGGTTTTTCTTAAATAAATATTCCGATTTAGTGTGCTATAACATATTCTGTAGGTGTTGTAAATCAGATGTGGATTCTAAAAAATTTCTAAGAAATTTTAGAAAATTTGAAATAAAATATTTTATCAACAGTCAGTAACATCAAAACATAATCTTTTGTACACTCTATACAAGCATTCCTCACGACTAATTCAAAACTATATATTTTTTACGTCATAGACAACTGCTTTCGCAATAAAAATGGAAGTCGGAAATTTTCATATCTTTTGATAGGTCATCAACGAAAATCACTTTGTTAAAAATCACCCTGATTCTACCTAAAAGTATTCTGAAGTTGGTATTAAAAGGGAGCTGGAGTTTCATATTGATACCGTTTTTGTAGTCTTCGGAGACCAAATCTTCCATCAAAATTTTGAACCAATTTTCAACTTGGGTCAATATTCAACGTTACACCCCCACCCCCACTCACAAATATGATTTATTTTATAGAGATGTCTGAACAAAAAGAACCGGTCGCGGTAGCTCAGTGGTTAGAGCGTTCGCTTCGTAACCGGGAAGTCATGAGTTCGAGCCGCACTCGTGCCATGGCCGCGTCAAACCTAAAACGAAAAATAGGTAGTTATTGCTCCTTCGCCAAACGCTCGGCATTTAGAAGTGAGAATCACGGGTCTTTCGGATATGACCTTAAAAACGGAGGTCCCGTGTCATGGTAGGCGTTGGCACGTTAAAGAACCCTCACTGCTATGGCCCTAAGCGCTAAGCATAGGTGTAAATTTGTGGTACTTCACCTACAGCTGGTGACGTCTCAATATGAGTGAAAAATTCTCGACGGGACGTAAAACAAACAAACAATCTGGACAAAAAGCATGTGTGTTTTATTTTGTCAGAACTCAGTACTAATTTCAGAGGACTTCGTTTCTTGACACACACCCCCTCCAAGACTTTGCCTTTCACTCACTAGGGATCTCAAGACAGCCCCCAGGCACCCCGACAGCCGTTTACTGCATCCTCCCATTCAGAAATGTTTAGATCCACCACTGGTTGATAAAGGAGGGAAGTATTCGCAGTAGGAACGTTTAATATTTAGAGCATTGCCACTCCTGAACTTGACATCGTGTAAATTTAAACTCACACATTACCAAATTAAATGATTAAACCAATGAAATCCTATGTTACAATTAAGAAATGACTGTTTTAATTAAATATCAACTTTACCGGAGATTGATCTGATGTTGCCCATCAGCCAGTTTGCAAACTATATAATCCACATATAAATTTTAATCAAATTTAAGTACATTTGAGCTTCGTACTGTCATCTTCGCTAGTCATGGTTGACGCTCTACGGTGAAAATAGAAACGCCGCCGAGTTTCATTCTTGGCTAGCGAAAATGACCTACTGTAAACTATGTCTATTTGTAAAAGATATGTAAAAGTTTAAAGAGTTTAATGCTGATTCTTTTTTTTTATTAGATTTAGAATTCCAAATTTCAGAATGTTAAAGGTGCATAATGGAAAAAAATCTAGCAAACACTGTGTCTACAGCGTTGATCAATTGGAACAAATTGAGGATGGAGCGGTACTGAGTTGCAACAGAACGATTCATTTCGTGTAGATCCACGCATCTCTGTGTAAACTGAATATGAAGTAAGTTAGGTGAGTCGTTGGCTCCATGGGTTGTTACTTTTTGTATCATTTGAAAAATGGTAGATGACAATACCCCCTCAATATGGAAAAAAAAGCCTTTGTTTTGTTTTGTTTTTGTTTTTTTTGGGGGGGGGGTCTTGTTTTATTTGTTTTTATTTTTTTCTGATTTTGTTTTGTTTTGGTTGGATTTTATTTTATTTATTTATTTATTTAATTGTTGAAACTTTATTTTGGCGGGGGGAAAACCCCTCTTTTACCTTTATTCGGGTTCACCAAGTTTTCAGTTTCCATTCTGTATTTTACACGAAAAGATGGCCGAACAAACTCGAGCAAGAGAAGGTAGATCCAGAAAAAAAATCACTTTTAGAGCTGTAGATTTTAATATTTCCAAAATATGTCAATTGCTAACAATTTATTATGTCTCTAGGCATGACATTGTTCTCTGCAAGGGTCGCGTGATAGTGGCTCTGCAGTGCTCTACTTTGTTCGATTTTTGATGTGATGTTTTGCATAATAGGGAGAGAATTATTAGGTGTAGATAAAATGGAAGAAAGGAACCTTGCGGTTTAAATGTTTGTTGTATGTAGCTGTCTGTATATGGATACGTTACAGTTTTTCAATAATGGTGTTTAAACAACGGAAGGAGGGAGTGCATTGTCTATTAATACTGTACATAAGGCGTAACAAAATGCTTCCACAGCATGCCAGTTTTAAGAGCACTGTGTATGCTAAATGGCATACAGGAATATCTGCAACATGGATACTAGATAACAAATTATCATCATGGAAGAAGAACATTCTGCCATATGCTTCACATAATCATGTAAAATGCCATCAGTAATTAAAGCCAGTTTCATGTTAGAAATTTAACAGATGGTTATAAAAAACTAGGCAAAGCAAAATATTCCATTAAAATATATAGATCTTTGAAGACCAGTATACAAAATAGAAATGTTGTCATCAAGTCATCCAATCTCATGGAGCGGTCGAGGTAGCTCAGTTGTTAGAGCGTTGGCTTCGTAACTGAGAGGTCATGAGTCTGAGCCCTGCTAGTGCCATGGTTACGTGAAACCTAAGACAGACATGGGTAATGATTGCTCCTTCACCAATTACTTGGCATTTAGAAGTGAGAATCACGGGTCTTTCAGATATGACCCCAAAAAATGGATGTACTGAGTTGTGGTGGGTGTTGGCTTGTTAAAGAATCTTCACTGCTATGGTCATGAGCACTAAGCATAGGTCTAACTTTGTGGTATTTCACCTACAACTTGTGATGTCTCAGTATGAATGAAAAATTCTTGATGGGATGTAAACAATCAATCCAATCACATGTCACATAGATGCTGATAGTGAATTAGAGTGTTGTTGAAAAAAAAGAAAAAGGACATAGCAGAATGCCAATTGAACATTAATAATAGGGAAATTTTGCATTTTCTTCATCAATGGATTTGAAATCATTCTTTGAAGAAATGAGTCAATAAATTTTTCCATGTACCAATAATACTGATTTGATAAATGGGTTGCAACTTGTAAGCATCTACTAATTATTTTAGTCTAATTTTAGTAAATATGGAGATTTATTACTTGATATGAAAAATACAAATATTTACTTAAAATAGTCTGTTTAGTATTAAATGTTTTAGTGTATGAAATATTGGTTCACTTTTAATGTCATTCTTTTACCTTCTATGCTCTCATTTGCTTACACTTGTATTTGTGATAAATAGCTGAATTATGTCATTTGTAAGGCTACATGCAGTTAAGATGTGAGATTGAAAGATTGATGACCAATAAAAATCTTCTTTTTTTTTTTAGGGGAGGGGGGGGGGGGGGGGGGGGGGGGGCAGGTAAAAACTCCCACAAGTCTCCAACATTAATTTCATTATAATGCATGAATATTTTCAGAAATGACTCATCAAATATATATAGAGTGTTATTTAGTACTGTTGTGTTATTGCATGACATGAATTTATCTGGGTCAATATCCATCATATTAAGTTTTCGGGGGGGGGGGGGGGGGGGGGGGATGTGACTTAATAAAATGTAAATTAGATTTTTTATCAGACATTAAACTTTTGTTCTTGCTCCTAACAGGGAGGGTATCATGTATTTGATAAATTTACCAACTTTTCAGAGTTACAATCCAATGCATGAAAATTATTTTTTGCAGTTTGGCACCAGTAAGAGGACTGTATTGCATTTCAAGCAATATTCAAAGAATTCTTGTTGGAATTTAGATTTTACATTTTACTTCAGCTGAAATGCATTTCCAATATGCAGACAGATCCCAAATAGATGTATTTATGTTTGTTAAAAGTTGCCAAAAAATGGACATGCTAAGGTGAATGAATTTAGTAGAATTTTTGGTAAACTGCTTTGCAGATCTGCAAGGAATGATTGAATCTGTATTTAGTGTCTTTGTACCTTCCCATGCTTTCATTTTGATGGATTGTACTGAAAAAATGAGCTCTTTATACTAACAACATTTTTATTTATTATCATATAGAGAAAACAAGACATAATTACATAATTATAAATCTTGAAGAAGTTGAAGTAAACCCCCTGGTGCAGTAGTTTAATTGATAGTCATTGTTGTATATTGATACTCCAAAAATATGACTTACCCTGGTACATGTGTATGATGTTAAGTTTAGACATTCATCATATTCTGGATGGGTACAGAATGCTAGTTGAGGTTGTCACCATCACAATAGAACATCATTTAAATTTAAGAGCACACAACCAATATCAAGACTTGATGCATCAAAATTTCAGTTTTAGGTTCAGCTTGAAAAGTGTGCTGAATATTTGAAAAGGTACCGACTGGTATATCCAGCTCCTTTTTATGGTATTTGTAAAATCTACTTCTCTCAAATTTGCCAGTATTTCCACTTAACCAGGGAATAAAATTACCAGCAGTGAAGATGGTGAAATCCAGTATGATCCTGGGAAATCCCCAATGGAGGCTGGGAAACCAACTGTCCAAAGTCCAGAGAAGAGGAAGGCCAGTGACCAACTATCAAAACCAGTTAAAGTACAAAAATTCTCCATAAACCTAACTTCCAAACCAACCAATCAGGCACCTACCATGGAGTCAGCCAATGAAAAGAAAGCTAAGGCAGCTCCAATCAAAATGTCCCTTTCATCGCAGGTACTTGTACATTTATGAAGTAGCTCAAAGGAAAATAGAATTATCATGTACATTAAATATGTTTTGCTTCCCTTTATGTAGTAAACCTATACTTAGAATGTATTTTTAGAATTATACTGTTTTACAATAATATTTCTTTTGAAAAGGTATCAAAAATTAGATTTTATGATGCATTTGAATAATGTATAAACATACATGTATGTATTTGGACATTTATTACTTTCAGCCAAAGGAAGTGGCCCCTGTGTTACCCAAGACCAAGAAGATAGCTTCCGTTTTTAATGAGGATGAGGTAAGTATTAACTGACATACATGTGCATCATATCTAATGGGAATAAGAAAGCTTATATAATAGTTAATATTTACATTAATATTACCAATGTTTATTCAGTATGAATCCTGTACGGTTTCAATGTGTTTTATTTATCAATAAAAACACTAAGCTTTCAACTTTTCGTAAAACCAATATACTATATAAATATATAGAATAAATGTTTATATTGACTGTTGGATGTAAAATACTACAGACTACTTCCATTGTTTATATACCCTTATAATACAAATTACTACGACACTGGTTTCCATCCAAAAAAAAGTTGAGACTTCAGCAACCACAAACCTTTGTCAAGGCTCATCATTCTCTCTTTCCCTGCAACTCATTCACAGACTGACCTCAAAATTTGATTAGCTCTTTGCCCATCATATATATCAAACCTATTTTTTGTGAAAATTTGAATTAAATTGTCAGATAAACAAAAATGCACACACACATACACAATCAAAATTGAAAATGTAACTCCAAGGCAGCACTAGAAAATACTGGCATCCATGTGATCTATATCACAAATAACATTGATGCAAAATGGTATGAAATTTATAAAAGGAAAATAGATGACATAATTTTGTGAGGTCAGACAGTAGATGACTACCAAGTTCATGATTGCCCTTTAAAGCCCTAATTTGAGTCTTATTAAGAACTGGATCTTTAAGATGAATCATCTTAAAATCCTTAAAGACAGATTTACTATTAATATTTTCACTGCAGCAGGTAACATTCCTTTACAGTCTTTGATACCATTATAACTAGACATCATAGTGATGGCTAGCAGCCCGGAAGGATCTCACCTTGTGGCATTATATAAAGGAGAATCAAACTTGATCAGCATCTCATTGACATAAGTTTATGTATAAATTTTCAATTCAGTGGTATGCAGTGAGAGCTAAAAATGTTTGGAAGCTGTCAAACCCCAGAAATTTTTTAAGTTCAGTTCCATAACTTTTGCAAAAAATGGATCAACAGAACTCATACTCAAAGTTAATCTGTAAACCATTAATATAAGACTATGTATAAATTTTCAGTTCAATAGTTGTAAGGATAGCTGTAAATGCACACACCAACTGATCACTACAGGGCACCTGCTGATTGGGGGAGGGAGGGGGGGGCATCATAAAAAGACTGATTTGCAAGTCTTCATGTAAGGTAAAACAGAATCAATGTGAGATGTGCATTTGGTACATGTGATGTATGAGGAGTATGATGCTTTCAGAGTAAACTTTTCACACAGTCGGGTGCATTGCTATGATGAAAATGTGCATTAGTGTTGGCTATCAGACTCTTGTCTTAGATGTAAAGCTAGCATACTGTGAACAACAAGCATTGTAAAACCATCTATATAGATTTGTTAATGAACATTATTACCAGAAAACCATATACATCTATTTAAGATGCATTTAGTTTTGCTGAAAGTAGTGAATGCTTTTTATTTGTCAGGCATTGTGAACACCGATGGGGTTAGAAATAACTATTTTTATTCACTGGTCATATGGGCTATCAGCTTAAATTTTACTGGTCAGTTGATAACTTTTACTGTCCCTTCAGACAAATGGGTACGAAAACGACTGGTTCAAATTCTATATTTATTGGTATTATATATAACATTTTCATTCTGCATACAAGGTGAGTTATGCACACAGAGAGTTAATACTGATAATTGTTTCATTTTCATGAATAGAAAATAATAAAGGGCCTAGCATACTGTGTAAAATTGATATATGCAGTAACTTCTAAACAACATATCCTGAGGGATCCAGGGTAGAATAGGCCCTCAGTACTCCTCCGTGCTTGTCATAAGAGGCGACTAAAAGAGGTGGTCCTTTGGATGAGACCACAAAAACCAAGGCCCTGTGTCACAGCAGGTGTGGCACATTCAAGATCCCTTCTTATAAAATGATTTAAAAGTATCTCTCTCCACACTGAATGTTTTCAAGTGACTTGGATGACATTATACTGACTAAAGTAGAAGCAATGTTAAAAAAAAAAAATGATGAAAATGATTTAGAGCAGTTTTAGATCTAGACAACTTATTAATGTAAGCTCACAAAATTGGGAGAGATTCACAGATTTCATTTGACATGAATTTTTTCCTAAGCTCTGTACAAATAAGTATGAATAGTAATGATGGATTATTGAATATTGAGCTGACAGTGCTTTGTATAACTCCTTTGAGTTAAGTGAAAGTTGTGTATGACAACCATATTATTAAGAATGAGAAAACTAACAGAAATAGGCTAGAAGTGATTGCTTTTAATTGAAAACAGTGTTATAACAAACGTTTAGTCACTTTTACAACTATTTTTTGAGATGATGATGTTTTACATACCCAATTGTGCCTAAATAATTATGCATTGATTTCATGATAAAAATTCAGTGTTGACAATGTTTTAGATGAACCTCATTGCATGTTTAAAAAAAAAAAATATTTTAGACCTTCGTACTTTTTCCTGACCCCATCATTTGTTCATGTACCCAATAACTCCCATCAACAAAAAAAACTCAAACCCACTATGTTAATAAATTTGACCAAGAACTGACCCTTGACAGAGGTCTAACCAATGTGATAATGCTATATTTGTACTGAGGATGAACATGGTGATTTTTATGGTAAATGACGATGAATGGCCACCATTTCTGACACAACTCCAATGTACCTTACGACCAACAGATGGAAGAGATAATTATGTTTCTGTCCTTTGGTAAGAGTTCATTGGTCTGAGAGACGCAATTACTTGGTTCAACCTTCAGATTTAATTAAGTTGTTAATGCACTGGACATATCCTGCTGTGTCATGTACAATTATAGAACTCTCTGGATAAATCTGATGGGCTACTACAGTGATGCTTACGCAATATACAAGTATAATACAAAAATGATGAAATAGTACATGTATTATAAAAGATATAATATGTATTGGACAAACAGAATTATATCTTGATTATTTAAAGTAGCTAATATATTTAAACATAATTATTTCAGATGAATGTATATTTGGTATATACCCATGGTGCAAAATATGAAAGAAAGAAAAATGTTAGGAAAGAAGTTGATAATAAAATATGGGGATGAAAAGAAGAGCATAGAATTACATTAGAAAAATCACACAACTTTTCATCTGAAAAGGTCTTATTTCCCCTTTGAAATGAGGTTGCAATCAAATTAGAACAAAGAAAACATCCGTAAATATTATTTTCCCTTTGTGTGAGATACCTACCAAAGTAAGATGCAAGAAAAGAACTTGATTATGTTGTACATTGACTTTTTGTCTGTATAATCCAGTGTGTATCTGTAGCTCAGTCAGTCTTGATATGTCATTGCCGTATTTTCTCTCTAAGGTGTGTACTTACAATTATATTTATACATCTGAGACTCATTATTTGGAATGATGTCAAATTGACTTTCATAAGAGGAAACTTAAATTCAAGGTTAAATAATCAATATTAAGGTGTGTGAAAGCTAAGTCACAGACTGAAGTATCGCCCAGACGAAGGCGTTAACACCAAACGAAAAACTCCTGTGCTTCTATTATCTAGAATATGGTGTGACTTATGACTGTTCGATATTTGTCAAGACAGGTTTATCAAACAGACAGTAGTTAATTAGATAATACAGCTTCACTGTTATTCCATTCACCAGACATGAATATTGATATAGATTTTTTTCAAGTAGTGAATTCTGTTACATGACATATATGTATTTTAATATCTCTAATAGCAACATGGTGATAACCCAACCTAGGCCTAATCAGACCTGACAATAATAATGTCTCTCGACTAAAAAGGTCATAACTGTAAAATGTTTGTAGATCACCTAAGCCAAAGACTCTAGCGAGTTTTTCTGATCAACTTTTTTTCTAAGGTCTTCGTAAATTAATTTTTCAGCTGCTTCTCAAGAAGCAGAAAAACTGAGCTTAATTCAACCTAAGTGACAAAGCCTCTAAGGGAAGATGATTAGGAAATAAGGTGGAACATTTGAAAAATCTTTTTCAAGAACCACTCCTCCAGAAAAGATTAGCTACTTGATTAAAAGATTAAATGTTGGAACTAGGAAGCATCATAGCAGGAGCCCGATAATCACTCTGTCCATCAGCAGTTTCTATGGTGTGCAAGAACTATCAATTTTCAGATTTAACTTATCAGTCAAGTCCTTGGACATAGAAAGTTTAGTCCCCTACCGACTCTGCCAGAGGGGACTATTAGTTTACCCTCAGTCTGTCATTTCGCTTGAGGTTTTCTGGACATTTCTCTGAATTGGATGAGGATATTCACTGGAATTTTATATATGGCTTTGTCTTGATTAATTACAGATCAAAATTGAGTTTTAGCTTAACAATTTTATGTTTGACCTACTTTTGACTGAATTATGCCCGTGATGAATTGCTAGAATCAGTTTTCCAGATTTTCTCTGCATTGGATGAAGATATTCGATTGAAATTTGATATGTGGGTTTGTCTTGAATAGTTACAGATCAAGTTTGAGCTTCGTTACACTTGACCTACTTTTGACTGAATTATCCTACTGGTAGGGAATTTTGTGTTGCCTGCAATACACTCAGAATGCTTGTTAATATTGATAAGAGAATAGCACTTTCTGTGATATGCAATAACAAGACATTACTATAGATGATTATCATGAAATTCAAAGGTAATGCTTGGATTAGGAAGAGGAAGCTTCCTTTTGATTTTCAGATTGTTAATTAGATGGGAGCACTTTCTATGGCATGAGATATCTTTTATCCAGAAAAAAATTAAGGGTAAATGTACCAACCATGTCGATTCAACTACCAGAACAGATACACAAAGCTTAGTGGTACTGAGCATCAGAGGGATATATCCATTTCTTGCTCGTTCTAGTTTTCTAGTTAAAATGGTTTTGAAGGATTTTATAGGAAAACATTTGTCAAGACCACCAAGACTTGCTCAGTTTGTTAAATGAATGTGAAAGCATTGGCATATAGTGTAGAGTCACATGTGTTCAAATAGTGGCTCTCAGAAGTTGAGCATGGGGACCAAACTCAAGGTTCAAAGGTTTACAAAGGAACACATAGGAAAATGTCTTCACAAAAAGCCTTTTCAAAAGCAGCAAGGCTTTGAATTTGTAGTACAAAAAAAATGGTCAGATGAATTTAGAAGCATTTTAGTGTAGATTCAAGTTCTCTAAGACCATGGCCTTGGGGCCAGGGCAAGGTCTTATTTATAAGCATCTAAAGTTTCTAATGATGTATTTGAAAAAATTCTTCACAACTGGAGAAAACATATTCAAGAATCTTTAAGTAGCATAGTCACCGATTTATATTCAGTGCATCCCCATAGACTAGAGTGGGCCTGTAATGGATATCCAAAAATTGAAAATTTTAGAACATTGCCAGTGGCACAAGAATTAACAGTTCATCAAAATAATAAGCAACCTCTTTGAGATATATTGTGTGTACATTGTGCTTCAATAGCAGGTTTTGAACTACTAATCTGTTACATGTATTAATGTTTCAAACATTACTTATAAGCTTCTGGCATCTATGTATGAGCAGTGTGGTGACTTAGTTGAGAATTGTGGCCCAATGGTGTCTTTTCTTTTTCAGAGTGATGAAGAAGAGATGCCCCCTGAAGCAAAAATGAGGATGAAGAACTTGGGAAGGTAAGGTGGAGATCCGACTTCATTGATCCCGTGAATGGATATCCAGTTATTGAAGATATGTTTGATGCTTAATTCATCATGTGACAAAAAATTTATTACCAATACATTATCTTGTATAATGTTGATTTAAAAATTCACAAGACAAGTTCTAGTTATATTTAGTTGCTCAAGTGAGCTCTACTGATGAAGTTTTGCCCAATGCATATCCATGTGTCAGCCTACTATAAACATTTTACATTGGCAAACTCTGAAGAACCATTGGGCCAGTTTTAGCCAACCTTCAAACATGGGATCTTTGGGTAAGGAAATGTGCCCATGAGTCGCACAACACTTTGGGTAATTGTGCAAGGCAGACATCACTGCGTTATTGATAAAATGAACAGTGATTGAACATGACTTAAGTAAAAGTATGCCACCACAAGAACATCATTTACAGGCAAATGAGTGCAATCAAGCAATCAGAATGCTTCAGGCTGGACAAACCCAGCAAGGTGTTGCTATCTGGTTTGGTGTGTTCCAGAGTGTCATCTCTAAACTCTAGACACAATTTCAGGGGACTAGTACAGTCATTGAGAAGCCTAGGAGTGGCAGACCCTGTGCCACAACACAGTGCCAAGATCGATACATCATAACACTTGCCCGGAGACAGTGTTTTGAACCTGCTCCAAGATTTATTCGTCAGTTAAATGTTGCCACAGGCCTGCACATTACATCCCAGACTGAGAAGCAGACTTCATGCTACTAATCTCAGGGCAGACAGGCCATTAGTGCATCCCAGACTTCTCCCATGCCATCAACAAGCACACTTGGAATTTGCACATCAATGTGTGAATTGGGATAGACAACGTTGGGAGCTGGTACTTTTCACAGATGAGTTCCGATTCTGTATGGACTTCTACAGTGGTCGTAGGCATTTGTTAAGAGAGGCCAGACAGAGATACAGCCATGGATTAGTGGCTTAACACAATCGGTTTGGGGTGGCTCTGATGATTTGGTGTAGGATTTTATCTGGTGGGCTGCACTGACAAGGTAGCCATCAGGAATGGCACACTGACTGCTCTCCGATACAGGGATGAAATTCTTCACCCAGTCGTCAGGTTGTTTGCTGGTGCATATTGATAAAAATTAAGTGCACTTTTGTGTTCATATATTCTGCCATGTACATACAAAGGTTAAGTTTTATCAATGAAATAGTCTATAATCTCTAACTTGCTACATCCAGTATAGAAAGCATTGAGAATAAGATTATTATGGAAAATGAAGGAAGAATTTTAAAATGTAACCCACCCCCTTAGTGATTTATTAAAAACTGATGAATTACATGTATTGTTTTTAGGTTACCTGATTCACATAAGTGACCAGTTACTACTGGTCTGCATATGTCACCATGCATTGTCCATCATGCGTTAACAATTTAATGTATTTTAACTTCTTAATACCTTTAATTCCAGTTTTTTTCCAATTTGATATGAAGCATCTTTGGAACAAGGAGGACATAAACTGTAAATTTCAGGACTCCCGCACCCCTGGGGGTCTTCTGGGAGGGAGGACAAAAACTGCCAAAAATTTACAAATTTTCAGAAATCTTGTAACAACCACACATCAGTAAGAAGAAAATAAATAAATAAATGTATACTCATATAAAGCAAGGTCCCTACCAAAATTGTAAATTTCATGACTGGCAGGGCAAGGCTTCTGACTCCAGGGCTGAGCCAAACTTGGTATATAGTATTTAAGTGTAAAACATTGAAATAACATGTTCTTTAATGCTATTGAATCATGATAAAAAATAATAGGTACACTGTATTTAGAAGAAGGTAGCCCTTTTCCAAAATTGTGAATTTCATGATCCCAGGGGAAGGGGTTTTGGTTCCAAGGTCAGGTCGAAATTCATAATCAGTTTCTTCTCTCTGTGTGGAGAATTGAGCTGGGAAGGGGGGGGGGGGTCAAAATTATTATAGTGATTATTGTCTTAATAATTTGAAAGACTACTCCTTTAATTTGCTTATATTATATAAAAACTAAATACATATTTTAACATTTATAGTAAAGGCAAACAGGGACGTTTTTTGTGAATTTTGTAACCCCAGGGTTCTGACTCTAGGGTGGGTCCAAAGTAGTCTTATAGTGCTGATACATGAAAAAAAAACATGTTTAAAAAGTCTACCAAAATGAAAAAAATTAAGTAATTAATGATTTTTTTATTTTATTGGTATAGAGAAACTCCAACATCAACGGGTCCAAATTCTTTTGGAAAAGGTCGTCTAGGATTTTGTGATAGAAACAGTCTGTTTCAGCGAGAACTCAAAAAGAAAATGGAGGAAGTGTGCGACGACTGACAGCATGATATTGTACAAAGCTGGTTGCTGAAGTTGACTCCTGTTTCAAGGAAGATAATTCAATATTTGGGCTTGCCTATATGTATTATAGAGTATTTTTATGAACATCCTAGTTAAGAGTGTCTGATACATAATTTTCCAAACGTACCTCTTTGAGTGCAGTATCAAAAACCCTTGGCTAGCAAAGATGTTTAATTAGGTCAGCGTGAGATGTATTTAAGTAGGTCAGACGTGTTAACTACATTTCAGAGGGAAAGGTGAACACAATCATACAACTTAAAAAGAGCTGTTACATCTGTATCTCTGAAACAAGGAAGGGGATGTAAAATTTTAATACTTATATTTTGTGATTTTGGCTTGTTGTGTTTTTATGAGCACATGTAAATGCATACATACAATAATGTACAATATAGATGTTACAGAACAAGAATGAATGTTCATTATTACTCTGTACTAAACTGTGTAGTGTCTTTTGAGCGTTTCATTTCATTAATTAGTACTACAACAAGTACATATATATGTATGATATAAATTGAATGAGATGTTAAAGAGCTTGTCATCCCCAATACTGCATGTATACTTATTTTAGCGTATCCAAATTTAATGACAGAACCAGACCCAATGCACTATTTGGCATAATCATGATTTAGCACTTGTTCTGTGTTGGGCAATGGCTGAACAGAGATTTCGTAGTGCAGCTGTAAATTACTGCTCTTGCTTTACCACCCTAGCCTCAAATATTTGTGTCCTGCTAAAATAAGGACATGTACCATGTACAGTATATTGCATTATTCAGCATGCAGTGCCATTGATTATGCCAACTCGGGGGTTATTCATGTTGTATACTTCAAAATCAGAGCTTAGATGCTCAGAGAATTAGATGGTAATAATGTGTCACTTTTTATACAAGTAACTGGTAATATGTATTTGTTGGATTTGTAGTTGAGTATTTCCATAAATAAGTGCTTTCAAGATTTTGCATTTGACATCCGAAAAGAACCTGGTAAATGAAATTGTACATCAAGGGTAATTTCCGTGTTGCAGCATGTTACTTTTTTTTTTTTTTCCTTTCACCCAATTTTAAAGTATGATTACAATATTGAGGAGTATGTTTTTCTGTGAAAAACAAGATAGAGAAAATAAATGAAGAGAATATCAGAGCTTTTGTGGATTTTCATATAGAGACATCACTAAACTTCATACTAAAATCATCTTTTACTACATACTGATACCAAACTGAATGTACTTGTATGTAAAGTCATTTGGCTACTTTGCCTTCCCTCCAGAATTGTCTAAGTGCCAATATGTTTACACCTGTTCTTGTGTATGGAGACGTCCAGGATTGTCCAGCTGTATATAAGGTTCCACTCCATGTCTCTCCAAATCCAACATCTGTGCATTGCTGTCTTTCTTCCACAGGTTGACAACCTAGTTTTTGACCCATGGTTGCAAGCCATGGTATTCTTGCATATTTTCCCGAGCGACTCCTGATCTCTCACAGTCAACCAGTGGAAGTCTGTAGTACATGCAAGGTGGTTACCAGGTTATCTCTTCTGATGAACATTTTATTCTTCCTTCCTCTCGGAAGACTTTTGAGAGTGTTGTTCTTCATGGTTACCAGTAGCTGGCTCAATGGTTGTTACTTCATGGAGACAGGATTTTTTTTAGTTTTAACCATGGCCACTCTATTCTCATATTTTCCTTGTCACCAGATGTCCCTCTAGTATCACAACTCATCCCCTAGCTGTCATCCAGTCTCACCAGAATATACATGATATACTTGCTATGGAGACAAATTTCTTGGATTTGCTAGTTGTCTAGTACCCATTATTATGCTTCCTGTTTGTTTCTTCCTTTTGTAAGAGGATGGGAGAAAATGCAATGGCATAAAACCTAGGCCCCATGATTTCCTAGTTAGGTGCTCTACCAACTGAGCTATCTGGCCACCAGTGATTAAACCTGTCTGACTGCTACATTCCTCCCTCCTTAAATATCTTAATACCTGGAAGACAGCAACTTGGGATCTTTACCCCTAGCACACATTTTCACCAGTCAGTTCCAGGGGCAGGTCTAAAGCACCAAACTTAACAGGGAGGGAAAAAATGCAACTGACGAGACCAGTACTGCTACATTCCTCATCCTTAAATGTCATCTCACCATGAAGACATCAGCTCAGGATCTTTATTCCCATGCAGACATTTTCATCTGTCAGTTTCAGGGGCTGGTGTATGGCACAAAATGTAATAGGAAAGGAGAAAATGCAGCAGACCAGACTAGGATTTGACCTGGGTTCCCAGAATCTCAAGTCAGGTGCTTTATCAACTCGGCTTTCTACAGGCAACCAGCGATCAAACCCATCTGAGTGCCAGACTATATTCATTACCTTACGATTTTGACATAGAGCACAGATTTATAAATGTACATCACCATTTTACTTTTGTGTCTTTACTTTTTTGCATTGTTCAATTTTTCATACTGAGTAAACAGAGACTACTTGTAACATTAGTTGACAGTTTGCAGGCTCGAATTCATTGCATTTATTGTAACGGACAGAAAACCTGTGGATACCAACAATGAAGGTTAGTGAACCATGTGTCGAAACCTTATATTTTGGCATAGTGCATGCAACATACTTATATAAATAAAATTCAACTTTTCCTTCTAGGAAATTACTTTCTTATAATTTACATACATGTACATTATGTTTGAATGCCAAATATTCCCATTGTATATGTTTTCAAAATTGTGAAATTCAAGTCAAACTGCATATTAACAAACTGTGAGATTAATATCCAACACCTTACTGAGTTACAGTGTATTACAAGAAACTACTTTACAAATTGAAGGATATTGTGTGGCAGTGTTGGATATATGGCCTTTCTACTAGCTCTGGCTTCTGGATTAACCCTTTAGCTCAATCGATAGAGCACTGGACTGTCGTGCTAGAGGTTCCAAGTTTGATTCTCAGCAGAGGCTTATACTTGACTTTGTTACAATATAGTATTACATTTCTTGATGCATAATGTACATCACACTACAAACAATATTTAACAAATGGCATGTGAAATATAATTTATAATACATAAAATATTTTTACATTAAAGCATTTATATGACATAAAAAGAATGCAACCTTTTGTGAATATTTACATGCATGTGACTGATTTACAGATGAAAAATGTTTTGAAATTAAATGGATGTAATATCACAAAGAATACATTGCCATAACAAAAATTTTGTTGTCAAAAGTCTCTGATGTATCAAGTAAACTAGGTGTAAAATATATACTGATCTACAGTAAAGAATTGTGGGTATTCACTATATTAAAACATGACACATGACCTGCTGACATAAAAACACATGTAGCTAATTCCACAACTTCCTTAAATGTTGAAAATTCTCAATCAAAATAGATGGTGCACAAAATTTTTAAAGTAAGCTGCAGTTGTTTTTTTTTTTTAAGTTTTGGTAAGAAAGTGGGGATTTATTTTCCAAACCATCTTCAAGTTGCAGTGAATTTTTGAAGCAAAAATTCTGCAGTCCTTAACTGAATTGAAAGAAAGTATTGTGTTAAGTTTATTTTACGCATATCAAGAAAAAAGATAAAATTAAGTTATGTATTTTAAAACAGTTTATGAAAAAAGAAATGTTTCATTTTACATAAATATCTCTTTAAATGACATAAAGAAAGCCATATCATTAAAACTGATTTATTTTTAAATGTTTCATTGCAAGAAATAGGGGCTTAATTATTTTTTCGAGAGTAACCAAATATCAAAAGCAGCTAATCTTTTAAGGTTTTGGGTATACATACAATTTTCATCTAATCTATTGAAAACCATCCTTTTTAATGGTGTAAAATTCTATACTTTATCAGAAAGTTTTCTATGGGAATTGAATGAATGCACTAAAAAAAGTAACACTGCAAGTAAACCATGAGAATAAACAGGACTTCACAGATAATTTCACACACTGTACCTATATGATATGTATAGATCTATTTACAATCTTGAAAATTATATTCTTACATAAAGATTTTAAGTGAATTACCAACTTGGGCATATTAAATGTGTTGATTGTAGATAAAATTAAAGAGGCAAAGATCCCATTATATTTTCTCTTTTATAATTACTAACAGTAAAAAAGAAGCAAGAGAATTTGGGAACACATTACACTAAAATTATTTTTAATAGGCCTAGCTAACGCCTGATAATTTACAAATTAGCTTTATTATAACATATAATGCCTAAACAAATAAAGTGCACCATAAATATCTTTTTCACTTTTGATTAGTAAAAAATTTTGAAATACAGTTTTTTCTGGGTTTGGTTTTTTTTTTTTCACAATTACATTCCATACACTATAGTTCAAAATAGCTAAACTCTAACTAAATTCAGCATGATGGGCGAGAGTTATGCCTCTTATCTAATTTCTATGGAAACAAGGGTTATTTATATTTGGTCTTTCCTATTATTGTCCATAGTGATATATTTCTTAGATATATGCTGCTGTTCTTAGTTTGACAAGGAATAAATTATGTTGACTGGACTTTCTTAAAAATGTTTTTAAAAAATACCATGATCTGACATGGATATGTTATATATACATCTATCACAAACACTATCCAAAATTTAAATATTATTGGTACCAGGTACATTTCAAAACTAATTCATATCTTCATTTACTTTGTAGAATCTGAGTTATTCAAACAATCAGTGCAATAAACCATTTGACATAACTAATAAAAATATAATGTAGAGGAAAACAGGGGTTTTTTTAATTATTATATTTTGCAAAATCTAAAAGAAGACCTGTGATAAGCTCCAAATGCCTTTTAGACTAATATGATTTTGTCATTCCTATAAGCACCAGAGAATGAATGACCAGGTCTTGGCTAACTGGACAATAGTTGGATTGTATCATCCACTGAACCTGTCTGTGATAAGATGTCTCTCAGGGTTTCCTGGTCATACATGGGGAACATCTTCTGTAGTTCCCTCAGTGCTGAATCATGTCTGTCATCAAGGTGTGAGTTAAAGGCTGCTTGAATACCTTCCTGTAAAAGACCATTTAAATTAAAATTTATATTCAATGTATATAGACATCAACACTTTGATACAGTTCATAAATTAATATTTTATTAGTTTACTGATTTGAACGACAGTTATCATCAGAGGGTTCTGATGATGATGTCTGATCATTGAAACAGGTGAACTACTAAATACTAATCTCTGCACTTTACTGAAGCATTGGTATCTGTATTCTGAATATTAGTTTTATACTTGTTTTACATACACTACTGAATTTGAAACCTCATAAGACACGCACTGTATTATCAGATGGTTCCTCCACTGCAGCGGGTTGGCTGTATTTAGATGTTGATTTTGATTTCTGTTCTGCTTCAAATCTTTTCAGAAAGGCCTCATTCTTCCGGCGATGGTCCTCTCTAAATCTCTGTTGCCGATCAGTCTCAGATTTCTGGTTTTGCTCTGATTTCCTCCTCTGTTCTTCTTTCTTTTTTGAAATCTCCTCGTCTTCTTTCCTCTTCAGAGTGTCTCTTGCTACTTGCCGTTTTTGTATACTGTCATACTTACTGGATTGCTGCATTCGTGCTTGTTGATTCCGAGCCTCACTCTGAGTTTTTTGTCCACCACCCACTGTTCCTACGTAACTCACATGACCAAGCCTATTGTTTTCCTTGTGTCTGTTCAAAATACATACAAAGAGTGAAAACACATTGTAAAACTTTTTAAATGATTGACTGTCAGATGTTCCATGAATCTGACTGGAATTGGCCCCTTATGATGCCTCTGTGAAACAAGAGGTCCACGGGCCTTAACAGTCATCTGAGTATCATACCCCATACAGGGAGTCTCATGTTTCCACATATAAGCCTCAATATGGAATTTTGTGTGCACCTGTTTATGATCTTTCAAATTACATACAATTCCTTTTCAATTACAAATGAAGGAAAAATGAAAGTTTGAAGCATATAAATTAGTTTTATACATCTTCATAATGTGGCCATATTGGCCCTTTCCAGGGCCTGAACCCTGACTCAGGAGCCATAAATTTCACAATTTAGGTTGAAAGCTTCATGGACATCACAATTATGCATATAGGTTTACTCAAATATATATAGTAATAGAGAAGATTTTCTAAGATTTGATACAGTTTCACTATATGGTATGTCATATTGGACCCACCCTATAGCGCCTGAACCAGGAGTCTTGGATTTCACAATTTTGGTAGAGAGCTTGGGCATCATCACACATATAGTTTTCTCAAATGTATATGGGAGTAAAGAAGATTTTCTAAGATTTAATACATTTTCACTGTATGGCCATATTGGCCCTGCCATAGAGCCTGAACCCCTGACCTAGGGGCCATGAATTTCATAATTTTGATAGAGGACTTCATGGACATCATAACCATGCATTTATTTTTCTCCCACATGTGTGATATCCACTGTCTGTATAGCTCTAACTTCTACACTCCTCCCTCCTCTAATTGTCTTTTTTAAGCATATTTGGTCTTTTATTAAGCATATTTGGTCCTGCACCAGGGGTGATAAGGTAGTAAATTCCACAATCTACTTAAAATTAGGTCCTTTAATCTGCTCGCGTATATTGCCTTGTGTTGCGATATACGTGAGAGGATCAAAGGATCTAATTGTAATTAGATTGTAAATTTCACAATTAATATTCATCTTATTCTAGAGATGCTTTAAACCAAAAATGGTAACAATTGGCCTTGTAGTTTTCAAGAAGTTAAAAATGTAAAATTGTTAAAGGACAATGACGGACAAAGATCAATGGCAGTAGATAATGACATCTGAGTGACTCAGGTGACCTAAAAATTGCAATGTATATCATCTTATACTAATTCAGTAGGCCTATTCAACAAAAAAATGAAAAAAGTTACACATCAGTTCATTAGTGTATCATTAGATAATAAAGTGTACTATTGGAAAGAAGAAAAATTTTGGGGTGGACTGGGAATCAATCCCGAGACCCCTGCATTACTAATCAGTTGCTTTAACCACTGAACTAGCCAGGCTGATATCCACTGTCTGTATAGCTCTAACTTCTACACTCCTTCCTCCTTTAATTGTCTTTACCCTTGAAGACACACAATCCAGATTCTTTTCACCCATGGCAGGACAACCTGCAATGCAGGGTGGTCAATGAAACCAACTGTAGTATAACAGAGGAGAAAGTTTTGTGCTGGAATCGAACCTGGGCTAGTCAGGTGCTCTAACCACTGAGATACCCAGACCAATATCCACAGTCCATATAACTCTAATTACAGCAATACCAAAGACATATATATACATGCAATAAATGACTGCGATGCATTATATGGTTGAATTCTTCTTACCTATATGCAGAGTGCTAAACACAATCTACCATGGACATATCGAGGTGACGAGTAGAAAGACCAAATCAATTGTGATTGTGGGTATTCTATAGAATAATGTCAATGATATTGGTGATAATAATCATGTATAAATAAATCAAGAGATTCACTAAGTGTTTTCCTTTATCTACCTCTGATAGGCTTCTTCTTCCCGTCTGGCCTGTTCAGCAATCTCCCTTCTCTTCTTTTCATTGGGCGAAATCATAGTGAACGCACCATGGTGACTCATTCTTTGCTCCTGCTCCGTGTTCCCCTCACGAAGTTCTTCTTGATTTGGATCCATATCAGTCTGTGCGTATCGCGTTGTTAGTCTGTCTGTCTGTGTTCTCGCCGCTGTACCTCGTCCCCTGCCTCTCCCTGCCGTTGATTGATTTGTTGAAGCACCAACCCCCCTACCTCTTCCTTGACTGTGGGCTACAGCTGGTTTGACTGTGTATGACCTGCTCATGGTTTTGTTGGATTACTCAATTTATATTTAGAATCTGGAAATTTCCTATCCTTTGATTTTCTTAAAATTCCGCAGTATTTTCAGTTTCACTTTACTGTTTACTTCGTTACAACCAAGACTTCATACTGAAGAGTTCCAACAAGAAGTACAACCTGTGCCGAACTCTACCCAGAGTTATCGTTCTTTACACTAACTTTCAAGTCTTGCTGTTAGCAGTGTTATTCCAGAGTAAATCCGCTTTTACGGTTAATGAAAATAAAACAAAGAATTAGTTTATGAAATACCAGGTAAAATCAAGGCAAACAACTTACTGTAGTTTTTATTTCCCATTACAATGCATGCACATATCTACCTATATATATAAAGTGTAATCGAACATATCCACGTTTCAGCACAAGTCATTGCTTCTTGTGTCGCAGAAAGACTTGAATTTTACTTAATATTGATTTATTTATGCATATTTTTGCAACTAAAAGCTGAAACCATATGTTATTTGAGTATGTTATTTAATTGCGTCGTGTGTATATATATATATATATAATATGTAATATAGCAACGGTTTTGTATAAATTAATTAAACGAAGGTCTTTAATTTCTCAATCAAATTAAAATTAGATCCTGATTTGCGCTCACCTGCAATTACTACACTAAGGGTAGCGATCGATTGTAGGTGAACGTATCAAAGGATCTGATTTTTGAATTAGACCGGCCCTTTCCGCTATACCATTACCCCCCCCCCCCCCCCCCCCCCCTATCTACCTCAGATATGAGTCTGCTGTTGTTGCCCCTCCCCGGGTTATTTTCTGTCCACAATGTTAACTATCTACATAAATGTACGTATACCAATGGTTTTTTACACAAAAAGAAAGGATTGATGTCACAGTCAAAATAATTAAAATAAAAAGAGGAAAATATGCAGTTCCAAAGCATATTGAAATCACTAGCGCTTACTGGATTTTAACATCCATCCTCAGGTGAATACAAACTGAATATGCAATTGGTATTCATTTGAGGATGGATGCATATTTTCCTGTCTATCTATCTATCTACCAATCTATCTATCTATATATAATATATTATATATATTTATTTATTTTATATATATATATATATATATATATATATATATGGAGGGGGGGTGCATATATGGTAAATATATATTTAATTTTGGACTCCGAATTAGAAATAAGCAGCTTATATACTGTATCGATATCTATATCTGTTCATTGTATTAATTTGTACTTTGTAATACAACCGTTACACTGTTCAGACTTTGCATGTGTGATGCAAGTGTAACGCCTTATTGATCCTTGTTACCGTGGATCTTTATACCCTAGTGGTGCACAGGATCCATAAAATTTTAGACAGGGGTGGGGTAGACGCATGACTGAGCGTCTGAGAGCTGTCGTAAGGCCCCAAGGGTACGTAGAGGGTTTCCATAAAGTAAACAGAAAAGATAACGATTCCAACAATGAACAATTTCATAAACCATATATAAAGGATACAAAATTAAGAGAAGGGCAAACAGTCTTCGAAATAACCCGGTGCTCGGGGCCTGGTAAAATCGGGAGCGGGCATGTAGAAATTGCATAAGCAGAAGCCCGACGCGAATGTTTATTCGCATCGAACATCTGTCCACCTGAACTAAAATGTTAAATTACTGTCTTTGAAATACAAATATTATGGTTCTATTTTCCATGTATCTCCCCATATATAAATCATTTCACAGCATTGCCATCATAGTTCATTTTAAAAACACTCCGAAGTATCGCGAACTTTATTCAATAAATCCGAATTTCCTCCGTTTTTCTTTATGATTAATGCATGTTATGATGTAGATTCACTTACTGTATCCACTTCCTAAATTAACATGAGAGTTATTAGGTAAGGAGAGTGAGTTACTCATACAGACAACTATATCTTTAGTGCATTTTGTGAAGAAGTAATCTTTGAAGGAATCTAATTACCAGAAACGGAAATATTGTACAAGGAGACATTAAGATAGATTATTTCATTTATATCAAATTTAGTTTACTTTTATAATTATTGTTAACGCATGTATATATAAAGATTAATTAATTTTAATTTACTTCACAAAAGAATTTTAAAGGATAAAAATTTAGTGTAATATTCATGTAAACATAACTCCCTTCTGGATTCAGACCCAGGATAAGTCTATTGACATAATAGATAGTATCACCGGGGATTTAATCACCGTGTTGTGATGTACTGCCATCATTAAAGAATAGCTGGGTTATTATGGTACTTAAGCAAATTAATCTGAACCATCATACAACTATTAAAACTCCAATAAATTTTAACATACCATTGAATATTCCTACTTTAACATTTTCATTAAAAATATAATAAAAATATTTTCCCCCAAGTAGCTAGTACATTATTACCCTATTTTTTTCTATAGTTAGTTACAACATAATCACCCTATATATATTTTTTTCCGACCGGGTACAGAAAACAGGAATATATTTTTGTTGGCCTGCAGCATGCATTTTTTTCCAGGCATCTTAATATTTGTTCGGGCAGGTGAAATTGATAGAAATAAATGCCCGATGGGCATGTACTCAATAAAAGTTTTCGAGAAGACTGAGGCAAGCACTTACATCTGTTGATCAGGTAAGCGAAGTAATCAATAGTCAAAATCAGTACGTAAAGAACAGCCTAACAGTTGGTATAACACACCTCAAGCAGCTTTCGATCCAAAGATATAACGTATTACAAAATATCTGGATCATCATTTCAATTTCTCCATCATCAATTTCCGTTATCTATGTGGCAATATTGGTTTGCCAGTACAACTAACCATTAAGTAAAATGCTGTCTGATGTGTTTCATACCAATTGTTAGGCCGTTCTTGACACACTAATTCTGACTACGGAATGCTCCGTTTACCTGATCGGAATATAGGGCTCACGGCGGGTGTGACCGGTCGACAGGGGATGTTTACTCCTCCTAGGAACCTGATCCCACCTCTGGTATGACCAGGGTCCGTGTTTTTTCCATCTCTCTGATTTGTATTCTCTATAGGAATTACGAGAAAGAATACTGTTAGTTATCTTAGCCTTTTCTTTACACCATAGAATTTGAAATGCTGAAATTAAACTAGACTGTTGAGTTGAAACCCCTGTAACATCAACTTATTTGTCAGTAGCCAGCCTTAATTTAAAACATTATCATACATAGAACGTGCTCTCCTCGCGTTTTGGATTACGGTAGCTCAGTGTCAGAGCGTTCTCTTCGCAACTCGGAGGTCATGAGTTCGAGCTCCGCTCGTGCCATGGACGCCGTGTCAAAACCTAAGACGTAAACATAGGCAGTGATTGCTCCTTCGCCAAACGCTCGGCATTAATTTAGAACCACGGGTCTTTCGGATATGTTCTTAAAAACAGAGGTACGAGTACAATGTCGCGAGAGGCGTTGGCACATTCACGAACCCTCACTACCACGCGGCCGTAAGCATTAAACATAGGTCTGAATTTGGTGTACTTTAGCTATAGCTGGTGACGTCTCAAGTGAAAAAATTTCCACCGGATATGAAAAAATAAATAAATGAAATAAATCAAAACACTCTTAGTAAATAACTTCATATATAAAAAGAAAAATAAAAAAAAAAAATAGTAGTTCCGATGCCGGGAATCGAACCCGGGCCGTCTGGGTGAAAACCAGAAATCCTAACCACTAGACCACATCGGATCACTTGATAGACATCGAATTTTATCATTATTGTTGAAAAAGAAAAGGATGTTGCTGCGTATTAAGGGGTATAAGTATAATACTTTAAAGGTAAATCAATGATATTACTTTGGTAATTTCCTCACTGCAGTATTTGCCTCTACATTCGATTTTTATCGAAAATCTGTAGCGGTAGGCCTTCTCGGAATGTCTCTATGTTATGTCTTAATATAACGGCACGTCAAGTGAGTTCCGATATCACCAAAACAAGTTATCCATTTTTGGCAGGACTGAGTTCAGAAGTGAGGTGAGAGTTTATTCTTCATAGTAAAGATATTTAAAAAATTGAATTTAAAAATTATACTTATACAATAAAAACTTCTACAGGGGTCAATCAGAGCAATATATTTACGTCTGGAAGTAGAATCTTTCAAAGTAGAGTCTTTCAACTCTGTACTGCCTGTAGAATGCATTCCAGGAATTCATTAATCAAGTACATATATATATACACATATTACAGGTGTTACCATGTGTACTATGTTTTGTATTGCGGAATTTAGTTAACATGATATAAAGTAATCTCTGTGATAGTTTTTTTTCACAACGCCTAGTACATCACAAATCTTGAAAACATTCATTGCAAGAGGTTTATATGATACTTAAGCACAGGTATCTGAATTTTTATCAGTAAATAGATATAAATAGAAAAAAGGGGGGTCTATCTATCTACCTCTCTATCTATATATATATATATATATATATATATATATATAGACCCTTCCCCATTTTTTCTATTTATATCTATTTATTTGCCCCCCCCCCCCCCCCCCCCCCCCATCTCCATGTCTACTTCTTCCCCATCCCTCTGTAACATCTCCCTTCTGTCTCTTAAATTTTTCCATATTATCCTTCATCAATCCTGTTCCTGTTCTCAACCCCCCTTTTACCCAGTCTGCCCTAAACAGTCAAGTCTCTATTTTTATTTATTTATTTATGTTTAATGCTTGTTCACTACTCTTGAATATATTTTAATTGTTCTAAAACATCTATATTATAGCAATATAAAGAGGTATTTATATGAAAGTAAGCAAATAGATGAAAAAAAAAAATAACAGAGAGACTTCAGCCAGTCTACCACATCAGTTTATGTTACTTAATATTTTTCTTTTGAATGATTTTTCATAATATACACGTGTATTATCTTCATTGTAGACTTATATGTATATTTATGTACTATACATGCTTGCATGATTATGATTATTGTACAATAGTAACATGCAGTTAGGAATAGGAGAAATAGGTTCAAGTAGGATTCATTGTTCAATGAACAAATGAAAGACAATACAGAGAGAGAGGGAGAGAGAGAGGGGGGGGGGTGCTTATTCATTAAGTAATGAAAAATAAATGTTTTTGGTAAATCTTTGTATTAATTTAAAGAAATTGGTTCACAATTTGCATAATTTGACCCTGTTAATCTGCATGTCTTTGGAATGTCTTTGGGAATCTTGCATTATTAGACATAAGGCTTCCAGAGAGGGAGAGAGAGAGAGTACCCGCTCATTAAATGATAAAAAATGTTTTTGGTAAATCTTTTTACTAATTAAATCCAGGAAGTTGATTCACAATTTGCGTAATTTGACCCTGTTGATTTGCAGGTCTTTGGTTAGTTGGTTGTATATTGTTTATCATCCCACTCAAGAATCTTTCATTGATATGGAGATTTCACCATTCCTGGTGAAGGGCTGCAAAATTTAGGCCTATGCTTGGCACTTGCAGCCTTCAAGTAGGGAAGGATCTTTATTGTGCCACACCTGCTGTGACATGGGACCTCGGTTTTTGCAGTCTCATCCTAAGGACTACCCCATTTAGTTCCCACTTATGACAAACAAGGGGGCATGGAGGACCTATTCTAACCCAGATCCCCATGGGATACAGGTCTTTGGGAACTGCACGTTGCATAACTGTAAACATATGGCTTCTATACTTACATTTAGTACTGATCATCAATCACTAATGAACACTTCTTTAACTAAAAATTAGAAAATGTTGGAGCACATATGCAGAATTGATCAAAAGCCTAATTACATAAGGCAGGCATAATTCATATATTATGCAGTTTTGCAAATGTGGAAACTATGATGTCATAATATATATGTCAATAGGGTATGACATCGTGATGGTGAGGGACAGGTGTGTAATGTTAATTCTAAATGATGATAGGTCCTTAACTTGTTTTCAATGAATTTGGAATATTAGACAGTCAAATTACACTTTGCTCAAACCTGCCTCTTCAGGTATTTATTTACTGTGCATTTTTCTAAGTCCTTGAAGGGTGTATTACAGTTTATACCAGGTGTATTTGTATAAATGATTTGACACAAAACAACTTTTATACTTGCATGTTTCACACAACAGTAAGGTATTTAGTGTGGTACATCTTGGCTACAGAGGTGATCATCTGAGATAAGTTTGACTGTATCTTTAGCTGTTGAAACATTACTTTCTTTGAAATAATTTGTACTTATTTTATTGTGTGTGTGTTGGGGGGGGGGTAGTATTCTTTGAACTGTTGTTAGCTATTACATGCACTTACATGTATCTATTGTACATGCTTTTAGGTATCTTGTTCTGACATGCAGGGAAAGCTTATAATGCATATTGCCTGCTGCCAATTTAAAGAAAGGGTCTTTATGATAAATTAATGAGATCAGTGGATATTGAAGTTGTGTTAGATCTCAATTTCATAACATTGTGAAGGAGATATTTACATCATTAGATGTTATGATAAGATTGCATACCTACCACACCAGATAAATGTGTTTGTGTGTTGGTCCTAAGGGCAGGGTGTTTACTGCATCATTTATCTCACATGGGACCTCTCTTCTATCAGCTGGCCTCAGGCTTGTTTTCAGCTTGTGATTGTCACCTAGCATAACTGCTTTGTGTCACAATATGAGGATTTGATACATCATATTAATTTTGCTTTTATTTGTAAAAGATAAAACACAGATATCTTATAACAAGGTTAAAATCATTTGATCACCGACCATCTGTATCCATGTTAGAGTCTGTTATTTGAATTATAAGTTCCAAAGTCAAACCAAAAAATGTTTAATAACTTGAAAACTATTTGGTCAGGCATATATTAATATGGGATGAATATTGATATGATTCAAATAAACACAGATTTTTTTGTTGTTGTTGTTAACATACATAGTATAACAATTACTGATTGTGCTTGAGGCAGATGAAGACACATACCTCCGCTGACAAGATATATGTATGATGAAGTTGCTTACAATTCATGATTGTTTGATACGTACCGACAGATATGAGTAAAAATAGACAACAAGTTGCACTCGGGTTTTTGAAATATTTTTGGCAGATTTCAGGAAGCACAGTATAGTGATATAACAGGAGTGTCTAATGATAAAGATATTCAAGATTCAGATGCCAGATTGTTCAAATTGTGAGTCATCTTAAACAGCTAGCCCTCCATGAATGAATGCAGTACATACTCCTACATGCTCTTTGAGCACCTGTACATGCGTGTGAGGACTCCATTGTTAATCATTTGCTGTTAGCAGGAGTGTTCTGGCAAAGCTGTTTTTTTTCATTTTATGAATGGATTTTTGTTTACATATAGATGTATGTATTCCAATTTATATTAAGTTATATATATTGTTGTTGTGTATATGTATATCATACAAAGTATTGTGTGATAAATTTGATAAATATATCGTCTGTATATATACGCGATTCACAATTATAATTATCAAGCACATATTCTCTTAAAACTAAGGAAATATTCAATGATAGATATCTATAACTTTAGAATTACATTGTCATGATTGTAGCATGTTAATTAATCTTGGGTATAGATAAAGTACTGTATGTCTTAATTTACATTCACCAGTGATTATTTTGTGATAATTAGCCATTGCATTTTCTCAGTGAACTTGAGGTCAATGTGACATGCAAGTGACCTTTCACCTTGACATGAAAATTTATATCATTTATGTAAAAAAAAAAAAGTTCCATCACAGAATGAATATTAATGTCTTGTTCATTTGCACATCACAATTTCTCTCTAACCCCTGATTTCATACCCCCATGTTAGAAAAAGGGAGCTACTGTGTCCCTTTTAGGGCAGAAAAAGAATATCATATAAGGTCACAGTCCTCTCTTTGAAAATTTAATAGATTTGCACTTGTAGTTTGTTTACCGTCAGTTTTGAATTGCCACCTATTATGGTAAGATGCATCACTGGATAATTAACCCACGATGAATTACGCTTCATTCATATTTTTTTTTATTATCACGTGGAGAGGAATGAATCGTAATCAACATTGGGTATTTAATGATGGATTGGATGGATCACAGAATTTTCTGTTGTAAAGAGGCAGTATCACCCAAAATCTTCTTTGTTTATTATTGCCAAAATGACTTGAACAGCTTTACAGTATATACATAAAAATCATCACACAGCACTGACATATCAAAATTGATATATTCTGCAACATTGTGCTGTAATTCTAATGTAAATTATTTTCTTTTGTTGAGATGGGGGGGGGGGGGGGAAATGACAGGCAGAAACATTATTGTATGGAAGTAAATAATGGTAGAGACATTTTACATCATTTTCACAAAATTCTTTCAAAGATCCCAATTTTAACTCTAAAAATTTATTTTTCTTCATTTACATATTTTCCAGCATTTTACCCATGATTTAGTTTTTACTCTCTGACAGCTTTTGTGATATATGTGCTGGACATAAATGAGAAAGTTCATAACAAACTTTTGTGAATCTACCATGACCTACTTTGTTGAGAAAAAATGATATATTTAGAATTTTTTTTATTTAATGAAGTATCCTTTTTTTCATATAATTTTTTTTTTAATGCAATAGAACTGCAATATTTTTTGGGGGGTGGGTGGGTTATTTTTGAATTATCAACAGTAAAAATAAATAGCTTTAATTTATGGTAATGTCATACTTTGCTTTTGAGAAGGTGGTCTGTGGAGAAAGGAGATTGAACTGTGCACTATGTACAGAAGGGGAAAAAGTACTTAACATACGACAGGCCTGATGCATAGCATATATACAATGGATTGATGGGAAGAATTTATAAAGTATCTAAGAAATTTTATGTGTCATATGTAGTAATTTTTAAAATTTCTGATGGCAACTTATTTTTCAGAAGATGATCACTTACGTTGTACTTATCTTTGGAGTGGTGGCCCTCACCAGGGGTCAGATTATTACTCGATGGACAGCTGATCAGTTTCCTAACCCCATGAAAAATCCAGAAAGATGTGGAGGAGAAAAGGGGCGTCCATCATTCTTGTGTGACCCAAACACTATCTTACCCACATCTTGTAAGTACAAAGGTCATGACCCCCCCCCCCCCCCCCCCCCTCCATTTGAAAGTTCTGTTAGCTATGACATATCAATAACTAACTGATGCCCTTATACTATAGTAGTTCAGACATCCTGACCTTTGCATTATACATATGTGAAACCAGCTTTAGTTGCCAAAACAAAGCAAGTCTACTGAATATATCATGGTGGTTACATTGTCAATAAACATGCTTAAAGTCATCTTTATTACTCTGTAAAATTTATTACTCTGTAAAATCTGTTACATCCCACGTAGACACTGAATAAGATATTTCCTGATGTGTTTTTTTTTTACTAGTATATGATGATATGCATTTTTCAGTTGCTGAGCTTGATCATGCTCTAAATCAGACATTTGTTGACACTCCATGTATATGCAGTGCCTACAAATGTCGGGAATTGAATTACCATCATGGGGTACACATCACTGTCGCTGTGCTGGCAAACCTCAAGTTAACACAACAGTAAGACTACAGTTTCATTAAATAAAAAAATTCAACCATTGTGTTCAAAATTAAGTTTAATCTGCACAAAGTATGAAGGAAATGATATGAAATGATTTCCCAATTTGTCACATAGTTTTCCTATTTGTCATGTAATTTTCCTATTTGTCAGATACAAGTAGTATTTCTATTGGTCAGGTAGATCTAATCTCCATGTTTGGGATATGATTTCCATATTTGTCAAATAATTCCCTATACTTGTCAGATAGAGTTATTTCCCATATTTGTATAGGAAACCTCCATATTTGTAAGAGTTTCACAATTTTAAGGATAATTTCCCAATATTTGTTAGATACTTGTATTTTCCCTATTTGCAATAATTCATTGATAGGTGAACTCCACGTTAGTAAGATAATATCCCTATAAATTTGTAAGATTGAGATAATTTCTCTGTTTACTCAGGAGAACATCTGCATTACCTGAAGTGGAACACTTTGCTATAGAACTGGAGAGCCGAATTTGGAACTTTGGACAATGTGATAATGACGTGGTCATTGTGTACTCAGCTGGAGACAATGTGGTCAGTAGTGGATTGAATCAAAGTTGTATAATGAATTATAATTTACTGGTATATTGTGTCTTGTATTTAGGAAAATACAGAAACTGAATCATATTTTACAGTAAGGTAACAGAATCAATTTATTGTGCATGCCATGTATATAGTTATGCAACAAACAGAAAAAAGTACCATCATGAGACTAATATTTCAGTTCACATAAAGTTGTGTTTCATTTTGTAACTTTGACTGATGACTTGATTAGCCTGCACATGTGCATTGTAATAACTAGAGCCAAAGTCACATACATGTTTAAGTACACTTTTTGTCTATAAATAGAAAATATAACTTTTTGTGACAAGTTGGACTTGTTGCTATGTGACTGTGGATCTCAGGGAAAGTTCTTTGTGATCTAACAGAGATCGACATTAACGATTGTCCGATTGCCCAAGGCAGGTGAAAGCTCAATTTGTACAAGTGAAATTCAATACACACTTGTCTGATTGGACAAGTGATTATGTCAGTACATGATTATCATAGTTGTGTTAAGCCTAATAATTATTCAGTGTAAAAAAAAACCTGAAAGGTTTAGGGGGTGTGATAATCCAGACTAACACTGACAACAGTATGGCCTGTACCTATCACAAATTCAGCACTATGAGGGGCACTTCCATCATTTTTTTTATTTTTTTTTTCTCTCTTTTTTTTTTACGAGTAATACAACTTACTGAATTTAAAGTATTTGGGAACATTTTTATTGAGTTATTTGATAAAAAGTGATTTGTACACATTTGACATGTTGTGTTTTAAATTGAAATAGCATTTAATTGAAAATTTCAGACAACAAAGTTTTAAAATTTAGGCGCATTATACTAACCCGCTGTTGTCTGTCTGTCTATCCTCTTAACTTTGTCTTTCAAACTCCTCCTAAACCCTTGGGGGGATTTTAATGAAACTTGGGAAACAGAAAGATCACAGTGTGTAGATGTGCATATTACAAAAGAAATGTTGTCGCAATATATTTGAAGGAGTTATGGCCCTTGGACTTAGATTTTTTTTGGATCAATACGGTATGTGGACATATCATGTACCAGTTTAGTGGTGTTCTATTTTTCATTCAGAAAAATGAAAGTTTGAGATCACTTGCCCAGGGGACAAGTGAGATGGATAGTTAATGCCTATCCTGGTATAAACACGCTTGCATATATGAACTCTTGGGGAGTTGAGAGTGAAGGCAGTACCATAACTCAGATAAACCCAAATTTTGCAATCTATAAATCTTGGCTAGTTATTCATTATTTATTGAATGGCAAATAAGATTTTCACTGCAGAATTCCACTACTATTGAGTATTGTCCATACTTGTAGGTATACACAGCAACAGGAAGTGCTGCAAATTACATTTTAGACACACAGAAAATCAAAGACATCACCACTGCTAATGGAATTTACTTCAAAAACAAGAATCCCATGGCTGGCCTCTATGGCATGATAATGGATTACCGGTTTGTTACTTAAAATCAAATTATCCTGGAGACACATACATACAATAATATTATAATGAGATAATTGTGTACGATAATGTAATTAATTTAAGGTATAGACAAGATGAATATGCTTATTGATGATAATTCTAAATGTGTTTATTCAGGAATGTTTTTCGGGGAGGATACACTCCATATTCATTATATCAAAGAAGTCAAGTTGTCCGAGGATCTGCTACCATGGTAAAGATCTCCATTTCCTGTTTGTTGGTATCCATAGTTGCATATCTATGCAGCAAGCTGTGATTGTTTGCTGTCAGGAGTGAATGAAGAGAAAACAGTTGCACTTGTGCATACAGAATCTTAATTCATGGCTTCAAAATGTCTGTCATATCAATCAATTTTTTTAATTAAGGACAAATGTCAGAAATTTATGTGCAAAAGTTTTATGGCCATTTGGTTTTGATACTAAAACTTTTCTTTCAGATAAATAAACCAATTTTTGCATTGTTTTGCATAGAATATTAATAATAATATGTTCATTAAAAGATGATCGAACTGCTTACTCCTGACTCATCATCGAAAGATTTGTGAGGTAGGTAGGCAGGATTTACTTCTTAAAGATGTTACTGTGTACAACCATTTGCTTCTCCAAGTGGGCACTAAATAGCAAACACAGCTTGTTTACTTGTAATTGAGGGTACTACTCCAGTAAAGTACACATGTACCTACAGTATTCTGGATAAAATGGCCAAAAATAAGTTTGTGAGAAAAACATGTTAAAAAACTTTATAGAGTCTCAGGTTTCTGTCAGTCAATTGAGTGATGGCCAACAAACAAGATTTTAGTTTCAATCTGATTGAAATAAACTGCAGAGCAATATGTTTATGTAACAAGATGTTTTAATTGTTTATGCAGACAGTTCATCACAATTACTAGTGTTGTGAGGTAGCTTAAATCTGCAATTAACTACTGTATACCTAGGTAATTTTGGCATTTTGTAAATGTTGGGAGTGTTTGATGGGTGAATTCAAAACTAACTAAAAGTGCTAAAGTTTCTTTGCACTGCAATTTGACGTCAAATGTTTTGACTGTAACGGTGAAAATCATGAATGTTGTATATTTCATTTATTGCCACTTGATGTTTGGCTGTCTTAAAGTGAAAATCTGGCAAAAAATAAACCATCAACATTTCAAACTACATTTTTTATAATGAAGAATCTGCCAAATACATATGCTGAAACATATAGCTTCTTCAATGAATGAAAATTTAAAGATTTGTTGCTGTTTTCATTTTGCTCTGAACTGAAAGTTTTAACACTTATTTATAATAGTGCCTTAAATAAGGGCATCTTTAGTGGTGCCTCTAATTATAATATTGAATCTTGTATATCTGTGTATATGTGTTTATGAGTTAGTGACATTTTGATTATTTATTATGATCCAATGGTGCTTCCACTGTTATGAGTTGTGTTTTTTTAAATCATCCAGGATTAACCAATGAAAGTAAATTGAATGTTTAATCAAATTTCTATCATTACTCTTTTCTATTTTGAATTTTTGTTTTTACATATCACTACACAACGAATATAATATTATCAATTGTAATACATTTATTATAAGATCTGAGTTATTAAATGTTGCATATGTTAAAACATATTCTGTAAATAATCACACACAAGTAAATCTGTTTTGATTATTTTATTGGCTAATCAATGAAATCTGTATTGATAGAGTGTTTAAAAGTTAACAACTCTGTGTGTTTGAGATGTGGGTCTTTCAGTGTATACATTGAATGTCGTTATTTATGGGAGATTCTTATAGGTTGTTTTGTGGCTTTACATATATTCATGTAACTGAAATGTCTTGTGCAAGTCAGCCATGAAAACCTCACTTGTTTCCAATATTGAATGTTTTTTCTCCATGATTTACAAAGTCCATGAGATAGGAATAAGTAGAATCTTTTGACTTAGTTTAGAAATATATTTTGGACACATCCACACTTGTTAAGAGACATCTGGACATATTGCATTTCTGAAAAATGAATAAAAAATGTGCATCATTGATTTCTGAAAAATCATTTTCTTTCATTCCTGAAAAAAGAAAAATATATAAAACTGTGATGTACAGTACACTTTATGATCAAGGTTTTTTATTTATTGTGTACACGCTTAGACTTTAATGGAATTAAGACATTTGAAGGAATATAGTTTTACCTGTATCTAATGTAGTAAAGGAAAATAGAAAACAAAAAAAAATAGCTGAAAATTAGCATACGTGTAGTGTGTATTCTTTCATGTAGTAAGATTTTTTTTCTTATTATGATTATAATTACTGAACCTGGCTTGGATTTCTCAAAAGAAATTTGCAAATTGTAGTTTTATATATATATTTGCATTTTATTTTTATTATTTTATTATTAGTTGGTCTGTGTGTGGGTTTTTTTTTTTTTTCCTTGAGAAATCCAGGTTTGGTACAATTGCCATCAATACTGGTATGATGTATTTTGAAACAAATAGATACAGATGTGTTTTTGAATAATTATTTGTTATTTTGAACAGTGAGATCCCAAGATGTTGTATAATAATGTTTTTATATTGATATATATTAATGGTTGTCCTTCTATGCAGTCATTATGTATTGTGCTTCCCATATTAAAATGTTTATATTTTACTAGTGACTAAACTGTATCTCTCTTGGTGGGGAAAATTGTATATCCCTATTTTTTGCTCAGAGAGTTACAGTTCTAAACAAATATTTTACCATAGCATGTTTACCTGCAATACTCAGTTCAGTTATATACAACTGTAATTTTATATTTGAAAAGTTTTGTCAGATCAGATACTTACAATTTTTTGCCATCTTACTTTTAAAATAAAAGGATGGCATAATTTTCTCAGATTTTAATTTTAATCCATTTTGTAAATGGTAATTCAATCACGGAAACTAAAAGGGTAAAACTGAACATTCTGTGTTCAGTTTCCTTGAAATATTTTTCGGTTCAGAGTTATCAAATGAATCGGAGACATTCGATATAGCCTTCTGCTGTATCATCCCAGTGATTATATAATGCAACATATAACTTTTTATCAGTCTTTCATTAGATGTAATTTTGGATTACAGTTAACTAAATCTCCATAATGAGAAAGTAATTTGTAGAAAATAAAATATGATATAACTGCAGTGGCACTGTGTCACATTGGTAGCATTAGATATAGGTACTGAGTATGTGTACATTTTGTACATGTGTTCATGAATGCTAGAGTCTACCATGATACTTCCATATATAAAAAACGGAGATAACAATTTTCTTTACATCATAGCAAATATCTTTGAAATAGGGTAGGATTGTTCATGCTTTTATAGACAATATTGTGTATGTGTTTTAAGTATGATGTCTGTATGAAATAAATCATATTTTCTATAATACTTTGTATTTTTATATTTTGATGGAAAGGTTCCATTACAAAAAAAAACTTTAGATAGGGTGTTAAAAAAGCAAGAGAAATTGATAGCAGAATTATGCTTCTCATTAGTAAACCAAACTTCACAAACCAGCTTGAATTCGGATTAATTTTGAATTTTAGCACTATGACCTGTGTAGTTTTTAAGCTGTGGTTAGTATACACACTAGCAGGTTACCTATTGTAATCTGTTTTTGTCCGTTGTCATTTTCAAAACCCCACAACAAAGTAAAAACCTTTAACACCACAATACAAGTTGCCTCCATTATTGGAGATGTGAGCAGGGGTTCACTTATTTTTCTGCTCTCTTTTCTCTCTTCTTTACATACCCTCTAGTTGGCACGGGTTCGATTCTCGCTCGTGCCGATAAATGTGAGAAAGTTTGCCAGTTTACTTTCAGAAGGTCGGTAGTTTCTTGTACCATTTTATGGTTTGAGTGTAATAAACTGAACTGAAATTCCCGCGTACATTGTATATGGGTTCTCTCCTCCACCAATAAAAACTGGACGCCACTAGATAACTGAAAAATTGTTGAGTGTGGCGAAAACACAACAATCAAGCTCTTCTTTCCATTCTCCCTTTCTCGATCTCTTCCATTTTCCTCCTTACCATCCCCCCACCTCCCGGCCCGCAAGAATGTGTACCTGGTAATACTTCATGGATAGAAGCTAACATTCCAGCATATCTCCTTTTCACAATCGTGACTTTGTCGAAGTAAATTAATGTAGAACTAGAAACAACAATTAGACTTCACATAACCTAAATAGCTAGAGACAACAATTTATAAATAGCAAAACGACATTTAAAGCACCTTCAATGCTCGCCTTCTGGGTAAGAAGTTAACTAACATGGCTAGCTCTATTCAATGCTATGAAGCCTCCTTGTATACAACCTACCCCTATGTACATTTTCACCATTACATGGCTATGTTGGGCTAACCATGCCGGTTATAGGCATTGTATCCTTTTGCTCTTTACAGGATAAAATCTAGTATCCTTTTACACTGATCACCAAATGTGAAGGGTGAAATCGTCTCCTTTGTTGCCCTAAACCTCAAAGGGGCATGGACACGATTTGAACTGAAAAATTTCTGATTTATTTTTCCATTTTAATTTTTACATTGCATAATTATGTGGAGCACCTAATTAACATAAATTCAAATATTTGAATACATCTAGAATAATTTAAATATGTCATCAATTCAATTATTGCTCTTTCCGATTGAATTAATGTGTGCCTCAAATAAATTATTGCTCTCATCAATTGAATTAGTGCGAGCTTCACTTTAAATATTGCGCTCATTAACTTAATTAATGCGCGCCTCAATTGAATTGATGAGAGCAATAATTGATTTAATGCACACATCAATTCATAATACTCTCATCAATTGAATTGATACGAACATTAATTATGAGAACAATAATTGGTTTGATGCGCGCTTCTTTTCAGTTATTGCTCTCGTCAATTCAATTGATGAGAGCATCAATGTGGTGGAAATATTGCTCGCAAAAATTTATTTGGAGCTCGATCGGTATAAATGATTGATGATCTCTTTAATTCAATTGAAGATATCTTTTAATTAATTTACAATGCTTTTGTACAAGAAGTTAATGCGTGCATCAATTCTTTAAAAGTGAGCAACAATTCAATTAAGGAGATCATTAATTCAGTAGTGGATGTTAAATTGAAGACATTTCAAATTATATAGTTGCTATCTCTAAAAGATTTATAGAGCACCTCAATTTAATTGATGATATCATTAATTCAAATCAAGAGATCAATAATTCAATTTCTGTGCGCCTTAATTGAATTAGTGATAATTAATTCAATTGATGAGAGCAATATTTTAATTATTGCGCGCATAAATTGAATTGATGCTCGCCTTAAATAAATTATGCTTTCTTCATTTGAATTGTAGCAGGCATCAATTCAATTGTTAATATCATTAATTCAATGAAGAAAGCAACAATTCAAATATAGCGCGCAACAATTCAGCAGAATAATCAATGACACCATCAATTCAATTAATGCGCGCAAAAATTCAGAATTTAAGATATTAATTATTTGAGGAGATCTTAAATTGAATAATAGCTCGCATAAACTGAACTGATAATATCTTCAAACAATTAAGTATATCTTCAATTACTTGAATTTATGTTAATTTGGTGCGCCATATAATTAAGATATTTCTAATGGTCAGCAAATATTTGAATGTTAGTTGTTGAAATAAAGCACTCACAACTTTACACGCGCATCAAATGAATTGATGTCGTCCAATAATCAAAGGTAACTTCAATTACTTGAGTTTTTGTTAATTATATGGAGCACCAAATTGATATAAAATTAAATAACTGAAGATATCTTTAATTGTTTGAATATATTAATTCAATTATTGCACTTAATAATTGAATTGATGCGCACAACAATTCAATAATTGCTCTCATGAACATTGAATTAGTGCGCGCTTAAATTAAAATGAGACTATGTAACTGATTTGATGTATGCACCTGGCGAGATACTTGTAATTGATTTAATGCGCGCATCAATTTACTCGATGACATCAATTGATTGATTGATTATTTATTGCTTTCCGCCACACTCAACAATTTTTCAGTTATCTGGTGGCATCCAGTTTTTGTTGGTGGAGGAGAGAACCCAGATACAATGTACCTGGGAAGAGACCACCGACCTTCCGCAAGTAAACTGGCAAACTTGATCACATAACGCCGCGGCCGAGATTCGAACACGCGCCGACAGAGGTGAGAGGCTTTGTGATTTTGAGCCCGATGCTCTAACCACTCGGCCACGGAGGCCCCCTCATCAATAATTGATTTAATGCGCGCATCAATTCACTTGATGACAGCAATAATTGATTTGATGTGCGCTTGATGATCTCTTTGATATCTTAAATTATTTACAACGCTTTTTGTATTAAGAGATTAATGAGTGCATCGGTTCTTTTAAAGAGAGCAACAATTAGATTAAAGAGATCAATATTTCCTTTGTGGATATGTTGAATTGAAGATATCCATATAGTGCTTTCTCTAAAAGAATTGTTACGCGCTCACTCAGAATTCGTTGTTATGTAAACAAGACTCGTGTCACGTTTTTGTTTATATAACTTCTAAACATTAGTAATAGAAAAATAAAATTTGAAACTTTTCAGTTCAAATCGTGTCCATACCTTTTAAAAACTCGGATAAGCCTGATTAATTCAAAATAACAAATACTGTGAAATAACTTTTCGTCCCCGAAACATCTTTAAGCAGGTCAACGACTATTAAAAAAAACAACTCTTTACACCCTCCTACTTTGTGTACCAAGTCCTCTCGCACCTTTACGCTGACATTCTCCAAACTTTGTACAGTTATTATGGACACACTGGAGATGTGCATGCGAGTTTTTGGAAGTGCTCGGACATTTTTCGAAAAAATAAGGAATTAATGCGCGCATCAATTCTGTTAAAAAAGAGCAACAACTAAAATGATCACGAATTTGATTGTGGATATGTTAAATTGAAGATATCTCTAATTATACACTTGTTCTCTCTATAAGAATTATTATAGCGCGCATGAATTGATTAATTAATGATATTATGAATTGAAGAAAGCAACAATTTGGCTATTGTGCGCATAATTGAATTGATGCGTGCTATAAGAGAGCAATGACTTAATTACTGCGCGCATTAATTGAATTAATATCAATTGTTGATATCATTAAATATTAATTCATCTGAAGAGTGAAACAATTCAGTTGTAGCGTTCATCAATTCAGCAGAATAATTAATGCCATCAATAATTCAATTACTGCGCGAAATAATTTAGAATTAAAGATGCATGTATCACTGGTTATGTGAAGAGGCCTTTAATTGAATTGTTGGGCACATAAGAAATAAATTGATGATATCTTCAAATAATTAGGGATATATTCAATTATATGAGTTAATGTTAATTTGGCGCTCCATATACTAGTTGGGATAATATATACACGTGGTGTCATTGTTGTAACTTTCTAATTCATTTCAGGCACAGCACTAGTGTGCAGTGATTGCTTACATACACAAATGAGAGAATCTCTACCATGTGTATTCTCTACGCCTCATGTCTTAAAGCTATCTCCGCTCTTAGTCTCATTAAAAATATTTTAAAGAGGCTCGGCAGAATTTGGCTCATTATCATCCACATCCAAACGAATATGACGGCATAAATCCCGGTTCTTTGGTATAAACACAGTTTCACGTGGGGTTACCAAGGAATCAATATCATTGCTAAGTACAAATCTTCTTTGTTCTTTAACAAAATCCGTTATATCATATATATTACGAATCCAATGTTCGTTGAAATTCATAAGAGCTTCTCCTTTAAGACCAAGCTGTATTGCCCGTCTGTTGCATTTTCCACCAGTCGGATTATGATCTGGGTCCCATTGTAACCGAACATCACCATCTCCAAAACCTGGCAGGAAAGCAAAGGTGAAACATTATCATTATGGATCGAAACAAATTAAACATGTACTCTACATCGTCATAATGGCTGACTTTCTTTTAAAACATGAATAAAAATATAAATATCAGCAATATCAAGTTTCGTTGCCTTGCTGAGTACCTCGGTAGGTTAGCACACCAACTGTTGAACTGTATATCGCGAGTTCGAGTCCAGCAGGACCACGGTTTAATTTTTTTCTTCTTTTATTAGAATCCCTCCTTTTTTTTGACCAAATAAAGTGAATTTGAAAATTTTCAATTTCAAAATATTGTTGTACATATCCTCCACTTATCATCCACATTGAATTTCTCTAGTGTAGCATTCCTCCTTAAAACGTATATTTTCTAATACTTATTAGTTTCACTTACCCTCTTGTGGACCATTTGGGCCGTAAGCATCTTTACTGGTGTCCCGAGTCTTGCGCAAAATTTCCAAAAATCCGTCGATCGTTAATCTTATAGCAAGAATGCGCCCCTGTTTATCTTTTTCTGCCCATCCAGATCTGTACATCATCCACAAGAAATTTGTCTTAATCCAGCTCATTCTGCCAAAATTGTAAAGAGGACCACCGAATTTTCCGTTTTTATCCGCGTACTCAGCTATTTCTTTCCGGAAAGCCTGATAAACTATTATCGTTTCGTCGTCATATTGAGCCAGAATGTGTCTGCCGGATTTTGGCCACCTCTTCAACTGTTCTCCATAGTTTTCTGTTACTAACTCTAAAGCAGATTTTGCTGAGGCCATTCTACGCATACAAACATCCAGTAAATATTCTCTTACTAGCCCAACACACAGCGAAATACAGAGCCTCTCAACCGATTTGCTGCTGTTCAGTAAGCGTGTTTAGATTTCTCTGGATTGTGAAATAATCATTACGCCTATGTATCACAACGTGTGTAAATATATCTACAGTGATAAATAGGCAAAATAAACCATTAAACCTATATATACCACAACGAACATATTACAACATGTGTAAAAATAGAAACTCGGTCATATCTACTGTGAAAAATACGCAAAATAAACTAATTTAGAAGGAAATCTGTCCTCCTGGCGCTGAGAATCGTGTATATTTCTCTAGTGATCTAAGTACTGCGTCCAGTAACAGTCATAACGGTTTAAAATTGGTCGACTCAGAAATATGCATTTTATTACATATTCTAAATACAAACTGCAGCATACGGACGGTTTATATGTGGAACCGAATCAATACACTATATACATCGGGCATCTAGGCATATACAATCTGATAATTTAAATTAAGTTTTTTGATCCGCTGATGAATGTTGGCTACACGTAGAGTGCGTTCGAGACCGCCGTTCACCTTGTTCTCGTGTTTCGTTCATAGAGTTGCGAATGGCGAGAACATATGTGCACAAACGTGTTCTTGTTCTTTGACCACAATACCTACAGAGGGGATAGGAATTCTTGAAACCCAAACCCGTTGTCACGATGCGTACCGGGCCTGTTCGGGATTGGTAGTATTTTGTACTCTTGTGTGTAATGGCGGACTCGAACGCACTCGTATATGACATCAGATTGGGAACGAATCAAAGATATGATTTTAATTTTAATATTCTAATCTTACGATATTGATTGTAAATCAATCAAATTCATGTGGAATAAGCTATAAAAATAAAGTTTCAGATTTTACCATTTCTAGGAATGAGTTTTTCGGTGGATTTCTCACTTATTTATATATATATATATATATATATATATATATATATATATATATATCTGTGTGTGTATGAGAGAGAGAGAGGGGGGGGGGATTTTTAGATCAATGGGATTCAAGTGGTATGCTAGCTGCAGAACTGCAGCGTTATGGTTTTATATTTTAGCCTTTGATCATAACGCCACAGTTCCCGCAATGCAAAAATAGTGCAAATTACGGCACAAGCTTTTCTGCACACGGTTGGGGATGCATTTTTCCACTTTCCATAATTGGTCAATCAAATACCTTTTATTCCCTAATTCTAGACGTATTTTACTACCAACCGGTATATTTTATCCACCTCCTAACCCTTTAAAGTTGTCTCTATATACCAATAAACTGGCTTGTTCTGAATTTTCTGTCATCTGAAAGCCATGTTGACCTACTGAGGAGATGGTCAGCGACTAAAATATAAAACCATAACGCTACAGTTCTGCAGCTGATTGTACGCCTAGGTGTATTTTTTTTCTTTTAGTCCCCAACCGGTGAAGCCATAAGAAACTTAGGGTTTGCACTCTATCCGTCAGTCCTGCAAATCGGGCTTCCGTGGCCAAGTGGTTAGAGCATCGCGCTCAAAATCACACACCTCTAGTCAGCTCGGGTTAGATTCTCGCTCGCGCCGATATATATGAGAAAATGTGAGAAAGTTTGTCAGTTTACTTTCGGAAGGTCGGTGGTCTCTTCCCAGGTACATTGTATCTGGGTTCTCTCCTCCACCAATAAAAAACTGGACACCACAAGATAACTGAAAAAGTGTGGAGGGAAAACAACAAACAAACAATCAATCTCCTCCACCGATAAAAAAAAAAACCAAACAAACAAACAAAAAACAAAACAAAACTGGACGCCACCAGATAACATTGGAAGCAGGCTTCAGTTAGTAATATGGATGCTGGATCATCCAAATATTGTTGACAAAATTTGGTTTTCAGATGAAGCCTATTTTTATTTGAATGCTGCTGTAAATAAGAAAGATTGTCGTCTGTGAGGAACAGAAAAGTCAATTTTTACCTTGAAAAACCATTGCATGGGGACAAAGTTTAGGCAACTCTTAGTGCATCAGGATTGATCGGTCCATATTTCTTTAAGGATTCAGAAGGTGATGTTCAGACAGTCACTAGTGAACGATATCTGAATTTACTCAGCAGACAATTGATACCAGCTTTGGATAAGAAAGGCATTGATGTCGGTGATGTCTGGTTTCATTAAGATGGTGCTGCACCCCACACCTCTCACAAGTAATTAACTGGTTACAAGAAACATCCGGCAACCACTTCATCCCTTTCAAAACAAACAATGTGTGGCCTTCTCATTCTCCAGATGTACGTACCTTTGATTTTTTCCTTTGGGGATATCTAAAAAGAAAAAGATGGTGGGTACCTTTCTGCTCCTGAAACACTGAGTGACCTAAATTGGCAATCACGCGAGAAGTGAAAAAATAAAAATAACTTCGGTCATTTGCGCTGCAGTGATACAGAATTTCAGAGATTGCCTTGAACTTGCCTTATCACAAAGAAGACGTCATATAGAACATGTGACCTTAAACAAATAATTTTATATAATTTTACATAATTAATATGGTTCAATTTAAAGAATTGTGACAGAAAAACTTTAAATGTTTGAAGACAAAATAGTTGTTAAACTCACATTTTCTATATTTGTTCAAATCTTTTGAATAAATTAATCTTATATATTTTTAGACCAGTTTGTAAGGAGGAGAGATATAATGACCCCCCCCCCCCCCCCACACACACACACATACAGAGATATATACCTTATTTCATTTCATATTTTTGACCTTGTGACTTTCAACTCGGAGTTTGACTTATTGTAAGAAATCATAATCTAATTGATATCTGCTGAACTATTTATGGTAGATGTTTCACGTTTTGTATAAGACGAAAAATAGGTAGTGGTTGCTCCTTCGCTAAACGCTCGGCATTTAGAAGTGAGAATCACGGGTCTTTCGGATATGACCTTAAAAACAGAGGTCCCGTGTCACGGTAGGCGTTGGCACGTTAAAGAACCCTCACTGCTACGGCCCTGAGCGTTAAGCATAGGTGTAAATTCTTGGTACTTCACCTACAGCTGGTGACGTCTCAATATGAGTGAAAAATTCTCGACGGGACGTAAAACAAACAAACAAACAAACAAACAAACGTTTTGTATATACGTTCTTTGTTGTGACACAGTTAATATTGTTTAATCTTTTGACCTTAGAGTTAGCCAAGCCTTTTAAGACAAACTTACCTATTCAATATCCCCTGAACTATTTAAGATAGAGCTTTCACATTTTGTATACGTATATAGTTTTCTTATGGCAAGGTCTTTCATTTCATACCATGATATATGACCTTGTGACCCTGGTCATTTCAAGAACAGTAAAATCATATAAATTAGTCATATTGGTGTGGCATCTCTGTGTTATACGAATTCATTTCCAGTTATTATGAGAATAAAGATTGATAAAAAAAACAAAACACTTTAAAGCAAGATAAGCTGTCAAAATTGTTATTTTGGGGTCCTAAAATTTAATCGAAAATTTTGTAAACATCTACCTTCTAATACCTGATTTTATCGATTAAACTTTTGATATGTTGTATTTTTTGCATTAAATGCAAAAATGTTCGACAGTTGAAATTAAGTCTTCCCGTACCTTAATTTTCCCGACATTATTTCCGTATGCAATGACCTAAAGTTGAACTCATTCGGCAAAATCAAATGCGCAAGCGCAATATTTCCGGTAAGCACGAAAGATGTCTGACACGAAAGGTTCGAAGCGAGGGAGAAAGCCGACTTTGGAATTTTGCGTAATGTTTCGAGCGATCCCTTAAAACTATCATAACTAAAAAACATACTATCATAACTTAAAAACATATAACATCGTTAACAGTGCCAAAATAATGATGGTAACTAGAATTTTATCTCACCTCGCCGTCCATATTTTAATGACCCGGATACAACCCGATCCACCCCGATCAGCATCAGAATCATTCGTGTCAACATCGGTTATCTTCGGGATTGTCGCCGACGATTAATCAGCTGCCATTGTTAGGGTCAAACGGAATGTCGAGGAATATATTTTTCATCACGTAAAGGTGTGTAAACGATGCATAAGAGAGGAAATTCGATGCAGTTCTTTTTTTCAATCATATCAACGTTCATTTAACCTCTTTTAATGCCACTATAAAAAATTTCAATTTTGGCAGCTTATATTGCTTTAAAAATCACAACAGCAGAACGATGGCCAAGATGACTCCTGTGAGCGGTGTGGCACATACGCCTCTTGTTGTCGCCATGCTTTCCGGTACTCATTTGATATTTGGTACATTGTTAACCATAACAAGTTACCGATCAAGTTCCAATTTTGTACCGGTCCATTACTTCATTTTGCTTATTGATTAATATGGCTCTTGAACATAGAAAATATGGAAATTAAAGCAGTGTTATATATGGCTTTTATTTCATGGGACCTGGTTGTTCTTGTAAATGAACTTTCATATATGATCATTCAAGCAGAATATTACACGGACGACTTGACTAAAGGCCGGGGGTGGCATTTATTGTTATGCAGTACTTGCATTGTATTCAAAATGAAAATAATTGAGCCTAAAAACTCGTCAGACCGGTTAGAGTGTCATCATCTTGTGTATTTTCATAACACGGTAGAAGTTAACTTTTTTATACATAAAAAAGTAAATGTCTTTTTAAATTGAAAGTTACTTTATCTACAACTTTTAATAATGGCAATGAAATAGCTTGTCGAGGGAATCAGGTACTTGTCACCGACTTCAAATAAAATACATAGAAACCTGTTGTACTAGCTATTTAAAAAAACAATGCCTTTTGTTATCTCATAAACAAAATAGCACTCTCATAGCATGGGACGAAACGACAATTCTTACTAATGTTATAAGGCAGAAAAAAAATCTGTGTTGAAAAATGGAATAAATATTATATTCGGCAATGGATAATTTACTGTGAGATGGGAAATGCAAATGACAAAGAATCTGAAGATAACATCTTTGATGGAGGAGTAGGGTTTTTTTGTTACAAGCCTAGTAACAGTATAGTCAGCACACACTCTCAGAAACCGGATATCAACGTTAACATCCACGCACTTCCGCCACTGGCATTTCAGGTGAAGTTGGGTAGGCGTGTTCGCTTTTGATATTAGTTTAGTAAATTCTAAATCAAGTTAATAGCTAACGATGCATTGAACACGAATTGCCTAATACTGCGACAAGTTCTGTCTTGTCACAAATTAATTTTTGTTAATCCTTCAGCATTAATCAATGAAATTTAATTTATCAGTCGCAATTCTAGAGATAGTAACGGCCAAGTTAGACAATTATTTTCCGGACTATTAATTAACCTTTCCAGTGTTTCATCTCTTGTATTTTTACAAATTGTAATGATAGAATTCACCTCATGAATGCAGTGTCGTTCTGAACAATGCGTTTATGAATCCTGATAAATACATGTACTATAAATAGCAGGGGATTCCGACAGAAATAAAAGTAGAATGTACCAATAAAAAATAATTTTTTTTTTTGAAAATGCATGAAGGTACGTACGAACTACAGCGCTTCATGGGAAATATGGCAGCGTGAAGTATTGCAGTTCATTCCCTCATGTATTTTTAAAAATGAAATTTATTTTCACTGCATCTATATTGAAGAACGATACATTCAAATTCAAATTCGTGAAACAATAAACTTAACTGATTTATTTGATTAATCCCAGGGAGTGAGAAAATGTTTACTTGGATTTCCTATACAAGCCAGTCAAGAAGTGAAAGAAGAAGCAATTCAGAGAGTTGCCAGACAAATCGTCATGGAAACTTACGCTCCAGGGAAAGACATTATTCTAAAAGGCCAGTAAATGCACGTGTATATATACAGACTAATGCATAGTATGTGTACATTCAACAGTCCAAGCTGTCATTAATTACTGACTCAATGCGTTATGTTTGTAGGAGAATCCACGAAAGGAGTATTTCTTATCATAGAAGGAAGTGTGACGGTTCTGTCTGAAGATGGAAAAGAAGTTTTTGCTAACCTTGTAGAGGGCGATTACTTTGGAGAGATATCGTTGATATTCAACGTTCCCTGCACAGCAAGAGTTCAAGCAGATACAAGGCTAGTTAAGACGGTCTAACTATTTATTGTATATATTACAATTTACGGATATTCAAAGAATTTGTTGAAGAAGAAGAAAAGAGAAACGTTTTTATTTATTGATTTGTCACTTTTCCCCCTTCGTACACAGCTGTGTTTTCGCTCACCTGGAGCCGCAGTCTGCCCAAATGCTGTTTTACAAAGTCGGAGTCGACATCATCGACTGGTTTGTTTCACGTCGATATTTACCGACTTTGAATCACATTGCGGATCGGTGTCTACAACGCCTGACGTATTCTACCCTTAAAGCGGTGAGAATAAATTGTTAAAATCGGATCTATCGGGAAAATGTTTTAATGTTCAAATTATGAAATTATTGTTTTTTACACAGTGTCCTGTATTTGGAGGATGGAGCGAAGAGTCGTTAAAAACCCTGATCTTAGATCTGGAGTCAGCCATGATAGTTTTATACCAGCCACACACAGCTGTTGTGTGCATCAGTGACCCACCTACAGCGCTCTATATTATAATCCGTGGGAGGTAAGAGGTCAAGAGTCTCAAAAACCAGATTTATTTAACTTGATGTAAATGAATTTTTTCTAGGGGTAAGTGCCCCTGGATCTCCTTAATCGTTTTCAACATGAAGTGAACAACTGGTTGTTTTCACACTTGGAGAATATCAATGCCAAAAACAGCTATGTACTAAAATAGTGTCTGGCATATATGGTTAAAGATTCTCATTCCAAGTACATGTAATGACAATACTGGAGATACTAAAATATGTCTAGTAGATCGGTGTGTCACTTTTTGATAAATACAGAAGGATATGACGTGAACAGCACGATAGAGCAACGTTAGATAGGATAGTGCCCAAATACTGTAAAAGATCTTATATGATTGGATTTGATATATCCAATATTCTTTAACATTTTGAAAACACATTTGATTATTGAGTTTATCATGCATGTTTTATTGAAACAGAGCAGTTATTCAAGACGATCAGTCAAGAACGTTGGTTACCATTGAGGTTGATAACCAAGGTGATGACCCTGTTGTCATTGGAGAGGAAGGTGCGTATAGTAGTCCGTTTGTTTCTTTATTCACGTTGGTTTAAGATTCCAAACTATATGTGGCTCGGCTTCTTCTACAAATTCTAGTTTAGTTCCCAAGTTTCTGTAACATGTCGCTATTATATGCTATACATGAAAATGTATGTATTACTTTCATTAATATAAAAACAACCGTCATGATTCCAGTGCGGTGTCTTCTAATCATATGCAGACAGTGCCCAAATATCCAAGAAAGAGAATTATTTTTGCCAGATGCATAAGACATAAATGGTATTTGAAATTGTTTTCATAAACATCAAAGAAGTGCATGTTATATTGGTTTTCTATATATACAGTATCGTCTAAATTTATCATTTCGCAAATCCTATGGTCGTTATAACGATCTAGTGTGCCAGTACAATCTTTCCTTAGGTCAAATGCTGTCTGACGTGTTTTATAACAGTTGTTTGGACGTTCTTGGCACACTGATTCTGACTGCGGATTACTCCGTTTACCTGATCAAAATATAGCCTGGTGTGACCGGTCCACAGGAATTGCTTACTCCTATTAGACACCTGATCCTGATCTCTGGTATATCCAGGGGTCCGTGTTTCCCCATCTCTCTGATTTGTATTTATTATATAGGAATTACGAGATTGAGTACTGTACGTTATATTAGCCTTTTCATATAATACTTCTGGTGAGGACTGCACCTGATTAAGTATGTGTTATACCTAAATAAGTCTTTAAATTGTTAAATGTGAATACTGTACGTGAATATTTGAATATTTTTCTTAAGGGATGTGCCTGGATCACCAGAGCAGGGTGTCCTTGACAACTACCTCTTCGTGTGAAATCATCCACATCAAAGAGGAATGGATACACAGCACGCTTTGTAAGGTACACGTGGTGCTTAACTATTCCGTCTTAATCTCTGATCCGCACCACGTGAAAGGTTAGAAGTGGTGGATCTGATTTATTAAAACAACGACGGATGTTTCTCTTATTCAAGCAATAATTTGCTTTTAAATCATATATTTGTATATAAAAATCACTTCTTAAAAAGTTAGTAAACAAATTTCATTTACTAAAGTGTTAATTGCGAAGAATGGACTGTGAAATTTGAGTCGTCTCTTGATTCGGATACGCAGTTTGTATTTTCATAATATAATAACCAATCCTAAATAAGAGTAGAGAAGAATTCTTGTGGTCATTTAGAGTACGTTCTACAGTATTTGATGTTTGGGAGGGTTGGTCTTTTGACATGTTTGTTTATCTCTGTAGTACGCAAATGACGCCGGAAGTTCTTGGAAGCAGAGGAAAAAAAGATGGAGGACGCTACGTAACAAAAAGGAAAAATTGTATCAGCAATACCCGGCTCTTCTTCAATTTGAGGTTTGATCTGTTGTTGTATCTTTCTTCACAAATGCCATCCACTCCTGTTTTGGGTTGTTTACTTGTAACGAGTTTCAATATTATCCTCGTAGGTGATTTATCAGCTGCTAAAGAACAGTAATTCTCTCTCCAAGTGTTCAATCCACTGTGTTCAACATTTAGCCCTGCAAGGGATTCCCCAAGAATACCAGTTCAACGATTACGTTTGTATACAAGAAGAGATTGGTGAGGTTCTTTTTGGTTCTACCCGCCTCCAAGCAAAAGTGGTAGTTATCATTTGAGTACTGTAGTTCACTATTCATTTGAGTTGTTCTCTTTTATCAGTTGAATAATTATTCGATCATATGAGTAATAAATCATTCCTTTTAGCACTTCACTAATCATTTGAGTACTTCACTAAACATATGAGTACTTCACTAATCATTTGAGTACTTCACTAATCATTTGAGTACTTCACTAATCAGTTTAGTAGCTCAATAATCATTGGAGAAGCATGTTTCTTTATGATTTATAGATGACGGTTGTCTAGTCTTGGTGTTAGTTGGAGATTTGGAACTGATGACGAATCCCGACATGAGATATGCTTACACTGTCAACGAGGGAGAGGTTTTCTGTAGGTACTACTCTTCATAGACTCATTTTGTTTTGCTGGTTAGCACGTAATACCTTTAGTCCTATTTATGACTACTTCTCAGGTATACAATTTTCAAGCTATACTTGATTTTCTTTACTGATGGCATGTTCAGTACCGTGTAATTGACTTGAAACTGCAACGTCTGTTTTGCAGTGCGTGTCTAGAGAGCTTGTTGCTGTAATCTGTAGGGAATTATCTTTTTCACTGTTGCAGGTCCGAATGACTGGATGGGACCCAACGGAAAGTTAGTAGCCAAGTCTGAAAGTTTGACCTTTAAAATTGACAGTAGCGTTGTCCAAGAAGCGCTCCAGATGTTTCCAGATTGTGAACTAGTGCTTCCTGAACAACCGTCCTTGCCAGGGGTCATATAGATAGTCCATATTCGTCCTCAATAAGTTAATTCAAAGAGTAATAAATGGTTAAAAGTGAGTTTTATTACAAGATTCCATGAATCAAAATCAATAATTTAATAAAGAATAATTGTAAAAACAAAAACATATAAAATACATTGGCCAGTTAGTAACGCGGGGACATTTTGGTACGTCATCGAAAAATGAAATCACTACACATAGCACCACCTAGCTGATAGAGATCAGAAGATTACGGTGTGTCTTCTGCCATTCAATGACATTGATGTATGGACAAATCGCCGCTTCTTCAACGTTACCGCCTCCATGAGTTCTGGGAGCTCACTTATATTGGGTATGGCGGTTAAACAGGCATCGCGTCCCCGAAACCCTCGGAATCGCCGAGACTTTTGTGTTTCATGTTTTATATCTGGTAGACTGAAAGCCAAGGATTTGGACTTATTTACGTCTCTTTGTATAATTCCAAACTCTGCCGCCTTGTTAAGGCTTATTTCTGACGTGCTTTTGGCTTTGATTAAACCCTCCACCACAGAATTGGATCGAGCAAGTCTTGGCTTCTCTGGTATTGGTGGGAAAGATTGTGAGAGTCCAATTTCTCTAAGTAAATCCATCGGTTTCTCAACTTCTTCTAACTTCACGCGTTTCTTTTCATACTTGACGACATTGAAATCATATTTTGTTATATTCGTGTGCTCTTTCTTTCCTTTACTCTTTTCAGTCCGAATAAAATCAGCATATTCCTTCAGTCGTTCTATTCGCTTTTTATCGTCCGTTTCATGAGGTAGAATTTGATCCTTAAGATATTCAACATTCTTTTTGTCCTCCTGAAGCTGAGTATACTCACGTGTGACCTCTAACCTTTGTTTCGTCAGAGTACGAAGTTCATTATGCCACTGGGAATCTATATGGCGGAGTTCGCGATCTAGAAGACGCTGTTCACGCACATTTTTCAGTGATGCGTTCATCTTTTTAACCTCTTCATGTAGTTGAAGCTGTTATTATATATTCTCTCATCAGACCAATCCTTTTTAAAAGACAAGAATATCGGTAAAACTGACGGGTGCACCCTGAATCAATGAACTACCTCATATGACGAATGACTCAAACAATGATCAATAAATGTTGAAATATTTTTGAAATGAAGGGTTTTTTCATATATAATGTATATATAGAGTAACCTTAAATGGCCTTTGTCTGTATGTCATTTGCCTATTACTTATTTGTGTGATATATGATCAATACCTGTTCAAAAAATGTTGAAATAAGATTTTTGTTAATGTTCTGAGTGACCTTAATCTCTCCAAAATGACCTTGAGAAACCAAAAGTCCTTGTCTCAAGGAACATTTGTGATCAGTTATGATAATTTTTACGAAATATGTAGGAGATATGAGCTCGGACGGACGGAGAGACAGGACAGCTACTGTATGCTTCTCCGAATTTTTTTAGGGAGCATAAAACCTAAAAAATTACGGCAAATGAATTACTAGTCGTAACAAAACCCATTAAAGCTGTTACAAGGTAAAGACGGTATTTCATTACACAGTGCCAATATCCATACTGTGCCTTTAAATATTTGGGCTTACAATACCCAGAAAGTTGTTCTACTTGCACCCGTAGGTCAAGGTCAAATAGAGCTATCCAACTTTGTAAAAGTACATATTTCTTCAATTAAACTTTTTGAATTAACAAATTACATTATTGCATGGTTTTCGAAGTAATGATATCAATCCTATTGAGAAAACTGTCAAAGGGAAATACTCATTCTCATAGTACCCGAGTAAAAACAATCGATTCAAGTCAAATAAAGAGTAGTTTGGAAAAAAACATAAAGAATTTTAAATCCATAATCATCTATATTTGAACCAGTCATTCTAGTACAGAACAGTTGTAACAGGTACAAAGCATGAAAGTTTCACCGAATCTTTAATTATCACAAATTCTTGCTATTTCGTTCATGGTTTTCCGTGTATTGGCCAGGAAAAATGTTATGTGCTCCTCGTTGAACTTGTCCAATTCAGAATTTCGCTTATAATGATGGGCTCGAGGATTGCATGTGCCACCCACTGCCTTGATTTATAAAGGGACTAATCCAGAATTATATCAAGGCGTTTGATCAGATTTCAAGCAAAAATTTAACAAATCGTCTTCAGCTTTGAAAACATTACATAATCAGATTACATAGTTAGAAGACATCATGGTTTAGAAGAAGAAGAAGAAGAGAGACATAAAACTTACAATATAAGATGAGTCGTCCGCGGTTTGTGGAAAGTTATTTCCAAATACAGTGCTATGTTCTATGATAGGCAATACACCACATATATGTAACAATTTAGAAAAGGTTAATCTCGAACAAGCGGATTTGGAACACCATTGGAGCAGTGGTCGATTCTCAAGATTTAATTCAAGAGCTGATCAGAAGAAAAATCATTGGCAAGGAGCGGAATTCTGGCAGCCTTCCTTCGTACATTTAGTGAGGTACACCGGGACTTCTACGTCATAGGGATAAAGGAAAGTTTTTTTTTAATTTTTTTTTTTTATTTATTTTTTTTTTTTAAATCGGGATAGGACAAATGATAATCTGACCGGTCCGATTTAGGTTAGGAATATAAACATTGCCTGCAGTGTGTTTTAAACATTGTCAAATCCAGATTATGATACACATATATAGCCTACATGGTATTACCTGTCTCGACTTTTCTAGTTGCTGAAAGTCAGTCGGTTCATTTCGCCCCAAGTCAACGAAATATAAAAAGTCAGTTGTGTGCTTATTTTTAAATTAAAAAGGTATTTTTGAGGGTGTCAGTTTAGGAATGGTGTTTTACAGTAATGACAGATAATTATATTTAATCAAAAAACTTGACAGCAAAAGAAAATGTGATTATGAATTATAAAACAATGCAAATATCAGGAAACCTATACACCAACGATATAACCGATAAATAGGTAAAAAAAAAATAATAATAATGATTTTATACGATATGATTTATTTATTCCAAAGTAGTGCCCAAACGGCATGACACTGTTCAAATACATATGATTTAAATCACAAATACAATACAGGACCGAGTTCCAGTATAAAAATATAATTTTCTATTATAACGCAGTGGACATACACAGTAGTCATTTTAAATAAGGGGGGGGGGGGGGGGGGGGGGGGTCGTAACCTATATTGCTGACAGCTAAAATGGAACCGTGTATGTAACTCGGTATCTGTTTCGCTAGTTATAATATGATGCAAAAGATAGCAAGAGACGACGAATGCTATAGGACAAAATTAATTCATTAGTGACAACTAGTACCGAAAACAACATACACAGTATTAACAAACACACCTAGTATACCTCACGCTTCTAAATTCATTGTTGAGGTCAATGTAAAAGAAAAAAATTCGTAAAAAACGTAATAAGATTTATAAATAAATGTGAATCTAGAGTGGTAAAATAAAAGTATGGCAAAATGAATTTATCATGATTGCTGTATGGCAACCAGTGCTGACCATTTTAGCGGAGTAACCCGACGAATGTTATATAGATAAGCAAAGGAAATTTGTGGACATTTTAGTGGAGTGCGATGACGTACGTTGTAGCGGAAAAACAATACTTTTTAGCGAAAATTTGTGGAAATTTTGGAGGAGTGAGAAGACGTACGCTGTAGCTGAAAACACAAACTTTTTGTGCGATATTTATGGACAATTTAGCGATTGGCATGACATACGTGTATGTTATAGAAGGATATAAGGACTTTTTAAAACGAAAATATTGTGGACATTTAAGGTGGCTCATTACCCTTTGAAAACGTTTCTCAAATCAGCACGAAATGATTTGATTATGATGAGATACAACAAGTATATATGTCAAAAAGGTGGAAAATATGCAGGTTCCCGATATTTTAGCGGAATTTTAATTCGGAATAATTGTCTAGTAATTTGAGGTTTCTAATGCTAATTGGTCGTTTTGATCACGTGGTATTTGCATTGATATAAACGCCATTGTAAATGGACGTAGATATAAACAGCGGAAGTAGACTTACATCCCTCCCTATAGCCAGACAATGTCTGTTACTCTCTGATCACCAAGGCGGAAGTAGGAGTTGTATTTTGAGTAGATTATGATATTTTAGCGAAATTCAAAGAGACAACGTAAAATTTTAGTAATTCATCAACTCTATTCAGGCGCGGATCCAGAATTTTTTTTCCAGGGGAGGGGGGGGGGGGTCGAACCTTTTCACAAAATCGAACTAATTTTTCTTATAGATCATTATATTGTAATTTGTTTTATCTTTGCAAATTCCAGGGGTGGGGGTGGTTCCGACCCCCCCCCCCCCTACCCCTCTAGATTCGCGCATGCTGTTATTAATGTTATCATTTAATTATTTGAGTTTATGTTAATTTGGCGCTCCGTAGGTATGGAGCGACAAATTAACATAAACTCAAATAATTGAAGATATCTTTACTTATTTGAAGATATCATCAGTTATTTGATGCGCTCAACAATTCAGTTGGAGACATCTTCGAATAATTAATGATATTTTCAATTCTGAGTTATTGCGCGCAGTAATTTAATTGATGACACAGCATTAATCATTCTGCTGAATTGATTCGCGCTGTAAATGCATTGTTGCTCTCTTCAGATGAATTAATGATATCAACAATTGAATTGATATGCGCTACAATTCAATTGAAGAGAGCAATAGTTCAATTAATGCACGCAATAATTGAATTATTGCTCTCTTCAATTGATTTGATGATGTCAGTAATTGAATCATTGTTCTCTTCAATCGAAGTAATAATATCAATTCATTTAATTTAATACGCACAATATTTCTTTGAGCGAGAACAACTGTAATACTATTAGTCCACACTTCACTTCACTGATTATATAATAACAAAACAGTAAATATTTGCATTTCAGCGCATAGTAGGCTGACGCTAGGCTTTAATAGACAGTCACAGTAAAAACAGCAGTACAATGTAACATGAAAATAGCTAATGCTTCCCTCGCCGCCCAGGAAAAACCATAGATAAAAAACTACGCTTTTGCGTGTGAAAAAACTATGGAAACCTGTAATTCCGCAGCAATTGCGAGGTAAACCAAAATGAATGGCGGACTCATTCTTACAAATCCTACAAATCCTAGTGTAGTAGTATATAAAATATGATTCAAATATAAGCGAAAATTTGACCTGCTCGGTTAGATCGTGCGCTAGAAACTGAACACTTATAACATAGTAAACCATTCAAACACGTCACAATCCCAAAACGAATTCTCATTGGCTATAACCTAGTATACAACAATCAATACCCTAAATACCGACTCGCGCATTTAGTTTACATGTTGTTAGGACAACTATTTCTCGCTATACTGTCGTACCGCGAGAAATTAAAATTATTATTGAATTGATGATATCTTCAAATAATTAAAGATATCTTCAATTATTTGAGTTTATGCTAATTTGCTAACCTCTTGCAAATTGTAATTTTACCTAATTGAAGACATACAATTAATGGCAGACCTCGGAAAGACGTACAGAAAATCAGACTATATAGTACTTCAAAATGTGATGTTATACTCTTGTTCAATACGGTTTATATTTACACGCTATACAGGATGCGATCCGCGCCCCTTCTGAATTCCGATTACTGGGTTAGTGACTTAGTAACAGGTTTTGTTGCACTTTTTTGGAATTTTCTTTATAGCTTCTACACTTAATTTTTTTTTAACAGTGTACATGCATGAACACAAAATACGTGGCCTGCAAACTGACTACAAAATTGAAGTTGATTATGAAGATATATATATATAGCAAATGTCATGTGTGTGTGTGTGTGTGTGTGTGTGTGTGTGTGTGTGTATATACACACACGCGCGCGCGCGCCATATGCATGCAACATATATATGCTAAATTCATACCTCAAATGGCTTCACCCCGTGAGCCTCAATACAGAGCTACATGCATGAATTTTTAAACTATCGCCGTAAAATGACAAGATTAGCCAAGAAAAACCGCCCTGCAGTTAATATACTCTATTTTTATATTGCAGGAGCTTTGACCACTGGATCCCTAGCAGTTCACTTAGTTTTTGCTATTTGGATCGCTAAAAAATGTCTACAATATCCATATAGCTTAGCCAGAAAAATGTCATGCAGTACATCCTAGTGTTTTTCCCCTCCCCTATATCGGATTTTGAGTTTGAGGAAGGCTTAAATACTTGTTATGTTATCTACTTTTACAACTCTTCTGTCCCAGGATGGACCCCTTACCACGTAGTTGTTCAAAAGCTCCTGATTTTGTGTACGTCATCCTTCTCTTTAAGCGTATTGAGCTCTTTAGTTTGTTTTGTGTGTGTGTGTGTGTGTGTGTGTGTGTGTGTGTGTGTGTGTGTGTGTGTGTGTGTGTGTGTGTGTGTGTGTGTGTGAATATATATATATATATATATATATATATATATAAAGATTTGGTACGGATAAAACTCATTTGACAGTTATTAGAACCGGGTATGAACCTTGGCTTAAAATAGTTTCATTAATTGCCCATATGTTGTTCCATATTTCCTACGAGGATTGGAACTCTTCATGATAATGAAAACATATTTAGTCTATGATGGAAATTCGGAAGGAAAGTGGATTTTAAAAAAAACACGTGTGACGACTTCAATCAAAACAAAAGAATGGAGATGGAAAAGAAGACGGAAATAAGTTATAAACGAGATGAAGAACAGGTGAAATTTAAATACTGTACATGCTGTATAGAGTTGTTTCTAACAAATAAAATTTTGTGAAATAGGCTATTCGCGATTACGATTTTTGCATAGAAATCTGTGCATGTGGATATCTCAGGAGGTCGTCATAAATTTACCCTCTCTATTCTGTACTTCCATTTTTTGGAAAATTGAGGAAAGGTTCCTGTGGTTCAAAACACGACAGATAATGTATTGCCTCTTCATATATATATATATATATATATATATATATATATATATATATATATCATATCATATCATATTGCCGATACAAACATGTACTAGGTATTTTTAACATTTTTATTTTATGATACTTTCCCCATCGATTGTATGGAGAACCAAAAACATGATGATCTCAAATAATTAAATGTATATCGTTAATTATTTGAAGATATCAGCAAATCATCTGATGCGTACAAAAATTCAGTTAAAAATATCTTTAAATAACTATTGATATCTTCTATTCTGCACCACATATAGCATTATTTATTCTGCAGAATATTGATGAGCACTATAATAGAATTGTTGCTCTCTTCAAACACCTATCTGAATATTAATCAATAGATACAAATAGAAAAAAATTATATATACGCACACACACCAGGTGTACAACATCAATTTGAACCCCTGCTCAATTTGGGTCCGATTTTATTATTAAATTCGCTGAAACAAACCTGTTCTTCAGTACAGTTAAGCTCAGATATGATTTTCCTTCTTATCCATCACTTCAAAAGTCTCAAGTCCCTCGCAAGAAACCAATAACAGACATACTCTAACAATATTTTGAACATTCCCTTCAAAGCCTGATCACCATATCATAACATCACGAAGTCACTGTTAGTTTGATTTATATTTGCACTTTTGTTAATAACCAATGTAGTCACAGTCTATATACTTGCAGTAATTAAAAATTCCCAGTGTTCTTTAACTAATAGATCTCTGTTTAGTCAGGTTCTCTAACCAGTGAGCTATCCAGGATGATAACACAGTTTATAATGACATTCCTCCTGAAATATTCATTATCAAAAACTAAATTATTATTATTATTACAAAGTATTTATATAGCGCATTATCTAACATTACAACTATCATTCCAAGCACTTTACAACATGCATAAAACATAATATATTAATTACATAAAACAAAGCAAAGTTACACATAAAATGCTAAATGGTGTATTTTAAACAAATATTAAATTTAATATCACAAAGACGAATAAGAACACTAACATGGTTCATGTAAACATTCTTTAGATTTCATATCACATATATATCATTTTTTTTTCTTTTTTTTTTATTAACAAAAAAAAAAAAAAACCCATTAAGAAACAGAAACAATAACAACAAAAAGTTAAAAAACTTTAATTTCGCAGAACAGAAAGTAAAGTAAAAAGTTTCCACAATTTTCTTGTAATAGTTCACTTCAGTATCGATATTCTCTTAATACCCCATACAATGAATACCAAACCATGAAGGTGTCATGCTACTCTCTAGTGATTGAATTCTTGTTATGATTTTCTTACAAAGAAGGATTGGAAGAAAATACATGCAGAAAGAAAGGCACAGAAAAGGAAATGGAAGGAGGAAAGGTTGCTGAAGAAAATGGAGAAGGAAGCAAAACGACAGAAAGAACAGGAAAATTTAGAGCAGGAAAAACCCTCAGAGAACAAAGGGGGACGACTGCACACCTTGTCCATAGCTCTGCCTGGGTCTATACTGGATAATGCACAGTCACCAGAACTGAGGACGTATCTAGCAGGACAGGTAATAAGAGTTAGGACACAGGTATTTGACATGTTACATAGGTAGTTAGTGTGGAGTGCTTGATAAATGAATCTCTCATTATCGGGTATGGGGACATTATAAAAAATGTCTGAAGTCCTAGCACTGTTTCAGTACTGTGTTTTAGTTTTATATATTTTGAACCAAGGAAAAACTTTGAAGCCAATATAAATGCACATTATATTGTCACACAAGTCTCATACATGTGATGTATATTTCCTGCTGGATAAACTATAACTTTATCATATTTATTTAACACCTGTTGGATAAAGGTACTTGCAGCAGTTATTTTGCACAAGTGAATACACGATTAAGCCTAGTGTAACATAGGCATAGGGAAAAGGTTCAAGAGCAATTAGAACAAGATAAATAGAGCATATAGAATTTTGTGGTTTTATATTTGCTTGTCCGACTCATTGGAATGTTTTATATATTCACTTAACATAGGTTTACAAATATTCACTTAACATAGGTTCACAAATATTCACTTAACATAGGTTCACAAATATTCACTTAACATAGGTTCACAAATATTAAACATAGATTCACAAATATTCACTAAACATAAGTTCACAAATATTCACTTAACATAGGGTTCACAAATATTCACTGAACGTAAGTTTACAAATATATACATCATTTTAGCTACATGTGGTGGGTTAAAGCAAATATATCAAATGTATTCTATATGGGTATCCTTTATTCATGAAATATTGAAATTTGTTTTTTCCCACAACATTCATCCATATCAAATATCAAATTTAACCATGAAAGTCCACTTCCAAGTTCACTCATTGAAAGTGAGTTTATAATTTCAGTCATTGTGGCTATCAAGGACATAGGATAACACAGAAATTCTTTGTACAAGTTTGAAAAACATATTTGTAAATGTTTTTGAAATATTGCCTAGAACCCATATTTATCCCAATATCACCCTATGAAACCACCTTTATTTTTGCATTATTCACAAATGTTTACTTGAAAATTCAATGGAAAAATGGCTTTTTATTGTTGCATTTCATGTATTAATGACTGATTTACAATGTCGTTTGATCAACTAATACAAAATTCCACATAAATACAGCAAAATTCTACTTGATTTGATGTGTCAAAATTCTTACATATCCTTTGGCCCTGTGCAGTATTTGTCCTTGTATTAATTTCTTTAGGAAGGATGTATGAATGTCAAAAGCAAATATTGAACCACACTGTGGAAAAAAAATTCTAACTTACTATGGTGGGAAATGGGGAATCAGTAAGGCTGAAAAGTTCATTGTAGGTGCCACTAGAAAACTATCAAATTTACTTTTGTCAGTTCAAGATTCTTCATGTGCTGTAAATTTAAATTTGTTGAACAGTCCCCTCATTTCTTTGATCAATATAGGGTTCTGTGACAACAATATATATGTGGGGTCAAATTTTGTAAAATTTCAAACAGGAATAATGTTAACAGAAGGTATAAAATGTTATCAGATATAGAAGTGCCCTTTTTTATTCAAAAGTCATTAATTCACCTAGGTCCGATCTCGTTATCTTAGTCACCTTATAGGTTGAAAGTTTGAATTAGGGATTTATAGGAATAGTTCTTAAGATAATTTTATAATACGTCATTTGCTATATATAACTATTTGTTAGCCATCATAAGTTGTGAATCATAATGTTTATGTATTTAACAAAAGAATTCTTCCATTCAGATTGCAAGAGCTGCAGTCATCTTCAACATTGATGAGATTATTATCTTTGATGAGGTATTCTCTAAGGACTCCTCCGTGGAGGGTCAATTCCAGGGAGTGGGTAAAAAAGGCCAGGCTAACATCCAGATGGCCCGCATTCTTCAGTATCTGGAGTGTCCACAGTACCTCCGGAAATCATTCTTCCCGCACCACAAAGATCTCATGTATGCAGGGATACTGAACCCCATAGACAGCCCACACCACATGAGAGCAGAGGAAGAGCTGCCATATAGAGAGGGGGTTGTGCTGAATAAACTTGTCAAGACAGGGAGAGGTTCACTGGTCAACTGTGGACTAGGGAAGGTAAGAAATGACAGGTGCTTAAAATCCTATGTGCTGCTTTGATTTATTTTTCACATTTTTCCAATGTTGAAAGGTCAAGGTCATGCACATATTGCAAGAAATTGTGTCCAGATGATATTTCAAAATATTATGAAGTACTTCACATGAATTGTCTCTGTAACAGATGAATGTTCCGTATTGGAGCAGAGGTCAAGGTCACCAAGTCAAATTTCCAGATGATATATTAATAATATTAAACTTCACAGCTAATAAAACTTCACAGAAAGAGTCTTTATGACTGAAGGATGAACCCTGTTTTTTATGCCTCTGGAATTGAAGATTTGGGGGCATATAATTTTTGGCCTCTCTGTCTGTGGCAAAAACCTTTAACCTTGGTCATAAGAAGTAGATCTAACATAAGCCACATCTTTCTCAAACTTTAAGAAAATTTTGATATAAGCCATATCTGTCAAAAATTATTAGACTTATTAACCTTGTGACCTTGACCACTGATATAGTTTTTAGAAATTTTCAAAACAAAAACTTTAACCTTGGTCATATTTTTTTTTACAAGACTTTTCGTATTTGGCATGTGCATACATTGTGGCAAAATCTTTATATTGGTACCAAAATCTTTGACCTGATGACCTTTACATTTGACCTACTTTTTAGAAATTTTAGTATAAACCTTATCTTTCAAATCGTAAGAGGTACTGGTTTTATACTTAACATGTGCATTTCTTGTAAGTAGACCTATTTAATAATACCAGATTTGACCTTGGTGACTTTGTCCTAGTTTTTGGAAATTTTCAAGAAAAATTTAACCTTGGTCATATCTTTTATGCCATAAGAGGCAGACCTTTCAATTTTGTATGGGTAGTACTTGAAGCAAAACCATTTAATTTGCACCAAAATCTTTGACTTGGTGACCATTACTTACTTTAAGAAAATTATAATGTAATCCATATCTTTTAAACCCAAAGGCATTGCTTTTAAAAGGTGAACAAAATTAAAATTCACATTCTCAGTATTGCTACAAAAGATCAATACAGTGTCTTACAGTTCCACTTTGTTATAACCTGGGGGCATTAGTGTTTCACAAACATATTTTGTTATATTCTATGTTATGAAGATAAATATTATAAGAAATGACTTTTGTATAGTCTAAAATACTGAAAATGAGCTTTCAGTATGAAGATTGTATCTGATTTAAAGATGGTCTTTATTGTTTTGTGGCTCAAATTTAAAGTTCAAGATCACAACCCCACCTATATCTAAGATATGTTTGTGATTAAATTTTCTAAATGTATGCCCTCCATATAAAATCAAATTTACAGAACTTGCTTTTTACTAGTGTTGATTCATGGTTTTGAGAGCATTTGCTATATACATATACCAGTAATTACATTACATCCCAAATTAAATGCTCATGTACACATTTTGTAACATTTCAGCAAGATGTTGAAATAGACAAACTTCTACAGCCCGGAGTTCGAGTGACTGTCAAAATCAACAAATACGACCCCTCTAGGAGAATATTGAAGGGGCAGGTTGTGTCTCCATCTGCCCCCCGTGAAGACATGGGCCTATATTGGGGATACTCAGTTAGGCTGGCTAAAAGTCTTGGAACAGTGTTTACGGAAAGCCCATATAAAGAGGGCTATGACTTTACTATTGGTACGTCAGAGAGGGGTGACAGTGTTGACACAATTAAAATAGACAAGACAGATTTCCGTCATGCACTGATTGTGTTTGGTGGCCTTCAAGGACTTGAGGCTAGTTTGGAATCCGACGAAGCTTTGGGAATGGACGATCCAAGTCTGTTGTTTCAATATTATGTGAACACATGTCCTCACCAGGGAAGTAGAACGATTCGTACGGAGGAGGCCATTCTTATTAGCCTTGCGTCCCTCCGACCACAGTTACAAGGCATGAAGAGGCCACAATGATAATCCTTGTATTTGAATATAGAAATTACTGTACAATGAGTTGTAATGGCAGCTCAACAGGACAACTGTGACTGTCAAATGACGCTAAGAAAAACCTGAATACATATAAATATACATTTAGTGTCTTAAAGCTGGTGTATATCCGTGATTTGATTTATGTCTTTTTCTTTCTCTGCTTCCAAAGTCAACACACAAGTTACAACATGAAAAGTTTTCATTGTTTATTGGACATTAAACATTATTTATCAAAAAGTTTGTAAATGTATAATAAAGCAACAATTTATTTTCTCAACACAAAAAATAACAAAATACATGTAAATCACACATTCCACAAGCAGTCACTCTTCTCCTTCCTCTGATTCAGTTACATCAGATACTATATTCAAGCAGTTAATTCCTAATTTTGATGAAAAAAAATTTGTGTTCTGTCAATAAACAAATGTTGCCAACATATTGGATTTTGATTCTCTCTTGCTTTTGTACGGAGTTTTGCACCTTATGAAAAAATCCAAGTTTTCACTGCATGTTCACATAAAATAGGAGGAGAATCGGTAGAAGCAAACAATGTTCAAAAATATTGAACTATTCCAAACTGTGTATAGAAATTTTGTATTTCAAAACACAGAAGAGTATTAATTTCTAGAATCTAAATATATTTATCGAATTAAGAGATTTTAAGTGTAAAAAAAAATTACAGTCTTTTAAGAAAGAAATTAAATCTCCTATCATGCATTCCATTTCACCAGTACATTCTTTTAAACAGCATTGTGTATTGGAGATCAATGAAAATTTTAGAGCAAATGAAGAAAATCTTTTCTGGTATGAATGAAAGCGCTTTGTTTAGGAACTTGCATAGAAGTTCTAAAAGGAAAATGATATGGAGAAATGGTGATGTTTTTTTGGCACTGTACTATTGCATCTGCTGTTGCAATATCTTCTGCTGAAAGTTGAATGAATATATGATAGGTCGAAACGGAAGACAAAAAATGATGAGGAAATCAAAAACAAAAAACTACCATGGAACAACTGCGAGACTTCAAGGTCAGCTGGGTCATGCACAAGTGAATCTATTAATACATAATTCTATGAGTCATTGCAACACAATAACAATACTGACTAAGACATATATGTGGATATGTGTGTATTTGTTGGATTTTATTCTCATAAAATTATATTATGTAATTTTCTTGTAAATGGTTCTGCAGTAATTTGACAAAGTAAGGATGTAGAAATTGAATATGGACCGAGGTATTGTACATTTTAGTGTATTCGTATTTTAGTGAAATTGAAGATGTTCTAATTATTTGGTAAGTCGTGTTTAAGGTATATTTTGTTCTGTGATAAAGAATTTTGTGGTATAGCATAAATCGGTGATTTTGCCTTCATATCAAAGGTACCAAAATATAAATCTTGCTTAAAGGATGGATTCTTGTCATCAGATACAAATTATATGCACCATACTGTATATGCATTCTCATAGTTATGAACTCTGTGGGTTATGGAGCCATATTGTTCTTTCTTACTTACACTTGTAGCCTTGAATGCTAAAATAAGATCTAGGAATATTGAATTATAGGGGACTATATTTGTGGTAATTCAACATAGAAGTAAAATATCGCTTCATTCTCTCATTTGAACATACCAACTTATCTTCAGTAAAAGAAAATCAAATCGAGTAAAGATCTTCAGAACTATGGTGAAAGGTCATAATTGACAAAAATGACAGGATGTAGTAAACTTTTTTTTTTGACATCTAGACCTTGCTTCCTCTCGAAGGACAATATAAAATGTAGTACCCCAAATATTTTCCATTAGAAAATCATTTGACTTTTTACATGATCCGTTAATCCTACTTTATGTCATTATGTTTCTTACAATTCCATTGCTTTTATATAAAAACTTCCAAAAAAAAAAATATTAGTAGAAGTATAGCAGAAAAAAAATGATCAATGTGTAAAAATCTACATATATCGGAGGAAATTTGGTCCACTTTATATATATACATATATATATTATTGAGTCTACCAATTTTGTTTATTCTGCTCTGCAAGAATAGACATGTTCATGCATAATAATTATGCTGCAAATTAAGATAAATTTGAAATAAAAAACAAATATATTTAATTTATATCTGCTATAATGGAATTTCAAGATCCTTTGGTATAAAATGAGGGTGACCTTAAAATGGTGTCAATAAAAAAATATACCTTGGCATGTTCAATTGACATGAGAAGAACCCATCCTTACATAGGTACACCGATGGTACAACTTGAAAGCCCTGGTTGTAAAACACAAGTTGTTAAATTACTTGGAACAATATTAACTTTTCTATAATGAGGTGTTCATACTAATTATGTTCTTGATTCATAATTATAATTCCGATAAAGTATCACAGTTCTTGTGAATTAAAATGTGTGTCAAATTATTCATGATGCGAGTAAATGTGTTACAAAATAAATATACCTAAAGACCTGCTGTACAAATGCTTTTAACATTGATACATTGAAAACCAAAGATCCATAAAAATCTATACTAATTTCATAGGTAATCACAAATTTATAAATCAGAAATAACAAGAACATAAAGGAAAATTTACAATCTCAGTATAGCAGAATGTGCACAAAATTGTCTCAACAGCTTGAGGTAATCATGCAGTTTAATGAGGTATGAAGACTTTGAAATTTAGCCAACATAATGTAATCATGTACACTATGTCTGTCCCAGTAAAAACTCCTAACCTTACGACTGTACAGAGAAAGTGCCATCTTATTCACAACTAGCCTTTATACATGTTGTATTAACATTTTTGTAAACCAATTTACATCAGTTGTAAGTCCTTGCTTTTATAAACTACAAGTATATAATACATTATATTTATGTATCTGGCAATATTTTACAGGATGGGCAAGTGTATTTACTTGTGTCACTTTATCAGTAGATGAATGTGCCCAAATAATTTGTTTTCAAAAATAAATGTATCGTCCTCATTCATAAGACTATTGAGCTTGCACATGTATATGGATGTTACCAAAACCAGTTCAAACAAACTTTTCTAAAAATCTTGATAACTACTCCACTTCCAAATTCTGAAATCTTTCTGAGGAAAATACAGATGCTGACAATTTTAATAGCCGCTAGTTCTGAAGCGTAAGGATACATTTGATTACATTGAATACAGTGAGTACAGTTTAATTCATGAAATGTGAACACATTCCTTTGTGGTTGGGCAGTGTCAACATCTGATGTCTAACCTGCCATTTGTTATCGTCTAAGACTAGCCATGGCCCGTGGGGTAAGCTTCCTGATTCGGCCCCTACTACTTCTCATAACCTCTGAATTTCCATCGGACTCTTCAGTATCACTGTTTTCATCAGACACCATAATACGAGCCCTCTTTCTAGTCCTGTGTGATGATGACACACCACTATCACCATATTCATAATCACTATCTTCTTGATATCGGACGGTTCGTTTTCCCTGATTCCTAGTTTGTCGAGTTCCTGAGGTACCTGCCTTCTCACGCCCCTTCCCTCCTCGATTCTTGTTCAGTTTATTTCTACCTGAGTCAAGTTCAGTCCGTAATCGAGGAGCCATTCGTTTCGGAGGTGTTTTCGGGCTTTGTTCAGAGTCACTTGATTTAGAGTCAGATTCTGTTTTTGAGTCTGATGAAGATGATGATTCTGATGATGAGTCATTAGATGATGCTGCCGATCCCTTGTCACTGGACTGTGACTCAGAGTCTGATTCAGAGTAAGATCCACTCTTTTTGAAGTGTTTAACCTTGATTGATCCTGTAGATGCCCGAGTTGTGTAATGGTTCCTTGAATTTCCATTCGTTAAAAGCCTTTTACCTGTAAAGAAAGCAGAAATACAAATGATAATGTTCTTTTAAAAAAATCCACATAAAATGATTTCTGAATCAAATTACAATACACTAGAAAGAATGTTCAACTTATTCATAGGCTTGCTTCTTTTTTAAGTATAGACTAGTTACACAATGTCCGGAATATTTACATGCATTAAAACTTGACCCATATAAACTTTACATTGACATTACCGGTATCTTATTTTTCAAACAATATTATATTCAGAAGAATAGAGGAACATGATGACTACATTTTCCACACAGTAATGGTAGAATAACAACAGTTGTTGTAAGGATAAGGCCTACAATAGCATTGCATGTACCTGGAATTAAAGCTGCAATGTTAAAGAATATTGAAACAGTGGTTATTCCAGCATGGCAATAGAATATTCCAGTAAGAAGTAGCAAAGTGTTTCTTAAATCAGGTGCCATTTTGTGCTCTGATAAATACAACTGTTTGCTTGAAGATCCTTCATCAAACAGTTCCTAACTGGTATATTTTAAATTTCTTACTACATTGTAATAATGCATTTGATGCCCTGGTTAAATCTGACTGCTTAGTTCAATTTGTTATTTGCAAACACTATGTATCATTTGTAACTTATGGCCAGTTACAATTAAGATCTTTTCTGACTTGTTAATCAGTGAAGGATTTGGGCCAGTATACTGGTCAATTCATGATGAATGTATACATGTACACTGTATAGAAACCAGAGTAGAAATGAAGACAATTTGCTGTTATTAAACTGATGAAAAGTGAAAGTATAAATACCTGTGTGTTATTCATGTAAATCAATACATAAAAGGAAGTCAATCAAAGAACCAAGTTTTAATTCTTTTGTTTAATCAAATATGCCTGCTCTCCTGAACTAACTAAATCCATTCTTTTTCAGAGGAAAATAACTTGTATACATATTTGAATCATGTAAATTATTTGTGGCAATACAAGTTGCCACAGATCATAGATCCGACCCCCCCCCCCCCCCCTTTCCATGTATTTTTAGACATTGTGTACTTAGCTCCAACTTTTACAGTGAATATGTATACTATGAAAATTAATTCTTTCTAATATGAAACACAATCATGTGACATGCAATATGCGAATTTTAACAATGACCATAATTTAGACTGATTTGTTTTTTTGTTCGGTTTTACTAGGTAACATTGTACATAATAAATTATGAATAATGGAAATATTGAATGTAATATCCTTGATTTATTTCTGAAACATACCAGTCTTAACACAAGGAGCTACATTGGCCAGTTTATTGTAACCATTCTGTATCTTACCCTTGCCCTTGGTTGACCTCGAGACATTCCGAACAGCAGGCTCTTCATCCTCACTCTCTGTTTTATCATCGTCTGGTTCATCTACTTCTTCCTCTAGTTCAGTGTCAGAATCAAAGTGATTGTTCTCCACCACTGGCTTCCTTACTGTACAGAAAAAGTGTGTATACAATGTCAATGTTTTATATCATACCAGCATTATTTGTGTTTTATATCATACCAGCATTATTTGTGTTTTATATCATACCAGCATTATGTGTGTTTTATATACCAGCATTATTTGTGTTTTATGTTTTATATCATACCAGCATTATTTGTGTTTTATATACCAGCATTATTTGTGTTTTATATAATACCAGCATTATGTGTGTTTTATATACCAGCATTATTTGTGTTTTATATCATACCAGCATTATTTGTGTTTTATATCATACCAGCATTATTTGTGTTTTATATCATACCAGCATTATTTGTGTTTTATATAATAAAAGCATTATTTGTGTTTTATATACCAACATTATTTGTGTTTCATATCATACCAGCATTATTTGTGTTTTATATCATACCAGCATTATTACAGTGTTTTATATTATCCCAGCACAAATACAAAGTTTTATATTGTCCAAGCATTAATAGTGTTTTATACAATCCCAGCATTAATATAGTGTTTTCTATTATCCTAGTATTAATAATGTTTTATTTCATTCCAGCATTAATAGTGTTTATACAATCTCAGCAGAAATACAATGTTTTATATTTTCCCAGCATTAATAGCATTTTCAATTATCCCAGCATTAATACAGTTTTTTTTTTCTATTAGACTAGCATTAATAGTACTGCAGAGCATTTGTTTTATTTCATTCCAGCATTAACATTGTTTTATACAATTCCAACATTAATAGTGTTTGTTATACAACCCCAGCATCCACAAAAGTAACAGATGTCATGTGATCACTTGCTATAATTATAAAATGCTCTGCAGTACATGATGTACACATACAGTGATGATGCAGTACATGATGTACACATACAGTGATGATGCAGTACATGATGTACACATACAGTGATGATGCAGTACACAATGTATACAAACATTGATGATGACATACACTGTATCACTGATTAATTTTTCTGCTTGTGCATAAAGTTTGTGTGAGTGAACAGCAATTGTTGAGTGAAGAAAGGAAGATATTGTCATATGTTTTTGTTAAACATCTGTATTATTGTGCTGAGTTGTTCACTGTGACAAGTTTTCTAATACTATAAGCACAAACCATATGCAGTGTCACTACAGTGTAGTAAATGTTTTACACACAAGGGTGCCAACCAATATGCAGGGGTTGATTTTGAAAAAATCATATCAAATAATTATACACATAGACTTTTTAACCTGCTTTTATCCGATTATTGAAAATGAGTAAAATTTTCATTTTCAAATAAACACAAAATTGGATCCAAGTTACCTAGGTCTTCATGATAAATAGTATGCTATGATGCCTTTAAATTTTTTTTTTTTTTAAATAAATCATTGAATACACTGTAAGTCTCCACACAATTTATATTAAATCTCTCTCTCTCTCTCTCAAATGATGTGGTAAAGCATGGCAAAATAACATTATAATCATGGAGTTAGCAGTAAAAATCAGTCTGAATTTCATGTACTAGATTCTGACATTAAATTAATAACCAATATTCATGCATATTTGTTACAAACTTTAGAAAGTTCCATCAAATTCCCCGAAGCAATAAACTGCATGTAATCAATGAAATTTTGACTTGTGGCATTTTTATGACGTTGTATATTGTGTGTTTAAAACCTTAATTTTCAAATATTTATTTTTGAGTAGCAATGCAAAAAAAGAAACAATTGCAAGAAACTTTTATCTTTCAATTAATTCTATAAAATTTGATCTGCAACAAAATTTAATGATTATACATTGTATATTCTACAGTACTCATCATTAAAGTTTGTTTCAAATAATCAATCATTGCCAAAATCATATCTCATTAACAAGATATCTGTAAATGTATTTCTACTTAAAATTTTACCAGTTGCAGAAGCTTAGTGGATTAGTAGGGCACTTGCTTTGCAACTGAGAGGCCAAGGTTCAATTGTTGATCCCTGTGCTGCTTCAAAACCCAAGATGTTTAAAGGATGTACTGTGTCATGGCACGTGTTGGCATAAAGGAGAAGCCCAATTACTATGACCTTCATGTAAAGGTCGAATCACCTAAAGCTGGTGACATCTCTGTATGAGAGAAAACTTCTCAAATGAGAGGTAAAATAAAAAAAAATTTACTTTTTCTGAACTGAAACATTAATTTCTATCCTTAATGTTACTATCATTATCACCAATGTATGGCTATGATAAAGTATAAAGGACTTCACAGGCTGAAACATTACACACAACTAATATTACAAGTGATAGATAATTACGTAATTGCATTTTTTGTGCTGTACTGACCCGGCCTCTTTCTGGGGGAGGATGTCTTAATCTTAACAGGTGCGTAATCTTCGTCATCATCATCATCCTCCATTTCGACATCATCCACCTCTATGATGGTGGCAGATGTGTTGAGATCAGAGTCGAGAGTGTTTTCTGAGGTCCGAGAGGTGGAAGGTCCAGCATCGTCATTGAGAGAACTAGCTCGGATATTAGACGATGCTGCAGTAGCTGCCATCCGTCTGGGCTGACTTCTGTAACTCCTGGTGCTATATCAGAAAGATATAAAATGAATGTCTGTGGTGAACAAGAGGTCTTTGTGAAACACTATACCACTAAGCATGGTCAAGTCAAATTTGGCAAACAGTATTATAGCTTTTATGATGATTTTTCAGTTCAACAAGAATAGCACATCTATCTTACATAGTTCAAAGGTTACAACCAAAGTGGAAGATGCAGTTGCTAAAAAGACAGAAGGATTACACATAATATACCCCTCGATCCCAGGGGGATAGGGGGGTTAAAGAGACAGATTATACACAATATGCCCCTTGATCCCTGGGGGGTTGAGGGTTAAAGAGACAGAGGGATTATACACAATATGTTCCTTGAAAAACTGTACCTGTATGCATTAGAGTTGTAGTTGCTTTGAGATAGGCGAGTTGAACTTTTTTTGTGCTTGATTGCCAAGTTCCACCCATTTATAATCTCCTTCATTTTCTCTTCCACCAAAGCAGATAACCTCAAGGTCATGGCATAAATCTACATGATAAAATTTAGAACATGGAAAGAAATTTCATACCATTCTTAATTAATGTTACTTTAATATATGATATCAACTACTAGTGCATTGGATCTTCCTTTATCAAGAAAGATTTATTTCCCTCTGATATTTTATGATAAATTTTGAACCAGGGAAATTTAACTGCGCCTAAATCAGAACTTCAAGTATAATGAATTGAAGATCTCCAGAGGAGATATTGGTTGGACAAATACATGTACGGCTACAAAATAATTTGTCATGACTGAAATACTGTACATGTACTTAATCGCCAAGGCTTTACATTTAATCTCATAATTAACAAACTGAAAAAAGAAAGTCCTTGCCAAATGGGTCAAGCCCTTACAGAAATTAAAAGACTTTCTTTCAGTTTTATTTGGAGGCGGGTGGGGCACAAGTATTAACTACGAAACTTACCCGAGAGCGTTTGTTGGTGTTAAATATCCTGGAATTGGAGAAGATGAGTCTGAAGTCCTTGAATAGATTGTTAGGGTTGGAATATCTATCACTCAACAAGTTCTCTTTAACAGTGGAAAGATCCATGGGTTGTTCTATGATGTCAAAGTAATCCTGAAAAATAATACCACATGTAATGTAAATTTCTGTCATTTTTCATTTCAGTCATTTTCAGGTATACCATACAATTTTAAGATACATATATTTGCCATTTGTACACTGCAAGAAAGTCCCATACATCTAAAAAATCATTCAATTATGGCAACACTTAGACATGGTTTGCAAACATACAATAGTAATAGTAAACCACATACCACATTTCAGCTTTGTAAATTAAAAGCATGGTGAAAACAGTCTGGAAAACTAAATTTGACACAAAGTTCCATACATCTCATATCAATCACTGTGATGAAACTTGAATTTAACCTTAAACATACAGTAGTAAACCATATACTAAATTTCAGCTTTTTAAATCAAAGCATGATGAAAAAAGTGCATAAACCCAAGTGAGACAGTCTGACTGACAGACAGAGGGATAGACTGATGGATAGGCAAAGAGGAAACCTATAGTCCCCTTCTGTTTCACCAGTATGGGACTAAAAAGTTTCTGTGAGGCACTTATAAGAAACCTTATAGATTATGAATCTACCATTTCCAAACTTACTGGGAATTCATCTGGATTCACCGGGAACCTGAATGGATTAGAGTCTTCACACTGAAACACTGTCTCCAGAAGGTTGAGACAGTCCGACTTCCAAGAATCGGGAGTTTTGTTGACTGTGGGAGGGGATTTCTTCTTGTTGCTTGTGCTGGGCTTGTCATCATCTGACTGAAAATAAATACAGTACTTGTGTGACTGATTACCTTTACTGCACATAAACATATATACACTGTACATCTGGCACTACATGTTTATTTCAAATACCAATTGATTTACAGTTCTTAAATATAAAGAAACAAGTATCTAATGCTTCTTAAATGTTCCGATTTGATTAGTGTGACTGTAAGTAATTGAAAATATACCATTGTTAAAAAAAAAGAAATTATACAATCACGTACATGTATTTCATACAATAAATCAATGTATTGTCCTAAGGATGACCATGGCAGCTCCATTTCATAGAATGCAGTAATATAAGCCAGTCTTAGAAGTTGGTGAGTAAAAGAAATAGTCTTACATGTTTGTGTTTATTGCTGCCTCTAATGTCTTCTGAATCACTTCCTGAGGACACCCCCCCAATTTTTTCTTGATGACCGAGCTGATTAAGGATTGGCATGGGATCTACACAGTCTGTATCACTGTAAACAGAAACATCTTACAGTCTAGAACTGTATTTTCATTCATCCATAAACATTCTCTCCAAACTGTGGTAAGAAGGGAAGTTTTTTTTCAATATAAGAAATTCGTGCAATTACAATGACAGAAAATTTTACATCCAATAAAACATATAAAAACAAAATTTCAGTGTCAATAAACTTTGTGATATCTGTTCCGAATTCAGAGAATATGACCAAAAAAAAAAGAGCAAAATTTTAGACTTTGAAATTCAAGTCATACTTGAACTGTACGTCTCAACAATACCATAACTAGACTCTATCAAAGCAGGCAATATGAAAACATAAATATAAGACTCGATTTATGCTGAAGACAAATTCGATTTTCAACGAAAAGTTTATCCTGGCTGAAATTTTAAATTCAAGGAAATATTGTATATTACCTAGTGAACCTGAGCAGGGCCTCAGTAAGAATTCTGGCACTTTTAACGATAGGAGTTCCTGGTTCATTGAATGCTATGGCATTGTGTTCTATGTATCTGATGTCAAACTGTAGGGCATTCACTCTCCTACAAATATCAAGTACACACGGATCAGACTTAGTCTACACCAGCTACATGTACTAGCATCAAATTGATTCAATACTTGGTTTTATCCTAGTTATAATGGACAGATTATATAATGGTGTATTAACATTTTTGTAAATCCACTAATGAAAGTAGACAGAAATATATGTCTCTGTAAATGTATTTCAATTTTAATCTTCACATTCAAGAAACAACAATACAGAGTTGAAAAATCTCTTATACTTTGGTTCATGAATTTCCTGGGCATAACATTTCATGGATTTAGTCAAAAATACAATTTGAATGAAATTTCATGGAAAATGTCTTTATGTTCTTCCTGCATGAACAAATACTGTACTTTATCAATCATTGAATTTCATTATTTAACACACAATCAAAAAATTAGCATCCAGCAAAAATTGATGAAACCACAGTATGTTTACCAATCAGAATCCCTAACACTCTACCTGTAGAACCGATTCTCGAGTCTTGATTTAATGGTTGTGAGATCAATGAGATATTCTATAATGATAGCATAGATTGGGAAGGTGTTAAGGTCCACTGGGGTCAGGAACTGCTCGGCAATGGAATGCTGCATGATACTTTCCATTCCATGGGCAATACGGTCACATTCTGCATCCCGCCCACACATTGGCCACTCCCCCTTCACTGGAGTGTACATCAGGGACCGTAACTCCTGTGGCTGGACGGGCACAGAAGACTCATTACGAGCCGGCAGATCTGAAGGCAATGATATCATACAGTAAAAACACTTGTAGCTATATTTTCCTGCCTGGAAAAAACAATACTAAATGACTAAAATCTTGGACATAAATTTCTAGCATACATGATGTTTTCAAGATTCAAAATATAGCTGCACTTCTAGTCTGTACTGTGTTGTAAAGAAGTGCCACTTAATTTTTGTTTTAAAATTTCCATAATCAATCTATGAGTAATTTTCTTACGGTCTTCATCCACTGGTTCCATATCCCATGGGCTCAGTCTCTCTGTTTCACCATTGTCCCAGCTACAACAGAAAGAACTCTTGCCTAGTATTAAGGTACACGATGCCCAATACTAAGGTACACATACATTCATCCGTGAAGTCTCAACATTTTATTGCAAAGCCGCTAAAAATTTTGCAAATCTCTTATATGGACCCAATTTCCAAAAATAATTTCCCACATTACAATATATCTGTACATGTATATTGCACTGTTGCATATATACCCACTTAACATTCTGCAACAAATAGTCAACTGTTACACAGGGTTTCGAAACAACAGTCACCTACTCGCCATTTGTCACATAATTGTTTGGAGTTAATGTCCCTCTAAGATTTTCCACTTAGTTAGTGATGTCAGTAGGTTTGATTGAAGTGCCACAATTTCAGACCTATGTTAGGTGCTCCAGTCCATTTCATAGCGAGGTTCTTTTGTGGCAATGCCTTCCATAACACAGTCCTGATTGTTTAAGTTTCAAAGGAAAAAAGTACAACTTTCACTTGTGATGTCGATTGCTTGGAGAAGGAACAATCACTGCCTATATATATCAATGATTAGGGCATCTCACAACCTAGGATTGAATGAAGGTCCTCCTACACACTTATATGTAGTGAGTGCTCTACCAATAATTTGGTAATATTCTGCACAGTACATAGGTGTACACTATATTCTTTGGCAATACATTTGATATTCATGTGAAAGTACCTGTTGACAATTTACCAGGATACTTAACATGTGATAATGAAGCAGTGGAACTTACTAGTCAATGAAACACAGAAACATATCATCACAGTACAGTTAATTCTTGATTCATAACCACTCAGTTCATTCCAGTGTTAATATACCGCCCCTGATTTTGTCAGAAACATTTTTCCTGCTAAATCTCCTGTCTTGGCTTACCGCCATCCCATTTTCAATACAACTGTCCCTATTACATGTCAAATATTTTGACATACCGCCCAAGCCATGTGAGCCTTGATACTGTTAAGTACTGTGAACGACAAATAAATATCAAACTATCGAATGCTATGCACTATATTCAAATCATTGCCACATTTCTTGAATTAACAAACCATGGCGATTTCACAAGACTTAACTGCACTTATTTCCCATTAAAACACTGGAGCAAATTATTGAGGCACTCGTCAGTAGCACTAGAAAAAATTAATATACTTACTTGACAATAAAGCACTGGAACATACTGTCAGGGTAAATTGCTTCATATGGACTTTGACTCACAATGGACCCGAACCACCATGCATCATCAATCATAGATCGAAACCTGTCACCTATAGTATATAAAACAATACAGCACAGGTACATACAGGTACACGGAAATTTGGCCTCAAGGAATATTAATTCCCTGGGGTTGATCAATCAATTTGTCAAATACTGAATGTCCATAGTGGTTTTATTATATGATTAATTTATGCAACAAATCTATCAAAAATACAGACACTTCTAACTACATAGAAATAAACAAACAATTTTAAAAATAGTTTTATTGTCCATAGTTGCCATGTAAATCCTTGTGTGCACTGGTTTTCCCAGTTTCCTTATGAGAGTGCATGGCATTTGGTTGGTTGTTTGTTTCCCATGCTATTAAGAATTTTTCACTCATATTGCGATATCACAAGATATAGGTGAAGTACCACAAATTTAGACCTATGTTTAGCACTTACGACCATAGCAGTGAGAGTTCTTTAACATGCCAATGCCTGCCACTACACAAGACCTCCGTTTTTTAAGGTCATATTTGAAAGATCCATGATTCTCACTTCCAAACAATGAATGTTTGGTGAAGGAACAATCGTTACCTATGTTAATGTCTTAGGTTTGACACAGCCATGGCACAAGCGGGGCTTGAACTCATGATCTCTTGGTTATAAAGCAAACAGGTAAAAATATCTTGTTTTTATATTAGGATACATAATGTATAGTGAATACTGTGCTTTCTTTCAAAATGTGATGTATCATTTTAGTCAGTCAGGAAAATAAAACTTCTTAAGTGGTTTAGTAATACATTCAATCATTGTAAATTCTAGATGATGTTTGAGTTTTATACTGTTAAGAAGCATGTCCTGATAAGACAAGTTTCAATGTATTTGAAAACATATGTGCATTCAAGATGGCTTGAAACTTTTTCTATTCTTTCACATTTTCAAACTTCAAAATCACAAATATTCAATAAAATTTCAAAGGCATTGAAAACACTAGTTTTGGCACTCTACATTTTAATTGTTGAATTTAACAAAGAAAGCATGTCTTTAAAATTTCTCCCTTGATATCAGGGATGTCAATCATCAAAAATTGTTCATGTATGCTTCTATGTGGCTCATTTAAGAAATAAATTTCATTTTTGAAAATAAATGAGGGCATAAACTGCAACACTTTATGCCAGCATCTTACATGAAGTGTATTAGCGTGAAAAGTATGCTGGGTGTGAGGCATCACTGTTCATGCCTTATGTACTTTCAAAGATGATATCTATTTTTTTTATATGTACATTTTACTTTCATTTCCATCAGAATTCTTAACCATTAAAAGTTGTGCTATATTTATCAAGATTCATACATACACTATTCACATTCATGAGGAAATGGCTATCATTTCAATTGGTAAAAATATTAAAAAACAAAAATATTGGAAATGTAAATATGATACTATACATACAGTATATAAAGTGTACTTATTATGTTTTGTAGTCTTTTGAGCATGAAATTCTAATAAAGAAATGAATTTAATAAGCACTGATTGACATACTGTATAAGTACAATGTATTTTAGTTGCAAATCCAAATAACAGATTCTGATAATATATACCTGTTTTCCATTTCCTTTTCATGGCAGTGTCATATGACTGTTTCAGGACAATAAAATCAATAACATCAGGCATATCGTGGTATCTGTAAAATCAAATTCATACCTCAAATACAAACGCTGTAAAGACAGACACTTATTTTACTTTCATTATTCTTGTCAATTAGGTAGTTTTCAATTTTGATTGATTTTACATGGAATGCAACTATGCAGTGCAATCCTTGTTGCAATGTTTGTTTGTGTGATCTTAACCTACAACATTCTGAACAGCAAAATCAGAACTCTCATTCAAAAATTTGAAACTAGATCTTGGGCCACCGACACTGGAAAAAGTAATGGTATCTTGTGCAAGATTGAGAAATCACATTAACTATTAACTATTAGTTAATAGTGATGACACCAAACACTAATTCAGCAATGAGTATTATCTGAAAGAATGTGAATAGGAATAAATAAATATCTCCTGAGTATTATGAACCTGATCTTGAAACAGCCCTGGAACATTGGGAAAAAAATCACATTTCAATCTTGGGGAGAATGTAGCCTTTATTAGAATTTAATTTAAAAGACAAGCCAATACACACTTCTACAGGTAAATCCTTTTAAGTGCTTCCATGCTTTCCATTTTGAGAATTACTGTATTCTGTTTTGATCATGAGAATGTAAATACCCAATATGGTGACAATTTAGTCACATCCGAGGTCAGTGTGCAAAGTACAAGCTATGCAAGGAGCTCTGAGTGATTGGTATATGCACAGACATGTACACATACACAGGTAAATGTGTTGTGAGGGAAAAATAACATGCCCTAAAATTTTGAAAATTCTGATGGCTATTCAAAAACAAGTTTTACAAAATTCCATGATTCTATGATTTTTTGGGAACCAAATGCAGTTACATGTAAATTAGAATTTCATGTTGGAGCATTCCATGTCTTGCAGATTTTTAACTGCAACATTCCTTACAATATGTACATCATGTGCAAGTATTACAAACAGTACAGCTGCACAAAAACCAAAAAACACAACCATTCGAACCCCCCCCCCCCCCCCAAAAAAAAGAAAACATACTAGAACAAATTATATTATACGTGCTCATGTACAATTTTACACGATGCAAATCAGTTTTCCCACTTACTTAAATGTGAAAGAATTCCGTGTTGGTTTACCAGTGTCTAGGTCAACGTAGGCCATTTTCAGGCAGCAGAGACGAGGAGGGCGAACTTCATATTTGATTCCTACAATCTTCATGTACTCTTGTTCCTAAAATTAGAAAAAGAATTTGTGTCTACATATTCATTTCATGTTATAAAACAAAAGATTTTTAATATAAATGAGCTTTTTTAATGTGAAATTTTATTGCAAATTCAGTTGACTTGCCAATGTTCTTGAAAAAAGTCTTACAAAGACTACCTCTTTTCCCATTTTGGCAGATAAACACACAATTAAGAAAATAGTACCCTCAAATTTGGATTCACATGCCAGGGCTGGTTTTTGCGAATATCCAATTTATACACATTGCGTTTTTTCACAGCAAGGAGGTAGAGTTCATGACCCTGTTTGAAATACATGACATCATCACCCATCTGAGGCACGTATGGTGACTTCCTGGGAATGACGTCAGTCAGCCATTCAGGTGGCCGGAACTCCTCGGGCAGTTCAGTTATATCCTCCATCTTTTTTACAATTTTTTCTTTTCTCTGAAAATGATACATGTATGCGCAATGAGTAACTCTTGAAGTCTTTGATATATGGATCGAAGTTAAAAGTATTCCTGTAAGACTTTAATTAAAACTTTATGATTTAACATTAAACAAATACAAAGAAATGTACATGTACAAAATTTACTGTTTTTTATTCTACATGACCACCAGTGTACAAAAACAACAACTAAATAAATGTACAAATTCAGGATGAATTATGAATTGGATGGTGAAAAAAATGATGATGAGTTACACAGTATATGAGAGTTTAATGCTTGTGATGTGTTTTCAAATACATGTTTTACATGTACATGTAAATATCAAGGCCCACATGTACATGTATGTCAATGCAAAACATCTCTAAAAATGCAAATTGTTCTGAATAACACAAATACAGTATATTGCACACATGGTATTTTGGCTAGTGTCCCCTCAAAGAGTAGAATTCTAAACTTGGGCATTGATAACCAGAAATGTTGAAATTTACACGAGTGGAGGTAAAATACATCATAACAAATTTCTCCTATAAATACCCTACAAAATAACATTTGCACTATATAGTTTATCTTCACAAAATTTATTGGCACCATGAAAATGATGACAATGCTACAGTGTTAACCTGTAACTCTGCTTCACAAACAATACGCATAAATGTTAATCCATTAATTCAAGCAAAACATCAAACTTCAATTTTAAAATAGTTGTTCATGTATGGCCTTTTCTGATTTTGGTTGATTTCAGTGATTTCATATTGATCACCAAAGTCAGCAAAAGGTGAATAAAGCTAAAATTGCTCATCTAAGTTGCCCAATCTAAGGTAGTCCATTTTATTTACACTCAAGTTCATACCACTTGACACATAGTGGCAATGTTGAAAGTGAAAGAACACAGATGTGTTAGAAACACAGAGGGATGATTAGTAAGTCAATAAAAATTCTATCTCACTCGTTTATTTTTCGATGGCTTTTTACGGGTGGGTGGGGGTGGCTTTTTCCTCTTGGGCTGTTGTCGTCGACTACTAGAACTTCTGGCTGAATCACGAGTGCTCTCTTCATCGAAATTAACATCATTTTCATCATCAGCATCTTCCTCCTCCTCCTCATCATCTTCCGATGAAGAAAGTTTTCGTCGTTTGATCTGCCGTTTAGACTTGCGCTTCGGAGGCTGGATACCAGCATCTCCCATCCAGTCTGAGTATCCACTTGACTCCCTGTACCAAAAATATACATCTATATAATAATGTTACATTTGGGGGAGGGGGGGGGGGGGTTGCACAAAAATTGATCAATATTCATAATTCAATGAAGTAAAAGGCAATCACTTTAAATGCACTTCAAATGTTGAGTGATGCAGATATTTCAAATGTGGTATTGATTAATTTGTTATTTTACTGGAGAATAACCATGAAAATGATGATAACTCATTTATAATTGTTATATCTGTTTGTAGTAAAGTTTATTTAATACATGTACGAGCATCGTATATATCATTTATCCTCTGTTAGAATAGAGCATCGATGGCATAACGAATAACACATTCGCTTAGCAAGCGTGCTGCATCAGATTCAAACCTGTTAATGAGCACACATTTCTCTGAATAAACGGAGTGAAAAATGTGAAGAAGACAAAAATGTATCAAAAGTTGCACAAAAGAAATAGTGATAGTGTATGTATTTCCTTGCTCTATGTGAAGATAGGGGATCAAATCTATAGGAAGAAACTAACAGGAAACATTATAACTACGATGCATTATCATGCTTTGTGTTAGTTTCTTCCATTAGATTTGATAAACTACTATTTTCACAAAATGCATGGTTACATATGAACATTCATCAACACTATTTCGTTAATTATATATATTAGCTAAAGTTTAACAATAACTAATATAACCATTATTGAGAAAACTTGTCCAAATACTGGATTAGTACAAAAATGATGAATTTAGTAATACATTTTTGATAATTATGCACCAATAAAAAAAAAAACAATAACAACACACCAAACTAATTGATATTGTGTTTAAAATATCTGCATCAATCAACTTTGGAAGCATGTTCAGAGCGATACCCCTTTGCTCCGATGAAACATCAATACCAAACCTCAATATTTTGAAATATATTTTTAAAGATATTCACAGTCAACATAATAATTTTACTAGTGTTCCAGTTATACACCATTTGTCAAAACTCCGACTAAATATTTTGTATACTTATTATACATGCATAAATGATTTATTCTTTTGGTTTAAAATGCCACCATCTGACTGAACTCTACAAAAATGGAATCTTTAATGATGTAACGATTATAAATATTGTAATTATTTACTTTGTTATTTCTAAGTGAACACTTGAAGTTTGTTGCATTGTGAAGATAGGTTTCTAACTGCAATAATATGAACCTTATAATCAAAAACATGGAACTTACATCTGCACGTGTATATATGCATGTATTTTATTATAAGTATATCAGTTCATGAGAGGAATGAAATGTAAATCACAAATTTTGGACTCCAACGTTATCTTACCCATCATCATTGTCATTGTCACTGCTAAACATCACATCAGAATTTGAAGCCTCGGCATTTTCCTCTTCCTGTAAATTCAGTTTGAATTTAGAATTAGTAAACATTTACATGGATATGTAAGTGACTTGGAGATTCTAGATCAGAAATTTAAAAAATTTAAGTTCCATATTCCTTTAGCATTTGATGCATTGTGTAGTGACTGGCCTCGTTTTGAACACACCTTTCCTCCTTTAAATGCAGCACTGATGTTAAACACTTAGTGTTCAATATTTACTAAAATAATGACAAGGGTGAAAATACATTTCAGAAATATGGCAAATAATTTCTATTGGCCGAGCTCAGCTCCTCAGACAAAAAATTGTAGCAGCCTATTATTTGAAAAATATGATGCAATTGATTTACATTATTTTATAAATCCTGTGTAATGTTGCGTTTCTTTACCTCTTCTTCCTCTGTGTCGTATAGGGCCCTTGTCACCAGTCGATTAGTCGCCACCTCCTCATTTTCTCGCTGGTTTCCGACATTTTCCCGACGGTTTTTATGTTTGCGTCTGGTTTTGATGTTAGATCCTGCATCACTACATTCAGCCTATTCAACAAGATTTGATATCCTATTACCATGAAAATCTACATTTGTATTTTATAAAGCTTGTTTTATGTATACATACTACACTGCATATCATTAATAGCCATGAAACTGGAGAAATTTTGAAGAGTGCTGTTAGTTCATTCTTACATCATAAATACATGGTTTCTTCTTTCTCTCCATAGTAAAATGTTTAACTTCCTCATTTGCATAAGCCATTCTCATTTCTTCACCCCTCCTATAATATACAGTAATAAATATGTACAAGTGTTATATAACATTCATGAAGATACTTATATTGCAAATAAATAGACAAAACAGCTACAATCAAAATGCAATAAACACATAAGAAGACAAGAGTTTTATTTACAATAATGCAGCAGTGTCCAGTTCTTTGATGACAACCCTGCGACTCAAAGCTGCGATATCAGACTGTGTTGCCCTCTGGGAAATATTACCCAGGGATTGTCGCACTCCTTCTCTTTCTCCAGTTCTTCTCAGTCCAACATTGCCCACTACACAAAAAAAAAAAAAAAAAGAAAAAAAAGAAAAAAAAAAAAAGAAAAAAGAAAGAGGTATTTTATTATGTGATACCAAGTCGGAAACAGCAGTCAAGTCCTAGTGGCTACTCTGAGGTTGATATATGACCTACAACTTCACTTGGACACCTGACAGAATATCAGCTTTATATCCAGTACAAAACTTTAAATTATGACTTTGGTTGAAGTTGTAGACAGATAGACAGGTCAAAAAATCAGTCCAACCTTGATCATCATGAGACCAAAAAAGTCACAACAGACCTTCAATCTACAAACTCCTACAGATATTATAGTCAGTGCTGTAGTCTGTGTGATAGTAATATAGAGTCTTCAAGTCATGTCGATTAAAGTTATACTTCACACCATGACCAGTGTTGATGCAGTACTCAGCTTTCATGGGAAAACTGGTCTATCTTAATCAATTTCACAAACACAGGGGCACATTCTATCCTCAAGCATCTACATGTATAAGCCATATGAAATTCATTCAAATACACATTTAAAAATGAATCACTTATATTGATTTCAACAAAATCTGCCCATATGTGGGATGCAATTAGTCTTCACCTTGTAAGGAAGCTTGATTCAAGTTATGGCTATTATGACTCAGGGGTTCTTTAGAATTAAAAAATAATGATTATGTTTTCGTATATGTTGCAGGATAACCTCTAAGGTCGAGAAATGTTGTTTTGAAATATAAAAGATGAGGTATTAGCCAAGGCTTTTATATTTCAAACAACATTTCCTGACCAATGAGGTCATTCCACAACATCCACTAAAAGATGAATTTTATTTCTATTCTACTACGGTTCAAAAATACGCAGCTGATCATTTTCCTACACAGCTACAAATTAGGTCACTGTGACGCCATGGCAGTTTCCAAATGGACTATTGATTGATTATTTATTGCTTTCCGCCACACTCAACAATTTTTCAGTTATCTGGTGGCATCCAGTTTTTTGTTGCTGGAGGAGAGAACCCAGATGCAATGTACCTGGGAAGAGACCACCAACCTTCCGCAAGTAAACTGGCAAACTTGCTCATATAACGCTGTGGCCGAGATTTGAACACGTGCCAACAGAGGTGAGAGGCTTTGTGATTTTGAGCCTGATGCTCTAACGCCACTCGGCCACGGAGGTCCCCCCAAATGGACTAAGCCTATATGGTATTTTGCTAACAAAATGGTGAGATGGTAAGGATATTCTAGATCTAATTTGAAAACTATTTCAAGTATTGAGCTTGATGTTGATGGATTATATCAACTGTATTGAATACACCTGTCCAAGAAAAACTTGTGTTTGTGTATCAACATGTTTATATGTCTTTCGATCTCGGATGCAGATGATTCATTTCTGAATCTGCAATTTGTTTTACAACATATATAATTTATTGATTGATTTTTATGACTATAAAACTGAATTATTTGTTATTGACTTTATGCTGCATTAGCAAAATATAAAGTGCAAGCAAGATGAGTATCAATTTTCTAATAGTCAGTTATCATTATGTATGAAGGTATATCACAGAAAAATGACCACGGCATTACTTTGATCTTTACAATAACCGTGACAGAATACTTTTTACACCCCACCCCATTTTCACAGTCTCTCAGAATATGATGATGTACTGTACTTCATTAGAACAAATAAAAATCCCCTTAGGAAGTTGAAAATGCAATTTAAAAACAGATTGACAATGGACAAATTTCAATCAGAAAAGCTCATTTGACCTTTCAGCTTTTGTGAGCTAATTATTGCAGATGAAATGGCTTCATGAGAGGCATTTGAAGAAGAAAAGATGATTCAAGATCAGTTTTGGATCTTAGTATATATCATGTAATGCAATATATTTCAAATCATTCAAAAATACCTTGTCTAAAATTTCTGGAAATGAAACTAGGAGAAAATTGTAATATTGAGTTTTACCCTTTTTGTGTCCCCTCCCTAACCTTGTAGTCATGATTTGAACAAGCATATATATCAAGGATGCTGCCGTGTTTTTTTTTTCATATCCTCTTAATAATATTAAATAAACTTGACATTTATTCTATATATATCTCTTTATATTTTGTAATTATCATACAATATGTGTAGGTTTTTATGTTAAGTTCAAAGGTCACTTGCACATCAGCTTATGTAGATTGCAAAATGAAAAGGATTTATTACTGACTTGAAATATCAAATGATAAAATACAATGACTGGAGACCAATATCCTGAGGAATTTAAGTGGCTGAGTTAAACTTCAGAAAACTTTGAAACAATGACCCAAAATAAATTAATTTACTGCTTTTATTATAGATGTTGAACTTCCACACATGATTAGGAAGTGTTATGCAACTTGATAAAGGAAAGGAAATAAAAAGTAAGAGTGGAAAACCCACATCAATACACAGCAATGGAATCCCCTAGTGTAACATCCCAAATGTAAGTAACAAATATGGATTTAAGGTATCTGACCTGTAAAATCATATATTTTCACAAAAAGTCAGTATTTGTAGCACTAAATCTTCTGCAAAAACAAAATACCTAATTTTTAGTAAGACAAAGACAACGGAGAGGGTAGAGGATGCCCATATCTCTCTATGGTAAATTATTTTTCCAGAGTTATCTCCCCTTGCTGAAACCTTTTTCAATAATGAAGTACTTTCATAATTTGCATAATGACCTATTTATTTTTCTATACATATTTTGAAATACCACAGCAATAGAAATCTTTTCACCATGAGGTATATTCGGAAATTTATATTCTGACTTTATTTGCCTGAAATGTATTTTTCTCATAGGGATTAATGTTAATCTCTATAACAGATCTTTTCTATATGTCTTGTCAATTTTGATTTTTTTTTTTTGGTGAATCACTGTGTATGTTGATTATATCTCATTTGATACCAAGTTTTGTACTACATAACAATTATTCTTGGAAGAAAATAATAGGGGTTGTGTGGATCAGATACCTTAATTAAACTCATTTCAAACTCAAAGCTATAATAATTCATTTAATCTATATTTAATCATTTATATCTATTTCTATATCTATTTTGTCAGTGAAACAGGTATACAGCATATGTCAGAGTCCGTGTTTGTTGGACTGTGTCATACTGTGGGGACCTCACAACAGGTGGCAATGCGGAGAGATGTAGCTGACACAGTGGAGATGGTAAAGAACAAAACAATAACAAGTACCCTGATCATGGTGATGTGGAGTGGAAGTGACAGAGAAGGATTCAGAATGAAGGGATCTGATTTGGATATGATGTTTTGGATTAACAACCACCGAGTGATCTGGGACTTATCTCAGACTCAGTTTTACAATGTACACAGACAATCCCTGATTCTCTCTGTTTCTTCTGAAAGTCCACCCGGATTTACTTTACTTCAATTACTGACACCAAGAGCAGATGACAGTGTTATCTCTGCATTAGTCTCAATGAATGGTGGACTTTATATATCTAGTTCTAAATACAGAGAGATCACATGTTCTGATGTAGTACCTAACTCTACACTACATGGTCCATGTGGCAGTGGAAATATAGGGGGACTAGAATATGACACTGCCCAGTGTTTTGCTTGCGACTTTTGGCCTCCCTCAGCCTCCTCGTGGATAGACAGATGTCACACATGGCCCCAGCCACAGGTTGTTAGGGACATAGTCAGAAGTGGATGTCACTTTGTAGCAATAGGACACAAATTAGGAAATCATGAAAACAATGAATGGAGAATTTCATTTTCTCGGGCAGAGCAAAAACTTGTGTACTCAATGAACCACTGTCAATTCTTAACTTACGGTTTGCTGAAATTGTTCTTAAAAGAAGTCATTAACAATGAAGTAGGTGATACTGACAAATTACTGTGTTCCTATCACATGAAGACAGCAGTTTTCTGGATGATTCAACAAAACACAATACCTAACTGGTGTCCACAGAATCTCCTGAAATGTTTCTGGTACTGCTTTAAACTCATCCTTAAATGGGTGTATGAGGGAGTCTGTCCTAACTTTTTCATTCCAGAAAACAACATGTTTCTCAGTAATATCCATGGTGAAGCACAAAACAGATTATTTGTTAGATTGTTTGGTTTATATGAAAAAGGTTTAGCATCCCTGCTACACAGTCCCTCCCTCAGGTCCTATATTGTAAATGTCCTTTATAACCCCAGACTCAGTATTTGTACTGATGAACACATCCTGGTATCCCAGACAGAGTTTGATACAGAAATGTTCCTAGAGGTAAATCGAGTTGATTTACTACTCCCAACAAATTTGTTCCTCAGTATGAAGTACCTAAACACAGTAAAACAGTTGATAGTCTCGCCCCTGACACAGTATCAAGTTGTCATGTTACAGGTACTTACAGCCTCCATCCTTCACAATGCAGCTTTTGCATTGCAAAGCATTTACAGCAACACTGAAAACAAGCTGATGTATATTGCTGACAGAATGTCCTGTCACATGTTGAAACTGACAGCCAAGTTTGGGTGTATTTCTGACAGGTTGTACATTGCAATGTATTATTACAAGACACTCAGATACACAGAAGCTTTGTCTGTGATAGAGATGACCAAAGTCAAGTTAACTCAGCCATATGTGATGTATAACTTCAATGTAGACTCAGAGAGGTATACCGAGGCTTTAGGGGGACAGTCCTGGTCTACAAAGTTAAAACATGCAGTAGCATGGAACATCAAATTAAACAACAGAATCATTTACATCAATGAATTAATGACAGAGCAACTGGTCTCCATAGAAAGCAGTAACTCGACTACGGTTATCCCACCCCTAGTTTTATTACACATGCTGGAGTTCTTGTGTTACAGACATATTGACACAATGAGAGCACAAGCAGCTCTTAATGATCTACAGGTCCTAGTTCACCATGATCAGGGGTTGTATGTAGATGTGAGACTAAGAGACATATCATGGCAGATTCTGGGTATCTGTCAACAGATCTCGGGGAACCTCCAAGCTGCTTTATACTCCTACCAACAATCACTCAGACAATATCCATACCATCAAATACAAGGTGCTACACTAATGAGAATACTTGAATTCAGATCAATGTAGTATATTATGTCAGTTCATGAGGCTTTTATTAATGAATATTATTGTTAATGCCACTTGATCAATGGATGCTTTAACAAAGGAGGACTTCAGAAGCTGCTTAATAATAATCGACTACACAAGTTGTTAGATTTATGATAATTTATCTACGTCTAATCAGTTCATCAGTCTACACATAAAGTCTTAGAGTGCACAAAGTTTCAAATTTTGAGTTTGACCATTACACATCATGTGGTTATAAGCCACGTCAGTGTCAGGTTGCAGTTTCTGATGTCCCTTCATTATAATGTTGTTGTCTATATACAGTGCAGGAGGAATGGACAGAAGCTGGGCATGGGGATTCCTCTTTATTTGTTTGCAGAGGTTTTTGCTATAAACATACTTGCTAAATGTGCATTTTCAGGAATAAAGGAATTTCAAAGGATTATTTATTATCAGGATTTTTTTTTTTTTTTTAACTGTCCTATCCTGAGATCCTGGCCTCAAAGATATATTTAAGTCAAAATTTTGATTACTTATGTGTATATCTAAGATTTATCTAGCATATACAGTAAGTATTAAAAAAATTGCTGGTTTATTAACAAAAAAATGAAGTGCAAACATGTAGTAAAAATTAATTTTTTTGAGTATCTGTAGATGCCTTCTACCCATTATAACCACGCCATCATGTTAAGTTGACCTGTTGGTGATTGAGATTGAAGAAATATTTCAAAGAAATTACATGTCTGCCAAGTAGCCCAGCCTTAACATCAATCTAATACCTGCAGAAAACATGGCTGTTCTCCTCATTACTAGGTACCAATTTAATAATAAATCCATACTCATAAGACCATAAATTTCAAAAAACAAAAAAAAATCAAAGGTATGAAGGGCCACAAAGGTGTCGAGTGCAATATCATATACATTATAGGGTTCTCAATAAATTTAGAGGGCAGGTAAATTAGAGAAAGTAAGAGAAGAAATGTTTGAGTGCCACAGGAGACATTTTCTCATGTTTAAGTACATAAATAAAGCTTTACAATCATTTGTAAAATGTCAGCAAATTATGTTTATTTACATAAAAAGAAATAAAGAAGAGAGCTTGGGCTGAAGTTGCTTATCCTAACAAATTCATACATGTACCCTCCTCTTGTTAGATAATATCCCCTCAAGACTAGTTACTTCACAAAGGATAAAATAAATAAATTGAAATTTCAGACAAAAATGCTGAAAAGAATATAACTGCTTCAGAGTGATTCAGAGTGAGACTACTTGTTTATAGAATTTGTATCTTCTGTTCATGTATGATGTAACAATTATACAGTATTAACTCTCTGTTTTCAATAATGTCTAACAATTCAAAAGTTCAACATAATATGTAGAAAGGTTATTGGAATTCTGAACAAGATTCAATTCCCAATGAATGCTACCTAGCCTGGGTTTCTTTGCAAAATAACCTGTTATTTTTGCCGCGATGCATGCGCTACTTTCGTTTTGCCTAATTAAAGATCGGGAACAGGATTACCGAAAACAAAACTGGAAATTGTCTTTGTGTTTTTTATCCCATCTGCCAGACCTTAGCAGCGACCATAAACAGACAATTTTGTTTCCCTATCCCAATAGATCCTCTAAATCAAATTTAATGAAAAATGGTGCAGTACTTTGTGCTTGTTTACCTGAGTTTGACCTGTTGACCCTTGGTGAACCTCCAGGGGGTGGGGGACTTCCCAGGTGATAGAGTCCCTCTCTGGCTATTCTCTGATCCTGCTCCCTTTGTAACTGTTGGATCAAATTGTCGATATTTCGTCGGTTATCCTGAGGTGGAGGTTCGCCTAGGTGAGGCTCTACTCTAGGAAGATCCTCTGAGTGGTTGTCATCTACCAGAGCTTCAATGTCTCCAACAACCTCCTGAGAACCTGCAAGGAAGATCACCATCATCAAGTAACAAGGGCCGAAGATCACCTACATTTACAACAGGAGATTAAATGAAACCTAAAAATTTTGATGAGGTATATAACCTTGTTATCTCAAACCCAATGGTGTAGAGAAAAACACTTCAAGATATCCGAGGGCTCAAGATACTGAGGTTAAAATACGTAGTTGGGACTTCCAACTCACTTCAACATATTCACAGTATTCTCGATATTGAAATATTGTAAGAAATATATTTCATTTTTGAAGGCATGCTTCATGAGGTGAAAGTGAAAGTTGTTTCATAAAAACCCCACCTTCCTCATTGACCTGCATCTGAGGTACCAGCTGTTCATTGTTGCAGTGCTCCCTGCCTGGGACAAGTTTCTGGTACATTGGTGGGTAAGGATTTCCATCTATGTCCACCAGGAAAGGTGGGGGCATTAAATGTGGAGGTTGCTGTGTTTGTTCATCCAGAACGTAGTTATTAGCGTCACGCATTAGTGGTCGATAATCTGTGTGGAAAAACACTTCCTCTGGGATCTGTCAATAAAATGAAATTACATGTGCAATGGAATCCAATGACAAACACATTTTTTCATCAAGAGACCCATGCGCCACAATGCACACCAAAGTCAAATGAACTCCACAAGAAATTAAATTCTAAAATTTGATCCCAAATAGTTAAATGACAGAAACTCTACAAAAGAATTAGTAGGTCAAGTAACAGAGTAATAATACAAAAATGCTTTCATACCAAAATGAAATATTACTGTTTTTGTCTTTCTGAGATTTCAAAAGTCTGTATCACTTTATGTCTCAATCCTAACTTAAAGGTCAAAACTCAAAAAATGTTTTCAATAAATATTTTTTACCTTAATTTGTAACTGACCCCCCCCCCCCCCCCATCTATCTGTAAATTATGTGTATAGACTGTATACAGCTGTAGTGATTTGTGGTGCATACCAAATTATTTGAAATCTGCACTGAAAGTTCAAAACAACTTACATACTTATAATAATACCTTGATGGTAAACTAGTATCTGAAACAATAGTTCTCAAAAATAATCACAAATGACTGTAGTCTTGTTCTTGATCCAACAATTACTGGATTATCTAACCTGATCAAAATGTTTGTGAAACACTATGCCCATGGTGGAATCAAAGAAATGAATGATAGGTCTTGTCATTAGAAATTTAAAGTACAATGTATATTCCAAAAGTGATATCCCTACCTTAAATACTTAATGAGATATTGCTTAGGTTAACATTCCTTATAAGTAAGTCAAATTCCAAGGTCAAAAGGTCAAAAACTTTGATACCAAATGAAAGCTTCTGTCACAAGGACTGCACAATGAAATAAAGAGCTATATCACTCAACACTCAAAAGGTAAAGTTTTGCTTAAAGTTTTGAAATTTGGGTAAAAATACAAAGTCAAGGTCGCAAAGTCAAAATTAGATGAGAATCTAGGAATTTTTTTTTATGAGGCCTAATCCTCCATGACGATTGAAATGCATATTCTAGAACTAAAAATTGCCATTCAGTTATGCTTGATATTAAAACTAATTTGTTGCCTATACTCAGTTAATCATACATGTATTACTATACCTTTTTGTGTTTTTCATTTGAACCAAATCCAAACAATAGCAGGTGTCCATGAGAATCTGTGGACGCATAGCTTAGTCCATCTGGGGCAAACTTACAGTCAAACACAGCACCATGTCCCTGGCCTTCAATCTGAAAAAGTGTTTAAAAATACTACTAAAACTAATACAGAACAAAAGACTTTCACTTACATACACTCACACTTGTTGATATTAAAACCACACCACAAAATTGGTCCCCCACAATGTCAGTTTTATTAATTCTTAACATTTACATGTACGGAAAGTCTACAGGAGGTGGTACATAAACAGAGATACTTAAAACATATATATATATAGGATATACAGAGCACATTCTGTGCAGATCAGATGAAAATCAATGTGTTCTCTATCCTATTGTCCAGTAAATATGTTTTGACTATATCATACTCCAAATAAATCTTAACATTTTATCTTTTGGAGTATGATACTGAACAGACATTACCAGTATCCAATATGTAATTGAACTTCCCATGTTTTATTTCCTATACTTTTAACTGTATACCAAACCTGACTCACTTGTCTTACTAATTTGCCTCATGAACTGATATATTGAAGAAAAAAGTTTTTAACATTTTTCTACTTTCAATTTTTCTGGGAGGTTCTGCAATCCTTCAAAACCTGTAGGAGTGCAGGATCAATGTTTAGCAAACCTCCAAAACCTATAGCAGAGCTAAAGATTTACCTTCAGAATCTCACTGATTCAAACATCTCTGGAGGTACATTTTCTATAAAAACTACATGTAATATAGAAATAACTACAGGTATATGTATCCATGTAGGTCTAAAATCATTTGTCCTACATTAAGTTACAATGGAAATTTGGGGAACATCATTTCCTCTCTGTTAGTGTTAGATAGCATGACTGTAACATAAAGTTATAATAAATGTCAATCGTGTTACAACACTGAAGTAATTCTTCAACCATCACCTTGTGAAAGAAAGACATTACTGACAGCGGTTGAAACACATTTCTGAGATATAGTCTCATAACACACATTTCTGACAATGGATGGAACACATGATCAAGAATCACACTGCTGACAGTGCTTACCATATTGAAGAAGGACTTGATTTTCCGCCCTTTGTGGAGGTCCCAGATGACAATAATCCCATCATGTCCTGCACTTAACATTATCCGAGGTTCAGCAGGGCTGTGCTCTAACACAAAGATCTCATCTTCATGAGCCTGTGAAACAGAAATATCAGTTTTCAAATATAATCAAACCAGTATGATGGAAGCTTGCTGTAAGATAAATAACATTGTCTTAAAATTACAAAGTTCCTGAAAAAGGATAGTTATTGTGAAGTGTACAAGGAAAAGGTGCTACTACCACTAATGTCAGACAGCACATTTTCCCATTTAATCCTCATTTACATTGTAAAAAGAATCAATAAACAGTAATCTTGAACCAGCTGCCAGAGTGAGAATCTCATACCATTATTACATATATTCAGACCATGTTCAACTTCCCGGATTTGTAAACCTGAGATTACAGTTACTTACTTTGAGAATGTGGACCAGGTTTCCAGAGTGGGAATTCCACACTTTGATGGAGAAATCACTGACAGCCGTAATGACATAAGAATCATCCATGTTCCATGAAACCATAGTTACTCGAAATTTTCTGACATCTTCCAAGTCATTTTTCTTTATACTGAAAGAAGTTATTCAAACAGTAGTTTCAAAGCAACTTAATGATGTTCAAATTATAATTTAACTGCAATGTTAAATTTATGTTATTACATATTGCTCTATTTCTATGTCAAGGTTTACTAGTGTGCTTATGATGAAACCAATATCAAATTTTGATCACCTCTCTTGTGTGCAATACATATATACAGTACCGTGTTATAAGTGTTTCATGTTTTCACGATGTCACTGACACCAAGAGCAAGAGGATAGGGTAAATTAAAATCGCTCTTATCTAAAAACTTCCCTTCATAGCCTTTTGAATTTTTTGTTGAATGAACTTTAGCTTTAAAGACAGCACAGAGACAATCTGGTAGGGTTTTATAAAGGCACTATATATACCCAGGAGTAAATGAGGTCCATATCCTCAGAACAGCCTCTACAAGTTCTTATCTGGTTTTGTTCTCATGCAAGTCTGATTTCAATCATTCTCCACACATTTTCTATGACATTCAGTTCTGGAGATTGTGATGACCAGTGTATACAAAGGATGTTGTTCTGATTTTTCCAATTATTAGCTCCTTGTGACATTATCATCTTGGAAAATCCATGAGATATTACCAAAATGTTTTACAACAACTTGCCATAAATGATTTTCTAAAAGTGAGATATATTTCTCTGTGTTTAAATTGCCATCAATTGGTGTAAGTGTTCCAACTCCTGAATGACAAATACAACCCCATGTTTTATTCTGCTACTCATCCATGATCCATGAATAGCCCCACAGGCATAAATGAAACCCCAATATGACGTAAATAACTTAAAGGAACATCTGTCTAAATATAAATTTGATAGAGAATGAGACTGTTAAGATATTCAAGACCTACTGAAAGATATTTATATTTTCATTTCACTAAAACAAAAATGTGAAATATTTATGACACAGTACTGCATATAATGCATGTGTTCACATGTTCCTTATCAATAGTATTCTCATTTTAATGAACCCAGTGTGTTTCTACATTTACCTCTCCAGTGTTGTATTCATGTACAGAACTAATGCCTTCCACTCCTGTCTGTCATATCTCCATATTCTGGCTGTTCCATCCTTACTCCCACTGACAAACCTGTTGCCATGGTTACAGTAACAAATGCTGTCTACTCTGTCCTACAAACAATACAAAATGTGTGATACAATACATATATCTGTACATAAGTTCATTAGTCTCTATCATTAATCTATTGTATTTCCATCACTAACAGTTGTAAGTTTGTTTTCACATACAGCTGTATCAATTACTGCACATCAACATGTATATTTACATCATTAAAATATACACAATTTATACAATTAACTAACAATGATAATAAAGCCTATCAAAGTTATTATATTTTGCCGGTTATTATCACTGCCCTGCAGATCTCGTGTATTCGACTGTGAAGTACATTTAAAATCATCTGTGAACCAAATTTTACAACCCAAATTACACAGCATAACTTTACTGTAAGTTTCGTCCAACTTACAGAATGTGACTCCAATTCGCAGATCTTTTCTGGTTTTGTGGCATGCAGGAAGTACACCCTGATCACATGATCAGCACTTCCTGTTGCTAGGAACACTCCCCCAGGACTGAATGAGGAACACAACATCTGGGCTCCAGCCCTCGACCGCTCTATAAACTTGTGAGGTTTAGGACTGTTGAGCAAGTTAAGCATTATCATTAATCCCATCATGGTATTTTGTCCTTTCAATTTTCTTTATAATTTCAGTATTGTGTGTACAAATGTTACTGTTTTAGTCTATAAGAGGACTTTATACATCTGTTTTTGGAATTTAATAATGTACAGGGAAAACATTCGTAATAAAAGGAAAAACATAAAATATAAACTTGTGCATGATATATAAATGTAAAAGTTTGCTTTTTAAGAAATAACATAAGTAAGCACATTTTGTATATATACAGCCTGGATTTAACTTCAGCATTAATTCTTACTTGTCCATGAATAACAGCTAGTACATGTACAATATTACTTTAAAACAGTGTCAATGAATTCCTACTTGAATGACATTTCACATAATATACAACTGTGTTCTTACTTGAAGGTGTTGGTTGTCATATCCCACACCCAAAAACAGACACAACCATCCCCTCCTGTAGACATCAAGACTCGAGACTCACTCCGGGTCTGAGGACAGAACTGTTAAGAAATCACAGGTACACTCTATGTATATCTAAATTGAAATTAGATCCTCTGATGCTCATTTCATTTGCTTCACAAGGAACAAACATCACTGCATTGTGGGATATAAAAAGGTGAAGACAACAAACTGTGATCAATCTCATAATCTTATAAAAAATACAAAATCAAGAACAGGGTAAACAGAAATCCTTGGAAACACCAGAGTTATGATCAGGTGTCTAGGAAGAGAGTAATCATTCCCTGTTGACCAGTCATAGGAACTTCATCTTGGATCTAGTCATCAGAGTAATTCAGTCAAAATCAGAATGTAAATAAAAATTATCCAACAATTGGTATGAAATACATTACACAGCATTCAATGCTATGACAAAGAATTTTTTCCTATCATATTGGAATGGTACCAATACTCATTCAATGGGAAAATTAGCATCAAAATAAAATCATCTGAGAATTTTCTTTCATATTAGCAAATGACAATTGTTTTACAGTTAACTCTGAATAAACTTACCATATTTTAACATGTTTAAAGATTAAACAAATATTCAATGTTTACACTTTTTAAAACGAGCTCCATGTTATTAATCAAAACTTTCTATTTTTAAGGAAGTGAAGAAATTAGTTAACATGTACAATGTCCAATACAAAGTGAATTACATGCACGAGCCCCAAATTATGAAGACTTACCAAATTGTTATTTAACCTCAAATTGGGAAATATCAATAGAACATGTATTTGACATTGGGAAAGATATCAAGGAAAAAAGCTCCACTGTCATAGGTTGTATGAAAATTTACATATAAAATAATTATAATGATCACACAATTTGCAAAATGATGACTTTCATTGAGTGTTGAAACCTCAGTGACATCAACGTATTTGTTGGCAGTCTGTCTCAGTTTCAAAATTGATCATACGCAGAAAATTCTTTTGCAGATTGAATCAGTTGGGAGACATAAAACCATAATGCAAGTAATAATGGAACACTGCTACATTAGATCAATACCTAGTGTTAGCCATTTTTTACATATAGGTACTAATTTTGGATTACCGTATTAATGCATTACTACTAACCTGTAGTGAAGTGATGGTCCCTGTGTGACTTTGCAGCACTGCTATGGGGGCTTTTGTCCTCAGACACCACACCCTGATTGTTTTATCACAGCTACCTGATGCCAATAGTGTGTTCTCATAATTCACAGCAATGTCTGTGATCTCGGAGTTATGTCCCCTGAGTGTGGCCAAGAGACGACCATTACATGCCCTCCAAATTTTTATCAGAGCATCATCTGCTCCCTGAAAATCAGCAGTATCCAAAAAAATCTACATATGTACATGGTTCATATTCACCATTGTCAAGCAATATGTATAAACTATAAATAACATGAAATAAGATCTAAGGTCTAATATATATTTCATTAACAGACTTACTTCAAACCTCTTTTTGGTATTTGTCACATCTAGAACATACATATGTAAACAATGCAATTACTTACTGTAAATATGTAATGTCCTGTTCTGTCAAATGATACACAATACACAGCAGACAAATGGCCGAGTTTTCGCGCATGCATGTTGATCTTGGCGTAAAAATGGTTTGGACATGTGTGGTCATTACGAGCTTGTCCCGACGTCTCTCTCCCCCGCATCACATAAACTGTAGTGAAATACATGTACAAAATACAATGTTATGCTCAAACAGGGATTCCCTTCAATAACATATCCTGTAATTTAACAACTATTTTCCTTCTAGTGATTAAAAACACTGATCAACGGTAACTATAAATAAATTCTTAAGCAAGCTTTTTCATATAATCGACATGGATTTAACAACTTACTGCAAAGATAATATAGCAATACAAAATTTTAGCACTTCATCTGACTACAATTTTGAATACTCTACAAAGCCTGTACTATGCATAAGTAATGTTTTACTGTACTTGACTTAAAATCATCATGTAGGGTGGACACTTACTAAATTCTGGGCAGACAAGGTTTTTCGGAGGATGGAGGGGGCGCTGGTGGTGGGTCACCACATGAGTTGGTGGGGTCCATACTGGGTTTTCTATACCTGTGTAAAAAATTACATTTGAGATGCACACTGGTCTATACCAAAGTACAGGAACTTGTCTGGTAGACTTTGATATCTATTATAAATTGATGTAAATACACAGCAAGCTCAAATTGATTGTTTACTTTATGTAATTCCATCTTTCAATAACAGAAAACAATAGACTCACAGGTGTTATCTGTTACCCGAGTATCAGTAAAAAGTATAACTAGCCCCAATAGTTACGGAATCTATAATCATTTTCTGTTCTGCATATATATAATTTAAATTCTAATATTCAAAAACTATACAAGACAAGATTCATTCTTTTAGAAAACACAAAAGTAATGCTCTCAAAAGTGATGTACTGATGAAAGACTCATATAACACTACATGACTATTTTGGACCTGCCCTTCAGTCAGAATTCTAGGATTTTAAAGTTCACAAATTTGGTGCATCCCTTTCTTCTTTTCCTAAATATGCATTTAATTGTTATACAGTATCAGTAAAATTAGAGAGTCTTTCATCATTTAATTACTATGACCATTTAGACCCCATTCTTGTACCAAATCCTTTATCCCCTAGATCATGAAATTTACAAATTTGGTAAAAGGAATACATGTACCTGCTTCTTCTAAACATCCTTTACTATCAATTTAGAATCAATAACTTAGAAAAGATATTATTTAAGTGTTTTACAAATAAAAACTATATTCCTAGTTTAATCCCACCCTGGAGTCAGAACCTTTCTGTTCTATATATGACTATGCATTTAGTTTCCTTTCTTTTCTTTTCTTTTTTGTTGGTTTTTTGTTTTGTTTTTGTTTTACAGATGTGTGGTTGGGAAGATTAAATATGGTTAATTTCTGGCAGTTTTTGCCCTGCTCCTAAGGCTTCAGTGCTGCAGGGGTCCTGCAATTTACATTTAATTTCTCCCCTGTCCCAAATTTTAAAAGAATAGGATGAATAGTTAGCATATAGAAGTTAAAATGTCCAAATGTTAATGCATGACAGACCAGGAGCAATAGACCACCCAAGTGACTGAAAAAAAAACTTTTCAAAAAATTCAACTATCTAGCAATGTACATCAGTATTTCCGCATAATAATCATTTCTTGAATATTTACAAGAAGTTCATATTTCCATCATCTCTCTCTCTCTGTTTCTGAATTAACCACTGTAGTTGTCACACAACCAGTAACAAATTAATGTGTATGTGATGTTACCTTCTTTGGTTCTGAGGAGAGACTGACTCCCAGCTCCTAGCAGTGACTGGACACCACAGACACTGGGTTTGACCTCTTTGTCCAGCAAGGGTCCCAGACGCTGGCATATCTTTAACAGGTGATCTGATTTAATGTGTCTGTTCAATTCCACCTTTAAAAAAGTTCCAAAATTCTTTCTACATAGAGAAATCATTCAAAAGTTCCCAAAGCAATTGTCTAAACTCTACAAGAATATGGTTTTACTGTGTGATTGTGTTAAATCATGTTCCGTTTGTTTTTCAATTAGATTCCACACTTGACAAATCAGATATAGGGTATATGATATATGGTAAGCAATGCTCAAAGCGAAAGCCAATTAGACATATTACAGTGCTGTGGAATTCCAATGAGCTTACAAATGATTTCAAAAGTCTTAAAAAATTCAAAGTAATAGATTACTCCATAGGTATGAATGGATTTTGATAGGGAATTATATACACAACAGACATTGTATATTAATGTCATTGCTGTAACTTTTTGATATGATGGATTGGTGCTATTGAGGAGGAGTAACACATCATCATAATGGCTGACTACCTTTTGAAACAAGAAAATATAAAAGCAATACTAAGTATATTCCTTTTAAATCTAAACTGCTTAGCAGGACAGCATAGTTTTAATTTTTTTTTTTTTGATTACTTTCTTCTAAAATTGTATTTTTCAAATAAGAAATAATGGTGGATATTGGCAGAAAACTATACAGCGATATTTGGTGGCATTTGGGGATAAATATCACAAAATATTGGATTTTTTCCCTTTTCTCTAAAAGGTGAAGTATACTAGTAAGTCATGTTCTTTATTCATACCTACCCTCTCTTGGTTCTGATAATCTAATAAGATTTCTGGGTAACACAATATATTTACCACATTGCTTCTTTTGTCCACCATTTTAACAAACAAAAATACTAAATCAAGAATTGTATATATTCTGAATAAATATACCCCCAGATGTGTATTTCAGTTTTGTAATTTATAACACAAGTAGTAGATATTTTGAACTAATCCAAATGTTGTAAATTCATTAATTTGTAAACAGAATACCAATATTTAAAAACAACTGTATTGATTCGTATGAAAATTCAGCATTTTGATCAATATTTAATTTTTTTTATCTATAACCCATACTTTCTCAAGTTCATCTTATATTTTAAGACAAGACTTTAATGTGATTTAATTTAAAAACATGACAATACTCTTTCTCTGTTCTTTTGAATTCTTAAATTCCATAATATGATGATTTTTTGCCATTTATTATGTGCAAAAAGGTTACTATCTATTGCATTACCCTTTTTTATATTCATAGTTAAAAAACATATCAAGTGTCTATTTGTCTATTTATTTGATCAATTTAATGATTGGTTTGTCTTGCTTATGTTGTGTTGACACCAAAAAACAAATTGAGTTTATATATGAATTGAATAAATTCCAGTGCAAAAAGGTAAAGTTTAACACACTGTTGCTCAATAGAAAGAACATGGCTCCATATTTTCTTTTTAATTTCATAATTTTCCTTCAATGTAATAAATATCTATAATATACTTCCCCAACAATTTACAATACAATGAAACTCAGGAGTGAACCTCTTTAAATTTGCCAACAAGATACCATTATTTATAATATGAAGTAAAACTGTTCAATTTCAACATAGTGGAAATACAAAAAAAATGCATTACAGAAAAGTGTTCAATAAAACTAACAATCCCCCTGAAGGCCCTTTGTACCAGCAACATTATGAGAAATGTTGACCTCTCTGGCCTCACGATTATGTCAGTTACAACCAATAAGAATACAGAAACTGTAAACGCACCTTAACTTTGAACTTTTGTTCCACCAATCAGCGACAAGAGACATGAAAAGGTGTGTGACGTCAGAGCGAAATGACCTTGCACTGGAGATATGATAATCTCCCAGAAAATGTTTATTAGAATCCATGCTAAATTACTTTACAATGTGTAAAAACAGGAGAAATGATAAAAATTGACAAAATGCCGTCTTTTCCTGTCAAAACTAGCCAGCATAAACAATAAACACATAGAAAAAGAAACGAAATGCATATCAAATGCATGTTAACATGAAAAACATGGAAAAACGACATTTTCAAAACATACCAAATTTTCATAATTTCTTTCGTGTTCTGTGCCTTCCCAGTCAATTCTTTTTGGTAAAAGCTTGAAAAAAATAATTTTTCAATATTTGTAATGTCCCGTGCAAAAACTGTCATATCGCTAAATATCTTGATTTATAAGCAATTAGCAATCAAATTCGGTGTAATTTTCCCGTATTTTCATCGTAAAACAGTGTAAAGAGCGCGTAATTTGGATAGAATATGACTGAAAACAGCTGAGACACCAACCTTGTTTTCTTTCAATTCCCTTTGTAAAACCTGAAAACAACATTATAAAAAGTTGAATATAAGACAAAGAATGTTTAATTCCATTAATATGGTACTTAAAAATACCTCTGCGGCGCCACGGCAAGGTCCCTGGGCAAGAAACCGGGCGATGAGAAAATACAGCTCTGCAAGAGAAAATGAAAACCTGAGGTTGTTCCTCACACTGATTTCGAGCTCTTTTTCGTGGTCAAAAGTAATGAAAATTTCTTACCTTCTGTAACGGACGACGAGGTCGATGATCCAGGAACATGACCTGACATCCTTAAATCCTGATACACAATGTTAATGCAATGATATCCTAAATTCAACAGTCATGCGATAGCAAAGTATTCAAGACGCCATTTTCGGTTTGTTTTTCTTCCATAGGCGAACGCGGCTGATGACCGCGGATGAATAATAATTTATCTATTTTTCATCATTTAATCGTAAATTACAGTAATATGATTCTTATTTAGATACTCATATAATATTTGTAGTTTAAAGTTATTTTAGAACAACAGTCCTATTTCAAGAAAATAAGTTAGGTACTATATTTTGTTCGCGGAAGGATTGCACACGTGTATTTGACCCAGATAACGTCAGTCTATGAATCTTGTGGGGAAGGAAGAATGAGACAAATAGGTGCTTACGATTTGTGAACAGTTTATTCTGCAGTGATTTGTAAGTTTAATATTTTTAATCAGTCTAACTATCATAACTACTTGAAAAGTAAATTTATGAACATGTAAAGCTAGTTCTCCATAACATGTTGAAATCACGTGTGGCATAGAATCTACAGGGCCTAAAAATAGGGCCTAGGTTGGAACAAAATGCTACATAATGTGTACATATTATACAGAAATTCTAGTCTATTTGTAATGTGCACGCTTAGCTTGTAATAATACAAAAATAGAGTGGAAATGAACCGAATTTTGTAGGTAGTAAAGACATGTCGTGGTTCCCTGAGAAGAAAAGTGGCCAGAGCTGGATACACCGAGTATGTCAGAGAATTCTGAAGACTGGCCCCATACCAAAGCATGTCGCTTTCATTATGGACGGCAACAGGAGGTTTGCGGTAAAAAATCACATGGAGCGTGCTGAAGGCCACTTCAGGGGATTTGATAAACTCTCAGAGGTCTGCTATTAGATCTGTTTAGTGTATTGCCATAGGGACTTGTCACAGTCAGTCTAAACATCCTCCCTCCTCCCATATTCATGAATCTATGAAGTTAAACTCATGTACATTTAAATTACGATGATTATTCATAATTAATGTTTAAATAATTCTTGCTCAAATTACATATATTCACACGCAATGTACTTCCCCATTTGATTCAAATTTATTTACTTTTAAGATTTAAAGAAAATTTGTAAGTACCCTCCTTACACTCTACTGCATCTAGGTAATAATCCTATCCATTCACAAGTTACAAGGTTGTATCACTTAACCTCAAACATGCCAAAAATTAATCAGCATTAATAATGTTACTTGCCATCTTTGTAAAATTTTAGCAACTATGAACAAACAACAAATTAACAGCAAAGGAGTTTAAAACAAGGGTCTAGGTACCAATTAAACAAGCAAGCAACAACCTGGCAGTCTAGTTACCATTTTCATTGTATCACTTCACCAAACTGACTGTATACTTTTTTATCTCCTATGTAATAACAAGAGCCAAAAGTGACAGTAATTCTCAAGTATCTGGTCAGTTTTATTATGTTTTCATATAGTAGCATTTTATAACTTTTCTTATATTTCAAATAATTTTGATGCATCCAGAAACAGCTTTGCTTGCTAGAAAATCCTAGATAAAACAGGTGTCTGAAGAGGTTGTGGAATGAGTGATATATTTTTAAGTGCTAGTGTCCTCCCTTGCAGAGTTGTTACATTTCTAAAGAAATATCTGTGACAAGGCCCTGTGGTATTAACAACCAGTTAGGTAAATATGGTAAGAAAAAAATCTTGTAATGGTGATTATACATATGTTGTTTTATTGTGCTCATATTCTTAATAATCAGAATATATATTGCATTTATTGTGTAGTCATAGCAAATGTAAATATAATATATATCATTTTAATCTTACTTCTTTGTGTTCAAGATCATTTGATAATGAACAGATTCGTGAACTACCATAAAAAATAAAGTGTCTTCTTTTGAAATGTAGACTCCAAATTTTTAAACCACATCTCTGCTGTCAATCTCCAGGTCCTCTTTAGACATGTTGGAAAGAGAGAAACTTCTTTCATTGAAGAAACAAATCAGTGACAAAGATACCTTGTGTATTATATATATATATATATATATATAGGTATATCTTACAAATATATTTACAGAGTTACTTCCCATGTTTCAGACTTTGGAATGGTGCTTAGACATAGGAATCACGGAAGTTACTGTGTATGCCTTTAGCATTGAAAACTTCAAGCGGTCCAAAGATGAGGTAGACTGTTTGATGGAACTAGCCAGGCAAAAATTTACCCGCCTCATGCAGGAAAAGTAAGTTTAATTCCTAGGAGAATTGCTTGGAAATTATTTTAGAAGCCAAGATGTTTAATTGAAAGATAATTAGAATTAAAATAAATAAAATGAACAATATAATGTATGGAATTCTACAAATGTGTGAAATTTCATGTCTGTAGCATTTGTAAATTCAGGACATTTATTTCTAAAATTATATTTTCATCTCTTCTATATGAAGAGTTCTTGTATGAATCTCCATCTGGAGGAAATAAGGAAAGAAAGCATGGGTAGCTCATCTGTTAGATTACCTATCTAGTAATACAAGGGTCCTGGGTTCAATTCCCAGTTGGTCCAAAGACTTCATTTCTTTGCTACAATAACTTGGTAATGGCTATGTATACAATCTTCTGTAATACATAAGAGTTGACTTTACATTTTAACTCACCACAACTAGAAACTATCAAAACATGCTTACTCTAAAACAAACCTGGTGATTTGTAGAAACAGGTTGAAACATAAAATTCACTTGACCTGTTAAAAAATTCACCTGGTCCACAGTAAATTAAGACATAGTGTATAAAACTACTTGCAATTGATAATCTTGTTGTATTGATTTAATAATTTCATTTGTATCTATTTCTATTAGCTTATTGTAATAAAGTGATGGCCAAGTTTGCTCCTATGATTTGAGAGTCAGTGGAATGTTGACATACTTTCGTTTTATCTGTGATTGACACTGTCAATGCATTTACATTAAGAACGTTACATGAGCACCTCCAGCTTAAGAATGCATTCTAGTACAACTTAATATTTAATGTATAAATCATAGTTGTGCAGATGTTTTTAGTAAAGACGCCACATGAAGTATTAGTACCGATTAAATGAGTGCATTTGCACGAAATGATACCTGGTCTAAAATATAGTGCTGCGACAAAGTCGGAATGCAAAAAAAGGAAAGAAAGAGACAAACCCCAGAGCTTAGAGAACATAAACAAAATTATTAAAAAAGTCAGAAACAACAATTTGAGGTCCACAGGCAAAAGGATTAGATTGGCTGTGACTACTATACAGCAATGTTAAGTTTTGGGAGTGGTTTTGAACATCTTGACAGAAGTACCTGCCTAAAGGGCATGTATTCAATAAATGTTTTCACGAAGACTGCAGTGTTTATTGGAAGGGTTGTGCAACATGCACCTGGCTTATAATATAGTAAATGCCAGGTGGGAGTCGTCCTAAATGATGCCTACTTTTTGTAATCAACTCCTCTCATACCTTTAGCATGACATTCCCCAAACTTTGTACAGTCATTATGGACACATTGAAGATGTGCATATGACTATTCAGAAGTGCTTGGACATTTTTCAAAAAATTTACATGTAGTTGAACTTCATAATTTTTTTTCAGTATCTTTTAAGTAGATTGTACCTACTTTGTGTAAACAACTCCTCTTACAGCTTTTACTTAGCATCATTCAGACCTTGTGCATTTGGGATAGACATATTGAAGGTGTGAAAGTAACTTTTTGAATTTGCTCAGACTTTTTTAAAAAGTTTAAAGAAAAATTACAAATAGTTGAACTTCGTCATATTCTCTGCATACTGTGGATAGATGATACCTACTTTGTGTATTCAACACCTCTCATATGTTTCCGAATAGACATTCCTCAATATTCAACATGGTAGAAAATGAGTGATACTACTTTCTCCATCATAGATAGAATATTTTAAAGCATCCTGGCCATTTTATTCTTGAGTCATTTTTTTTATGCAAAAATACTCTTGTCTTCACATTCCTCCTAAATCCTTGGGGGATTTTAATGAAATTTTACAAAAAAAGATCCTAATGTTTAGATGTGCATATTACAAGGGGGAAGGAACACTGTCCAATTTTTTAACAGGATTTATTCTTTGGACTTAGTTTTATTTAAGTGCAAAATACTTTGTCTTTGCAACTCCTCCAATACCTTGGGGAGGAATTTTAATGAAACTTAGTACAAAGAAAGATCACAATGTATATATGTGCATATTACAAGGGGAATGCTGTCCAAGAATTTTTGATGGAGTCATGTTCCTTGAACTTTATTTTTTTTTGGGTCAGTAGTGTATGCGGGAATATCGTATACCAGTTTGGTGGTGCTCTATTTTTATGGCATGAAACACTTGCAATATTAACTCTTCCAAAATTGAGGATAGTCTTTTTCTCTCATTTTAGGTTTACGAATTGATATCAGACAGATAGTGCTCCCTGTACACCAGAGCCCGACATTTTTTCTCTAATCTTTGCTCACTGCCTGTAACAATTTCTTTATCTGAAATGGCATTCTCCAGAGTTCAACACAACATTGCATAAATAAATTTGAATGTTTGCCTTTTCCATTAGAAATCATATTGCTTTGGTTTGTCGCTATTTTAGAGCAAATCTTGAATTGTTTCACAGAATGTTATCATAATAGTGACATTCCAAATTACAAATAATTCTTGCTAATTTCCCACCATCTGTATTATCTATGGTTTGTGAAATGCAAGCTGTCATTTTTTCACTTAATAGTTTCCACCTTGTACTTGGTCCCCCACTTCGCTATGTGCAACATGGATATACATTTTTAATAACTCTGCAAATTTGTTGATCTTCAGCAAATGTCATTAGATAATAGAGAATTTACAACCAGCATCTCATTAATATTCAAACAGCCCTCACAGTTAGCCATGTGATAGTTTAGGAAAAAGAATCATGAGAAATCTATTGACTTGTGTAGGTGTAAAACTTTGACCCTTGCAATTCTAGTTATATTTATCCACAGTCTAGAGCATTATGGAAAGCTGTCCGAAATTAATATAGTAAACTGTAGTATAGATTTTGTTACATAAATAATCAATATTAAGTTAAAAGAAATCAGAATGCTTAATTATAGTATATAGTTGACTTTTGAAAATTTGAAATTGACAGGACCACCGAAAACATGTTCAGAGATCAAGAGTTTGTTTTTATACCCCCATCCAAGACAGGAAGTATTATGTTATGGTGATCATGTCCATCCCTCTGTCCCCTTCATTTCTGGCTCATATCTTAAATACTATGAGACATAGAGTCATCAAAGTTTTGTCAAGTGATTTATCTTGGGTAGTGTTGGGTCACATTTTAAAGTTAGGTCACTGTGACCTTTGATTAAGACAAAATGGCCATGGCCAAATAAAACAAAATCCTGTCTGACTTGTAACTGGACATTAATTTGGTCTAGAATATTCAAACTTGGTCAGTTAATGCATCTTAGGAAGGTGTGTCGCACCCTAAATCAAGGTCACTGTGACCTATAATTAAGTTGATATGGTCATATATGGCATAACCCTTTTTTGGACTCTTGTAGATTTGAGTCCTAGAATCAACATACTTTGTAAATTTGTGCATCTGTAGAGAAATTTTAATTGCAACGTATAATCGGGTCATTAAAACTTTTAAAATATGATAAGTATTTATGGTAAATGGTAAGTAAATTAAAAAAATGTTCAAAGATGAAAGAAAGTAATGTAATAACTCTATTCAGTTATTATTACATCAAAATGCACATTTTCTCCTAAAATGTAGCTACTTAAGAATTAATATTCATGAATAATTTATTTTGTTTCCAACATTATTGCATCGGTCCAGTTAAAGATTAATTAATGAGTGTAATATGATAAGGATTAGGCATTTCTTTTTACAACCCAAATTAAGTAATTCATACCATGTGAAAGAAATAATCTAAATACATGTTAAAAAATAAATAAATAATGAAAATATGTTTTGAAATATTTCTGTAGTTACATTGACAAATCAAATGTAATGTGCAATAGACGCATTAAAAATGGAATGATCTTGTTTTTCCCTCAGAGGTTATCGTTCCCGATAAGACAGGTCTAGTTGAATATACAGTGTTTATGATTCAAACAGTATTCTTACTTTATTTTTTACTATCAGAAATTATAAGTAATAATTTTTCTGAGTATTAAATTTATGATTCCTTGCAGGGAGCTCATCCAGAAACACCAGGTGTGCGTCCGAGTGCTGGGTAACCTGAGTCTGTTGCCGTTGGATATACAAGAAGCTATTGCAGACTGTGTCCAATTCTCCAAGGACAATAAAAGGTACTGGTTAAGATGACTAGTACTAGTGAAGTGGAGTAGTACTTTGGCTGCATTTAATTAATATCCCAATGGGGAAGAATGGGGTCAGCAACTCGTCATAAAATACTCCTGAATTTGAAAGATTCTGTATGGCCACGACAGATGCTGAAGGGGTGTAGGAATGTATGGATAAAAAGTAAACTGTAAACTCATAAAAGGAAAAACAAAATATTGAAATGAAGTCTAAAGTGTTGCTTGTCAAGTTGTGATAGGTTGCAGATCAGTTAAATACATTTTTCATATTGTTAAGTTTATTCTGATTTTAAAAAGTAAAATTGTGCACTTACCTAAACTAGATCTGATATCGAAACGTGTCAGTATTGTCTCATATGGCATTAAAAGTCTTTATTAGCCAACAGTAAGTAATGTTTTTTTTTTCAATCCAAAAGTCCAGATTTATAAAATAATAGTTTAAATATATTTTGGAATTTTCAAACTGTCTGTATTTTTATTTTAAATTCAGAACTACAAACAAAATGGTGGTCTCAAAATCAGAAAAGTTACTTTTTTGAGAGAAATCATGAAAAATAGGTGTTATTTGTCGATACGTATACACAAATACTTTCTAGGTGACTTATGAATATTGACAACAATTTGTAGCATCTGACTTTGATTATATTTATTTGTGAAATTTAAAGTTGTAATCCTAAACTGCTTGGGGTTAGTCATCATTGCTGCCGAGTTCAGGAGTACCTACCCTACCTATCACATAGTAAAACAGAGACTGTAGGCATGGTTCACCCTACCTATCACATAGTAAAACAGAGACTGTAGGTGTGGTTCATGATGATGGGGGTTAATGAACATACATTTGGTCTGGTACATTTTAAATACTATTGGTCCAAAAGTCTTGAAAATCTAAAAATTCTAAAAAAAAAACAAAACAAAACAAAACAAAACAAAAAAAACAACTCCATGAGTGTAATTTTATGACTGTGAAATATTTACCATGATGAATTATGTCATTTATTTCAGGGCGGTGTTGAATGTGTGTTTTTCCTACACTTCTCGAGATGAAATATGTGCAGCCATGCGTGAAATAGCTGAGGGAGTTCAGCTGGGTCTTATCAAGGACAGGTAACACACAGTGTTCCAAGTTTAGGAATATTATACTCTACTCTGCCATTTTGTATCAAAAATATCTGATGATTTGAAAATATCAACAGTTAATGTACTTGCAGAAAAAGGGGAAAAGTATTGTATTTCATGTATTTTTAAATGAAAACAGACAGTAGCTGCAGGTCTACAAATGCACATTTTTATAACTGACCTCTGCAGTAGCAGGTGAATCTTTTACATGCCATGCCTGTCATTATACAGAGCCTCAGTTATGAAATCCAAATGATTCATTAAAAAGCATTAATTAATTAGTAGGTTACAGGAGGATTTTTGGTATTCTTGACTGGTATTAATCTGTGTGATATTTTCTGTTCCCCAGTGATATCTCAGAGGACCTGATGGAGAAATGTCTGTACACCTCTCAGTCTCCCCACCCAGACCTCCTGATTAGAACCTCAGGAGAGGTCCGGCTCAGCGATTTCCTCCTCTGGCAGGTGAGCTGTGCATTAAAATACACACACCCTTACCAGGTAACAGATCTCTTGAGCAGAATGTCAGGGAAAGGTATACAATCAAACTCTGCAACTTCTTCCAGAGGCAAGTGAATTGAACAGCAGCCCTCACCAATCTAGACTCTCTGATCTTAATCAAAACCTTAGGAGAAGTTCAACTTTGTGACTTATCATTGTGGAAAGTGAGTTAGAGATAGTCACAAGAGAAATGGACACATCATCCCATGTAGATTTATCTCAGTTGTCCAGCCATGTACACCATTAGACTTGTCACAGCAGTTACAAATAAATGAAATCTTGCAGATTTGAATAGTTGGGGGGGGGGGGGTACTTACTTCTTTGATAGATGACTATGACAGTAAATGTTAGCTCACTACTTGATACTTACAGTTTCATGAAAGCATGTTAAATCTTATACATTAGTACAAATATCTTACTTAGTGAGGTGGTTTATTTTGTGCATGTATGCGTGTTGCCTGTCAAGCATATAACTACTTCATCCTTTGTCTGTTCAGCTGTCGGGCTGTGCATTTGTCACAAAGGACTATAAATTTTAGTACATATATTCCTTCTGAGATTTTCATACTGGTGTATGATGTCATCACTGTTTGAGGTGGAATTTTTTCATGACCTTGGATAGTGATTTTTCCTTCACAGAAGATGCGACTGTACAACTCTTGAGTACTATCCCTTTAAAACTCTTGTAATTAAAACGATATTTGTTACTAAGTGCAGTCATGGGAAGAAAATGTCCTTTTAGTGCAGGTCAAAATTTTGGCAATTGTATTTTATTTGAGATAATAATAGCCTAACATTTTTTAATATTGATAAATCTATGAATTAAAATTTATAAGTTTAAAAAATTAAAATATAACATACATTGAATTTTTTAAATATTTCAGAAATAAATAGGGAGGTAAAATTCACCTTACTTTCCAGGAATTCATTGAATTTAACAAGAAGAAATAGTTCTCCAGTTTTGGTGATCTTTATTATCAGAGAATTCTTGGGAGGGAATGGTTCTTGTTTGCCTATGTACTGTAGATTCAGTGAGTGGGGGAGTGCATTTGACAATAAACTGTGAAATAATTTCTCTAGTGACAGACATTAACAGCATCAATCTTGTATTTCACATCAACTGGAAAAAAATAAATGTTTTTCATTGATGTAATAATCTCTCATCTTGTCTTTGTTTTTTTTTTTTCCAGACAAGCTTCAGCTGTTTGTCCTTTGTGGAGGTGTTATGGCCAGAATTCAGTATCTGGCATTTATATGGTGCTATCCTTCATTATCAGAGAAACTATCCAGCCATTCAGGTAATACTACTGTATGAGTAAGGTTCCAAAATCAATACAAATAAGTATCTGTGTATGATGTTAGTATTCTGTACTTGTGTATCTGATGACATACTTTGTAAGGGCCTCCATGGCCGAGTGGTTAGAGCATTGAGCTCAAAATCACAAGGCCTTGCGCCGATATATGCGAGAAAGTTTGCCAGTTTACTTTCAGAAGGTCGGTGGTCTCTTTCCGGGTACATTGTATCTGGGTTCTCTACTCCACCAATAAAAACTGGACGCTACCAGATAACTGAAAAATTATTGAGTGTGGTGTAAAACAATAAATAATCAATCAAACATACTTTGTAAAATTAATATCATACCTTTAATGTACTTAAGACTTGTTTGAAAATAAATCAGGGTAAAATTTTGTCACAATCATTGATGTAATTAACTGAAATAATGTGTAACTTGCTTGAAAAATGTACATGTATGTATATTTGTTTCAGCTTGCAATAGACTCAGCCATGTCTGACCGAGAGAGGCGACAACGGGAATCGGACTGTAGCTGTGTGTTATCCGATCATAAATTTAGTGACCAATCCACTCATTCTATGACACACCAAATCTCACAATATGCTAAACACAGGGAAGCTAGAATTGAACAGTTTTTACAACATGTGAATTCCAAAAGACTCCGCTACTTCAAGGAATTGATTAGTAGACACAAAACAACTGGAGTTTGATAAGGAATATTGCTGTTAAATTTCATTCATTATGTGTTCTTTTCCACAGATGCTGTTCTCAAGACTGCAGTCACTTGTTCTCAAAATGATTTTATTCAAAGGTCATTTTGATTCATGAATAGATTCTTCACCTATAGATTTTCATTATTCTGTGATAATTAGTTTAGATGAATATTACTTTGGATTCTATGTAGTATGTTTAAATATCAGCTAAGTAGGAAAATTATTTTAAAACAATTTTCGAAACAGTTATCTTTCTTGCAAACATTCATATTCGGATTGCAGACATGCTTAAGGTAAAAAATTAGGCAAAATTATCACACTGCTGAAAAAAAAAAAAATTGTTATATGGTATATTGCTTTTAAAAAATGATTTTCTTTTCTTCTTAAAATTATTTTTGTTACTGCAAATTTGGGATACCTTATTGATGTTCAAAAATAAGACTGCCCTCAACATGGCATAGATTGTTTCAGTTGAAATTCTTCTTCTTCTTGGGAGAGGGAAAGGTGAATTGTATATTTCTATCGGTAAGAATTTGTCCGTAATTCGTCTTTCAGAAAGAACTGATAATGGTGACAGTGAAGTATAGTGACACTAATAAATATTGTCAAGTTATATTTTTCAAATGCTTATGTGTTTAATTGTGTACATTCCTCCACTGGAACTCTAGTCCTAGATGTTAGTAAGACAGATCTTATTCATATACAAAAGCCCCTATACATGACCATTGTACGGTTGAAATATTTTATTTGAGAAAGGGAATAAATGATTGTTATGTGTATATGATTAAATGTGTGGTTTGATTCAGTGGTGAATTACATTCTGTCAGTATTATCATGGTAGGTATGAACAATTCGGTGATGTCAATCAAAGCCAGAAACTGGAGACCAACACCTTGAGGTTTAAATTACGGAGGTCAATTGAGTCTGCATCCAAAAGTATAAACTTGAAGATATAAAACAGATCACCAACACGTCATAAGACTGCAGTGTTGAATCAAAACAATTATACATGCTATGAATTTACTAAAGTAAAACCTGTGGCCGATGTTGCTATGAACAATCAAAAGTGTGTACATTATGTAGCATTATTAGCGTACATTGTTTCTCAAGATTTTAAGGCGTCGAGCTTGCTCGCGTGTCTTCTAGCGATCATGCAGGATATTGCCGCTACACTGCCCTTCAGCTGATCTCATTGGGCGAAATCAAAATAGTGACTACTGTTTTTGAAAGTTTCTTTTGATTCCAGACCTTGAAACAGTAGATTTAATTGATATTCTAAAGGCAGAATAACAATTCCGTGGACTTTGTTGTCATTGTTTATATCATTGCCCAGTAATTAAATAACGACTGTTTTGTAATAAAAGTTCATTATTTGCGGATGAATTTACTACAAAACAGATCATCAAGTAATCTGGTCCCCATTCCCACAATTCCGTTCGCTACTGTGGAGAGTGCGCGAACGGGATATTGTGGAAAGTGGACCAGAATAATCAACGGGAAATATGTGGTACATGAATATCATTAAACACTTACGAAATAATCTGCGCAAATTTCATTTATATCTAAGTCGTTGTTTTCATCAATAATCCTCATTTCGGATTAGCAGAACGGAAGTGGTGAAATAAATTCTGCGCAACGTCACGGTTCAATTGTCATTCTTATAGAAATACTAAAACAGTATTTTTTCGGTTTTGTTTTAAGTAATCCCGATTTTCTATGAAGCAAAACAAAAGTAGCATGTATATAGCGAAGAAAATGATAGATTATTGGAAGAAGAAACCCAGGTTAGGGAGCATTCAGTGGGAGTCGAATCTTGTTCGGATTTACAATAACCTTTCTTCATATTACGCTAAACCTTTGAATAGTTAGGTTTACTATTGAAAACAGAGTTAAAACTGAAATTGTTACATCATAATGAAACGGAAGATATGACTTTTTAAAAATAGTACTGAAGCAGTGATATTCTTTTCTTCATTTTGAAATTAATTATAGCTTTTGTAGGGTGACTAGGCTTCAGGGGATACTATCTGGCAAGAGGAAGGTATGAACTTGTTGGGATAAGCAACTTCAGCCCAAACTATCCTCTTTATTTCTTTTCATGTTAGTAAATACATTTTACTGACATTTTACAATGATTTTAATGTTATATTTAAGTGTCTAAAAAGAAGAAAATGCCTCCAGCGGCACTCAAACATTTTCTCCTATTTTTCTAATATCATCTGCTACCCTCTGAATTTATTGAGAACCCTGATGAATATGATATTGTATTCGACGCCTTTGTGGCCCTTCAGACCTTTGATTATATAAACGGTATAGTGCGTTTACAAACAAGAAATTCATAGTGCATTAATAAAATAGAACGAATCAGGATACGCAGAAATGCCCGGGGAATGTTCCGCCATATGCGCAATAAAGAATGACGCAAAGTGTCCAACGTAACAGGGGAATTTGGCTTTTGACATGCATGTCGTTCCATTTCATCCCAAACATGTTCTATATAGGCGATAAATCCGGTAACCCCGATGACAAGAGTAACACATTCACGTTTTGCTGCTGTAGATAGTCGCTAACAACGCTTGCGTTGTGTTGTCCTGCAGCAGAATGACGTTAAACTGCATGTCGTTCCATTTCACCCCAAACATGTTCTATATAGGCGATAAATCCGGTAACCCCGATGACAAGAGTAGCACATTCACGTTTTGCTGCTGTAGATAGTCGCTAACAACGCTTGCGTTGTGTTGTCCTGCAGCAGAATGACGTTAAACTGGTTGTTGAGAATGAATGGATGACGTGCTGACGTACAATCTCGTCATGGTAACGTAGGCCGATTAAATTGCCCTCCACTATCACCAAACTGGTCCTTCCATGCGTTGTAATTCCACTCCATACTATAACGCTCCTTCCGCTGAATTGACGGTGCTGAATAACGCAGGCGTCAATGTAATGTTCCCCGACATGGTGGTAAGCCCAAACACGACCGTTACTGCTGTCGAGATGAAACATTGACTCGTCCGTAAACAGAAATTCCACCCAATCTCTGATATTGAAACGACAATGCTTCATACACCACGCTATCCTCGCAACACGGTGACGCCAGAGCATAACAGGATGGATAGCATGATGTCGGATGGTGGTCTCTCGCATTCTGTTCCTTACGGTACGAGGACTTATTCAGGGATGCTTCTAGCGGTCAAAGAAACCGAATGGAATCGATTACGAAAATGTGACGTCCGTATATAAACATCTTGCCAACGTGACGTCACATGCAGGCGTCCTGATCGTTGGCGGTCCCGACCGGTGCCAGTTTGCTGGTATCGTCTCCATAAAGCATTTACAACGTCAATATGAACTCCAAACTGTCTTGCCACATTTTTTTTTATACATCCCAGCATCCCAACAGCACGCAAACGATCATTTTCAATCATGCAAAGCATCTTTCAATAAAATTTTATTCCAAAAAGGGATTGTTTCTCTGTTTCAATAAATTAAATACTATCAATAAATGCAAGAAATTCTAATCGATTACTAACCGCGTGTTGTTAAGGCTCGAAACTGTAGAAAAGTGGTCATGAAGGCGAATCGAATGCGATATTTAACAAATTGAGTACTCAAACACGCGTTTAGTATACTAAATTATGTTTTTAAGAATAAAAAGAAAATTGGTAAATTGGTAAATTAGTCAGACATCTATTACAAACACACAGTTCCTTAAGGTAGCCACACAAATATTCTTTGTAACTCGAATCACAATGTTTAAGAGAGTGGTATCTGAATATGGGTGGGATATCAATTTCATAAGGTCTGAATCCAATCCGTGTAATCTTCAAAGGAAACGCTCTGCTGGAAAAATATATTCGTATTTACATTGGAAAGGTTAAGTACCTGGGAAAATTGAACATGAGATTTTGGAATTTTATATGACCCCTCCCCATCTAGTTAAACTTGAGAGATACTTATATTAAAACCCGGTCACCTTTGTCTTGTAGCTGGCTATCGGTAATTATAACCTTTTCACCTTGTAGTAGCTGGCTACTAGTAACTGACTGCTAGTAGCTAACTTTTCCTCGTTCAAGTAGCAGCTGGTTACTAGTAGCTAACTTTACCGATCCATTATGTAATGAATTTAGGTTGATATGAACTTACTTTTATATCTACGGTCGATAATTGAATTTATGCTCTCTTCAATGAATTAATAATATCAACAATTGAATTTGTGCGCGCTTCAACTGTAGAGAATAATAATTCCATAATATGAGCATGAATTCAATTAATGCGCGTAACAATAGAATAGCTCTCGTCAACTGAATTGGTTATACCAAGGATTCTCTTAGTGGAGAGATCAATTACTAAGAACACACACACACACACACACACACACTGATTTTTCTTTATCATACAACTACTTGTGTGGATATTTACTTACATTTGGACTATACATACATACATACATACATACATACATACATACATACACACACAAATATATATATCCTTAACCCTAATCACGTGGAAACTTTGGTGTCAGTTAAAATTTTGAAAGTGTTTGGTAGGGACGTTTAGTGACGGAAGGATCGTTTTATCAAAAACTTGTAAATCTGCATGATTTTACAGTGTCTGTTTTATCCAGTATATCGTCCATATCTATACCCTTATGTATCTCGTCGCCTGAAAGCCATAGTGTTCTATGTGCCATTTTTGAAAAATATGAATCCTATTTATCGTTCCACATAAACCTTAGAATCAGCTCTACTGTATTATATTACTCTCTTTAGTCAACCAGTGTTGAAATTAGAGATTTAAGCGGTTCTTTTCTGTTCTATCTCCTTAACTCATAAATTGATCCAAACCACAATGTTCTATATCCATGGACCAATGGCAGTGCACTCTGACCGCATCTGACCTTATGTTTTGATTAAAATTGAAGAGAACAAGAATGGGTCAATATGATAAATTAATTTTAGTTTACATTTCATTATTTTTAATACAATTTCAGATTACAAGAGAGTTTGTGGTTAAAAGTATAAAATTATATTTACATAAAATTATATTTACATAATGTTTGAAAGATGTAGTAAAGACAACATAGAAACTCTGAAATTTCTAAATTGAGATAGAACATGTCAGTAGACTTTTAAAACTTATCAGAGAAGTTAGAACAATTTGTCCTTGAAGTAACTTTAGGGGCCCTCCGTGGACGAGTGGTTAGAGCATCGCTCTCAAAACCACAAGGCCTCTCAACTCTAGTCGGTGCAGGTTCGAATCTCGCTCGCGCCGATATATGTGAGAAAGTTTGCCAGTTTACTTTCGGAAGGTCGGTGGTCTCTTCCCGGGTGCATTGTATCTGGGTTCTCTCCTCCACCAATAAAAACTGGACGCCACCAGATAACTGAAAAATTGTTGAGCGTGGCGGAAATCAATCAATCAATCAATCAACTTTAATTTTAAATAGTAACGCATTCTCTCTGGGTAATTCTAAGAGCTAACATCTTCGATAAGTGCATTTATAAGTAATATATTTATATTTTCTATCTGTCTAAGACGCAAAATAACGGAATTCCTAGATAACGTAGTGGTCTCTATTCTAAAATTTCTGGACTTATTTTTACTACAAGTTCTTAACAGGACATGCAAACGGCTAAATTCCATTATGGAAGAAAACTATATGTTGTGGTAATTCTTCGATTTTGACTAGGGACTTTCCGTGAAGTCCTGCGATATTAAAAGAATATTACAGAATTCGAGCTGCTTCAGATTTTTATTACCACGCCCTCATTCTGAAGTCCCTATTCCTGATCATTTTATTGTGAGTTCATTGGAGAGGTGTAGATATCTATATTCTCTGGATCTATCCGACAGTCCAATTTCATCACTACGGTTTCTTCCAAAGGATCCTGCATTAGAAGTGTTAGACCTTATCGATAGCAAATATCTCAAGGACAGTGGATTTCTGTGAAATTCATAACTGTATCAATTTAGACCATAACTACTTCTATTTTACAAATACAACATCAGAAACATTTGTGGAAATACTTCAAAACAAAATCTAACGACATTAGACAGGTGTGACATAAAGTTGAGTGAGTCACAGGGTGAGAAAATTCTAAAGGGAAATCGCAGAAATCGTCAGTATTTTTCATATTATCATCTTCATCGGTCAATTTCTCTTTGTTCGAACGTGAAATCATATAAGTTTTTTGGTGATTGTCAATTTAACATCTTCCGAGAAAGAATGTGGAAGAAGCTTTGATGTTGCTTGACCGCTCATGTGAAAATGACTCCTCAAACATTTTATTATGTGAAGGTGACCCCGTCATCGCATTGAATTCTGATGAAGCATATCCTTTTAACTGTCAGAATGAACTTTCACTCGATCCTGTCCAAGACTTTAATTCCGATTGTCCTATTTCTAATACACTTGATAACAATAACAATTCTTGCATCACTGAGGAACCTGGAAAATTATTTGAAAGTCTCGAAGAAGAAACTCTATTGACGACCCCAATGACCCAGATTATAACATCAACAATGAAGAAGGCGCTTCATCAGATAGTGAGGCGAACGTGGATACTACTTAAGTGACGACAGGTAGTGAAAATCGTCTTCTGAAAATGCACAGAAAATAGACAACAGGGGGAATGATACAGCACAAAATTATTTTCTTGTTGATAGACATACAAGAGAATACAAATATAGCTAAAAACGAAACAGAAAGTGAACATGATACGAAGATCAGTGGAGGAAGAATATAAGGAAACAAGGTCAAAGGAGAGTAGAATGGTTCCATGGCAAAGCAGCTCGAAATGAATTTTTACAGACAAAAGGGGTAAGCACAAGAGATCACAAACTGCAGCTGATGCAAACAAATTCGTAAGGGAACATATTGAGTTATTCCCGAGGATGCCCTCGCACTACTGTAGATAATCTTCATCAAGCGAATATCTTCTTGCTGCAGATCTGAACCTCACAAATATGTACAATATGTATGTTGAGAAGTGTATTGAAAATGACATGATACCTGTGAAATCTCATTTTGATCGAAATGTCTTTAAAATAGAGTTGAACATAGGATTCCATGTTCCAACGAAGGATAGGTGTGACCAATGCATGGACTATGAGGCTCAGACAGATGCAAACAGAGTCACTAGAGCACTTCAAGAAAAATTGGATGGCCACCAGAAAGACAAAGCTGGAACACGAGAAGAAAGAGAAAACGGGTGAAATCAAAGAGCAGAACGAGGCAATTAATTGTTTCGATTTACAGAATGTTATAACATGTCCTTGGGCAAATGTATCTAGTGTTTTTCTACAAAAGAAAATTAAACATATACAACTATTTCCTTAACAAAAAAAAGCATGTAATGCTCTATGGGCAGAATGTATTGCAGGCAGAGGGGCAAATGAAATATCAAGTACCCTTCAAGCAACCCTTGGTATTACTTTGAAGGACCACCCAACGGTGGACTCTATCATGCTTTGGTCAGATTCCTGCGATCCTCAGAATCGTAATTCTGTCTTTTATGTTTTGAACATTTTTCATTAATCAAATCAAAAAGATTGGCAACAAGTTCTAACAACTTGCTAGTCCCACTCTTAAAATATCATAAATACAAACTGTCATGCAAGATGATAATTAACAGGTAAAATGTACAATAATTAATTGAATCTAGAGTTGGATATTACTTGCTGCTGTTTCTTTTTGAAAATCACCGTGCATCACTATAACAATTTATGTGCGTTACGTGTTTAACTTTGCCACGGTTTTAGAATTAAAGTAATTCTTAATGATATCCCCAAAACTTGTAATCAATGTTGACTTGAAATACATCTATATGATTAGAAAAAAGTAACTTCACAATAAACACTAAAGGTTGTATCTCCAGTGATATTGTATTGTGATAAATTACATAGAACCATTGTGTGCTATTTCCAAACTCAAAATGGCTTTTTGGTAATAGAACAGAATGGTTCTCAGGAGACGGTCTGTATTTCAGTTTTGTAATATATGATACGAATAGTAGTGACCTTGAACTAATTCAAATGTTGTAATTTATTAAATTGGTTGAATATTTTTTTCCAGACAGAACACCGATTCATAAAAAAGTCCAAATTAATTTACCCGAAACTTTGTATAAAAATTTAGACAATAATTTAAAAATTTGATCAATAACCCGTACTTTTTCAGTACCATTTCAAATTTCAAGACAAAACTTAGCAATTCATGTGCAATTTTAAATATTGACAATACTCCTAATATGTTCTTTTCAACTCTCAAAATGAATTCTCTCTTTATCATAGTTTTGTGGTATGCCAAGTGCATTATTTATTTCGAATTTTATTTAATTTTTTTTTTTAAATCTGTATTGTTAGCAGACACGGTCATGTATATGTTTGATGTAATGAAAGATTCGTGTTGCTTTTGTTGTGTTGACACCAACAGACAAATCAAGTTTCAGAGAATAAATTTTAAGTGCGAAAAGGTCAAGTTTAACACACTATGCAGCTCAGTGATAAGCATTATGACCCCAGTTTTGTTTTGTTTTGTTTGTTTAAGTTTCATAATTCCCCTTCAGTGAAAAATTCAAAAATATACTTCCCAAAAAATTGACAATTTCATAAAACTCGGGTAAGAACCTCTTTAAATGATCGACACGTGCTCATATACATTATCTACGAGCTTATAATCAACATATTTCTTTATTTATCTAATCGATATACATACACTTACCTGTGCTAGTATATATTATTGCGTTGCCTAAAATAGGCGTAAATAGCTGAAAGTATTTACATTTTTTATACTTATGCGTTAAAATTCCTTACAGCGAAAACTGCGTTAAATAATTCTATACACGTATGTCGCGCAATTAGTCATCGCTTTTATCATCCACCTTTTCCCATAATAAAGAATATTTTACAAATATATCATGTTTATGAAGTAAAATTTTATAGCAATACTCATACATGTATATATATATATATTTCACATAACTGACATAGAAAATCTACTTTTACGTACATGCAAGAATTATTTTTAAAAATGATCCTGAATGTAATTTTTTTTTAATGTATAGTATATTTTCTTTCTCCTCGGCTAAGAATTCCTTTCTGCGTATTTAGCAACACCATAAAGTATTTACTTTCGTTTATGGACCCTAGAGACAAAACAAATCTTGCCAGTCAGATAAAAAAAATGAAAAATAAAATTCACGTTGTATTCAACAAAATAAAGTGAATGTAGATATTCGTAATGACAATAAATCACATAAAAATTCTATTCTGAATTGATATAATTCTTCAGTGTTATTCTTGGCAACTACTTTTTATCAGACAAATTATCTTGCACATATAAATGTACAACCGAAACTACCAGTTGTTGTGGAGTGGGCGAAACGCCGGCATCGCTACTCCACCGTTGGCAACCTGCATTGTGGTGGGGGTTGCCAACGTCATTTGTTTTTATTACCGTGACAGAAAACTCATGTATATCGTCCTCTCTCTCTCTCTCTCTCTCTCTCACTATATATATATATATATATCGTGACAGAAAACTCATGTATATCGTCCTGTCTCTCTCTCTCTCTCTCTCTCGCTGTTTTTATTACCGTGACAGAAAACTCATGTATATCGTCCTCTCTCTCTCTCTCGCTATATATATATATATATATATATATATATATCTATATATGTGTGTGTGTGTACAAGTAGACAAGTTTTTCCAGTTACTTTTGTTTGATTGTATAGTGTTTAACATCTCTCTCAAGGATCTGTCATGTCACCATTGCCGGTGAAGGGCTGTAAAATTTAAGCCTATGCTCGGCGCCTATACAGAGAGGGATATTTCTCGTGCCACACTCGCTGCAACACGAGGCGTCGGTTTTGCGGTCTCATCCGAAGGGCCGAACCATTTACCGGTAGTCGCCTCTTACGACAAGCAAGGGGTACTGACGACCTATTCTGATCCGAATACCCACGTATCCCAGTTTCTAAAAATAAAGCAAATTTTGAGAAATTAATGAAAGGGCTATAAACTTCTAAATATATACACCACCTCAGGTTGTTAATTGATATTAAACTTTTCATGTATATTTGTTGCATCGGAATGGTTGAGACACCTTTGATAGGAAATACGATCACTTTCTGAATGACAAAACCACGCCTTACAGCCTGATAGGGCGTAGCAATGGTCAACATTACTTGACAACGGATGGTATTATTCCCCCTCTCTCCCCCCCCCCCCCCCCCCCCAAAAAAAAAAAGAACTCATATGCGTACTGTTCACCGTATAAACATACGACGTTTCGTTTGCCATCCGTAAAACGAGTTCAATAACATGTTATTCAATATAATAATAATAACTACTGAATGCAAGATAGTATTGGAAATTGTCATCAACGACATTACATTCTATAGGATCCTAATGCATCTGTCATACACGACATCATACCATAGCACCATCATTCCGTCACTGCGATACTGATGATACGATATGCTATGGCAACATGCCACAAAAAGTCCAGGCCACGTCTTACAATAACCAAACGCGAAGGGATAGCGGACAACAAAGTAGTCCTCTATGCAATATGGGTTTCAGTTTCAAAGAAATTGTTAACCCCCATCGCCATTCAGAAAAGTTAAAGATAAACCAAAGAAGTGCATAATGGGGAAAAGATTTCCTTCAGGAGTAAAAAAAAAAGGGCTGTTTCAGAAAAGAAGAGTGCGAGAAATCACAAGCTTTCATGACAATTAATGCCTCGAGATATATATATATATATATATATATATATATATATATATATATATACTTCTTGTATTTTTACGACACTTCATGCATAAAGGCGAACACAGCAGTGGTATCATTCCTCTTTGCATCAGAAACATTATTCAGCTTACGATCTAAATGTTTTCCCAACTAGCAAAATGTCATCTCACTTGGGGCCGTAGAATCGTCTACTGTCAAATGTTGTGGTTCATGGTAACTGAAGATGTGTTTCTCGCTCACATCTAAATAAGAACAACATCCCAAAGCTCTATTTAAAGAAGAACAACATCCCAAAGCTCTATTTAAAGAAGAACAACATTCCAAAGCTCTATTTAAATAAAAACAACATTCCAAAGCTCCGTTTAAAGAAGAACAACATCCCAAAGCTCCATTTAAATAAGAACAACATTTCACAGCTCCATTTAAATAAGAACAACATTTCACAGCTCCATTTAAATAAGAACAACATTTCACAGCTCCATTTAAATAAGAACAATATTCCAAAGCTCTATTTAAAGAAGAACAACATTCCAAAGCTCTATTTAAATAAAAACAACATTCCAAAGCTCCGTTTAAAGAAGAACAACATCCCAAAGCTCCATTTAAATAAGAACAACATTTCACAGCTCCATTTAAATAAGAACAATATTCCAAAGCTTCATGTAAATAAGAACAGCATTCCAAAGCCCCATGAGAGGCCTCCGTGAATACATGTGGAGTAACAAAATATTGGAATTATGTTAGGTATTCGTTCATATGTGAATTATTTTTCGGCTTTCCATGGTCGTTTTAATGGTAATATTTGCAAATATAACCTGTCATTAAGTCGAATGCTATCTCGGACGTGCTTCATACCAATATTTAGGCCGTACTTTAAATACTAATTTGACTACAGATTACTTCCTTTTACTTGATCAAAATACAGGGTTCACGGCGGGTGTGATCTGACGACAGAGAATGCTTATTCCTCTTAGCCACCAAATTCCCGTTTGGGATGTCCAGGGATCCGTGTTTGTCCTACTCTCAATTTTATATTTTTAAATAGGGTTTATAAGATTGATCACTGTTCGTTATCTTCACCCTGTCATTCAAAACTACTTCAGTCGCCTTAAATTGGTTTTTCTATGCTATCGCTCCCTGCAATGCTAATCTACCTGAATAGAGATGTCGACACATATTCAGAATTGTCATCGAAAATATTTCACCTTGTTCTTTTTCTCTTTTTCTTAAATAAAAACGTACGATTCCCATGTATTTCAAGGGTATGTACACAAGTTTTCCACCATCATTCTTAGCAACTGACAAGTAGCTAGAACAGGATACCAATGGTTGCTTATAATATCTATTTTCTTTTGACACAGGAAAAGAAAACACTCATCCGTTCTAGTTATTAAATATCTGACGTATACATAGCTAGAACAGAACTAAGAAAATCATAGGCCTCCTAGAAACATATTTTGCATGAAAAATCAATCTCTACCGGGAAGGCTGATTCCCAATGGCTCTTCTTCCTATCCAAGTATAGCAGAATAACTGCTTTATACTCGTGTTAAAGGGCCAAAACTAAACTTGGAAAATAAAGACGAAAGTTGATAAAACACATGCCTTAGCGAGACAAGTCCATCATGAAAAAGTGAAGATAACATACAGTGATCAATCTCATAACACCCACTAGGAATACAAAATTATGAGTTAGACAAACACGGATCCCTGGACATACCAGTGGTTGGATCAGGTGGTTAGGAGGAAGCATCTCATGTCCACTGAAGTTGCTCGTGAATTTGAGTTGAAGGCTACAACACGAGATTTTTTTTATTTCTCGTGTAACAACTTTTCAATAAATTCTGCCTTATGGGAAAATAAAAACATATCTGCTAATAAAGGAACACAATTCTTGCTCATGGGAATCCCAACAGACGGTTGGAAGATCTGATCACCAAAGACTACGAAGATCTTGTCAATGAGGAACTCTAGCATCTTTTTAATACCAACTTCAGAATACTTGTGCATAGAATCATAGTGGCGTTTAACAAAGTAATTTTATGAATGACTGATCTCTAGATATGATTTTTGTCATTTTGCATTTGTGCTGAAGAAACTGTATATGATTTAAAAACTGATCATACGTAGAATAAGCTTTTGCGTATCGAATCAGTTGAGAGCTGTTAACACCATATGCAGGTGATAATGGGATATTGCTATGTAAATATGGGGAATTGAAGATAGAAAAGTCATCAAGTTTGTCATAAAGTTGAGTTGTTAGTTTGCCGTTAATATCTATGTTCAATAAAATATCCACATATGAAGCAGATGTGGAAGACTCTGGAAATGAAGATAGAAAAGTCATCAAGTTTGTCATAAAGTTGAGTTGTTAGTTTGCCGTTAATATCTATGTTCAATAAAATATCCACATATGAAGCAGATGTGGAAGACTCTGTCATGTCTTTTATTTCAAGTTCACTGTTCGGGCTTCAATCGACATATGAATAAAAATGATTATCATTAATAGATAAAACGTCGTCGATATATCTACGAGTAAGCAACTGTATATGATATAAAAAAGTCTAATCTTTAATTTGAGGAATGGTCGTGTAAAGTGTTGAAAAATCATACGTTTTGATGTTGTTGATTTGAGAAAAGTTTTGCGATTTCAAATTTACTAAAAGTTATCTAGAATTTTTTTTTTAGAATCCACATTTGATTTATACCACTTCTAGTGATGCAAAGGCATGCTTTTCATTAAAGTTGAGTACCGTACTGTAATTCGGTACTTGTATTTGAAATGTAAAACAGGCAAAGTAAATACACGGCGAGTTAGCCGATGTTTATAAGTCTTCTACACCATCATATGCTCAGATTAAATTCTGGGTAAGAGAATTCAAATGCGGTAGAACGTATTTAGAAGATGAAGCTAGGTATGAACGCCCATTGGATTGTTTGTTTTCCGGCACACTCAACAATATATATATATATATATATATATATATATATATATATATATATAGAGAGAGAGAGAGAGAGAGAGAGAGAGAGAGAGAAGAGATTTACATATTATCACAGAAAAAGTTTCAAAAAATCAATTGAAAAGCATTTGGCACGCAGATTTACACATACACAGCTTGAACACTTAATAATGACAGCAAATAATAACTACAGTACGTCTTGACGTATTTTTGTATTGTGACGTCATTTAGTGTGAAGTGCACTGAGTTCGGGACACCATAAGTCCAGTATGTTTTTTTTTTTTTTTATTAATCTAATACGTTATTTTTATATTTCTTTTATACTTGTTTTTTTATTCACTCTGACAAGGTATCATGTTCTTTTTCATATTTGGTCATCTTCTAGCGTAGTCTTCGGTAGAATTCATAACAGAGATGAAGTTATGTTGCCAATTGAAAAAAATGGGTTCTCTAAATTTAAAATCATTTGAAATAAGTGATTTCAGGTCCTCATTTGCAACTCTATCACCATCACAAGTAATGGCATGTCCAGCTGGACAATAGTTAAAAGAAGACTAAGAACAAAAACACATGTGGATTATGTATAATGGTCTATATCTGGGCACTTAGAGTGTTAATTAAAAAGTTTGGGTGCGATATTACAAATATATTTGCTTAGACTTGAGCTTGAAATCTGCTGGAATACAAGACTGCACTTTTTTTATGACGAAGTATATTTGCTTAGTTTGACGGCCTATATCTCTTTGTTAGTAAATTTAAGTTTAAGGAACTGTCGACATGATTTAGAAGGATTATCATCCATAATCCGCGATGGTTTAAAGAACATGGGCAATATTCATAATCATACAATTCAGTCTAAAATATATTATCTCATATCATGTCTCTCTCAGTTCAAAGTCTCTTTCATCTTTGAAGCAGCTTCTTGAATACACAGTCGAGTCCACTGATGCATACAACTTCGAGAATCTGGCTATGCTGAAAAAATATCCTTCTTTCTAGAATTTTTGAGATATATCATAGTTTTTTGTCTTCGCGCTTTCATTTTCGCTATAATATTTATTTTGTCGATTTCTTCTATTTTCTTTAAGAATAAAACTTACATTTTATATAGGTTGTATAAATCACTTAAAGAATTCCTTGGATATCGTACACGAACATGAGCAGCACAATGCATTGTCAGGGGTTACTTCCGTGTTGTGTTCTTCACGCACCGCGATGCATTGACATACATTGCACATAGCCAATGTAAAACTACATTTGACATGCTTTCGGCTATGAAATTAAGGGGGGGGGGATCAAGCCACACTTTAATGCTTTAAAATTTAATATAACTATAGAAAAATTGATACTACCCCTAACAGGTCATATGAACTTATTCTGTACTAACGTTATCACGATGGCATTATGTTTAAAATAGTAAGACATTTTTAAACCGAGGCAAGTTTCTGACAAATGAATTGATGTTACAAATATTTCTAGTTTGAAGTCAGTATTTCGCAAATTGTATGGTCGTTATAATGATCTTATCTGCATATACAACCTATTGTTTGGTTGAATCTTGTCCGAGCTGTTTTATACCATTAAACTGTTGGGCCGTTCTTTACATACTGATTTTGATTACGGATTACTCCTAATCGGGATGGAAGGCTCATATTGGGTGTGACAGATCTCTTACTTCTCTCGGGCGTCTGATTCCACCTCTAGAATATCCAGGAATCAGTGTTTGCTTTACTCGTGACTTCGTATTCTTTATTGGAATTCTGAGATTAATCACTCTTCGTTATCTTCACCTTTTTATATAGAAGATTTGATATACATCCACATTAGAAATAAAGCGTATGGAAATTTAGATTCTTGAACTATTGTTAACCATGAAGCACACTTTGGAATAGTGCGAATATTTATAAAGAAAATACTGTCATATCGTATAAAGAGTTTTTCTGAAAGTGGCAAAACCACTCCATAATGCCGAAATTAACGGGTTTCATTTTCAAATTTCCATTCCGGTTGAGTTTATTTCTGTGTTTTGATTTTTCTTATGATACAACTACTTGTCTGGATATATATATATATATATATATATATATATATATATATATATATATATTCTTTGATTTTTGACCAGTGACACTTTTTATTTAAGCTAACGACATCAATATTTTGGACTTGAGCCAAAGTATTTTGATAAATACATTATTTGACTTTCTGAATGAAAATCTGATTTTTGGTTTCATTTATCCTCAAAATGAACGATGGGACTATATTTGAATATTCGTAACCGGAAGATCGTGAGTTCGAGTCCCTCTCGTGGCATAGGCTCGTCAAACGTAAGACAAATGACCCATTCACTCAAAATCTGAGCCTACGAGAAGCGTTTATCGAAGTTGTAGAACTTGTTTGTTAATAGTCGTAAAATGAATCGTCGTGAAATGAATAAAGTTTAATTTTAAACGTAAGACGTAAACATAGGTAGTGATTGCTCCTTCGCCAGACATTCGGCATTTAAAAGTGAGAATCACCGGTCTTTCGGATATGACCTTCGACTAAAAACGAAGGTCCCTTGTCGCAGCAGGCGTTGTCACATTAAAAAGCCGTCATTGCTACGTCCGTGAGCGCTAAGTGTACGTCCAAATTTATGGTACTTCATCTACAACTGTTAAGTCTTAATATGAGTAAAACATTTTTGACGGGACGTAAAACATTCTTGATGGGACCTGAACATTTCTGACGTGACGTAAAACAACCAACCAACAAAATTTGAATATTAGAGATTTTACAGTCTATACGAAAATTTATATATTCCAATCATTCCAAGATGCCTGTATGTGTTTGTTTAATCAAACATTTATATTAACATTTAATTACATATTAGATACTAGATCATATGGACTTATCATGCATTAACGTTATTACTATGGCAATATTTTTAAAAGAGTAAGAAACATAGAAGATATGATATACATCCTCGTGAAATAAAGCATAAGAAACTTTCAATCCTCAAAGTTTTATTGACGTGAAGTACACCATGGAATCTACCGAATATTTACAAAACTTGTATATCGTTGAGAGTGTCTCCTCTAATTTCTGACAAGTGACACAGACACCTATGACATTATACTTGAGTTAGTTTTCTCAATAAGAGCCTTCGATTTCTGACCAGTGACAGGTACACTTTCAATATTCACTTAAATCGATATTTTGGACTTGAGCCAATACATTCTATAGATAAAATTTTACTTTCAGTTTGAATTTCCGAATGAAAATCTTAATTTTGTTTTCATTTATCCTCAAAAGGAACGACCACACTGCATTTGAAAATACAAGATTTCACAACCTACGTGGAACATGATGTACAACAAAATTTTACCGAAAAAGAATATTCCAACATTCCAAAGTTCGTTTAAGGAAATATTGATATTTACATTTTGTGAACTCCTATTATGAAACTTGGGGAAATATACACCATATAAGATGGTCTTTGGCATTTGCTCGTCGTATGATGGGAATGGAAGTTGGCGCGCCCTATTCTCATCATGCGGATTGAAACAATTATCATTTCTCCGATGAGTGACATTGGGCCCTGAAGTCACTCCTTGGAGAAGTGATAGTTGTTTTTAGTGATTGATCATTTATTGCTTTCCGCCACACTCAACAATTTTTCAGTTATCTAGTGGCGTCCAGTTTTTGTTGGTGGAGGAGAGAACCCAGATACAATGTACCTGGAAAGAGACAACCGACCTTCCTCAAGTAAACTGGCAAACTTGCTCACATAACGTCGCGGCCGAGATTCGAACACGCGCCGATAGAGGTGAGAGGCTTTGTGATTTTGAGCCCGATGCTCTAACCACTCGGCCACGGAGGCCCCCTGTTTTTAGTGTTATTGTTGTCTAAGCTGTATAGTTTTATATATAGTAACTGCACTGTCTGAATCATTGAGCAAACTTGCTGATAATTCTGAAAGCAATGAACAAACTTAATCAAAGAGTAAAATGATATAGATTTGTAAAATGAATCACGTGTCTATGACTTCATCCAAAAATGAAAAACCGAGCAGTTTGAAACAAAGATGATTTCATTTTGATGACTGATTTTTGATATTCATGTTGCTTTAATTTGTTGGGGATCGTAACAAACAGCATGAAATTTCCCAAAATTTAAGGTAGCTCACTACACCAAGACGAATACTTGTTATGACATACGTCACAAGATGGTAAAATTATTTGTACAGCTACTATCGTAGCTCATTGGATAAAATGTCAGGTCACTGAACTGCAGATTCTGAGTTCAAATCCACCAGAATGTTTTGTTTATATTTGCTGAGATTATTTTTGGAAATCGTATTTTTAATCCCAAATTGCATATTTTTGCCTGTTTGACATACATTCTTCGTACATATCATCATATCCTACATAATTTAGATAATTTCGTACTGATTTGAGAAACTCTTTAAATTATCATTGACAAGGCAATACCTGTATGAAACAGATTAAAGTATTTTGATATAGTTTCAAAATACAATTCAGTATTTGAATAGTTCTGCTAACCTTATTTATAATGTTTCTACTCTTCAACCTGAAAATAATGAATTCAGGACCATGCACTTGTGCTATTATTTTCGACAACTTTTCATGTAGAAACTCTATTCATACCGCATATTTATTTACTGCATTCCACCTGGTCGTAAATATCTGAGTCGTATTAAGTAGAACTTAATTGAATTTAGTCTAGTCAATGAAATTAAATAAAAATATCAGATGCACGAGGGCTGTTCGACATGAAATGTGTTTTGTACCACAGTGCGATAAGGCTTTGGACGATTTCGTGGATTATGATACTCTTGAATAACTCTATTCAATACCTTTCCAACGGTATAAAAATGAGACTTCGAATCCACATAGTTTTATACGATTAATTGATTGATTATTTGTTGTTTTCCGCCACACTCAACAATTTTTCAGTTATCTGGTGGCGTCCAGGTTTTATTGTTGGAGGAGAGACCCAGATACAATGTACCCGGGAAGAGACCACCGACTTTCCGAAAGTAAACTGGCAAACTTTGTCACATATATCGGTACGAGCGAGAATCGAACCCACACCGACTAGAGGTGAGATGCCTTGTGATTTTGAGCGCGATGCTCTAACCACTCGGCCACGGAGGCCCCTTGAAAATACGAAAGATTTCTGCCAGATGGATACCGCATATATTGACAGATGACCAAAAAAACGGGAAAGAGTACAAACCGTTAAGCAATTGCTCAAAATGTTTCCCAAATTCTATCAAAGACAATTTGCAAACATTGTCACTGGTGACGAAACATGGGGTCACTATTTTGAACCAGTAAGAAAAACTAGAAACAAAATATGGCTAACTAAACACGGTAGAAGGCCTGTAGTTGCCACAAGAACCATAAGCACAAAGAGGTTCTTTATTGCATATTCTCATGTGATGGTATAGCCGTGCAAATTCCGGTGTCGAAGGGCAAAAGTGTTACAGGTCGGTATTACCGAGATGTTATACTAAAAACGCTCAAGAAATATTATCATAAACGACGCTCTGTCTAAAGCCTGACAGAGTCTGTCTAAGTCGCATGGGGCTAGATCTGGAGAGTATGGGTGTGGTAAGACGGTACCCTTCTCCGACTTCTAAAATTGGTTCACAAGCTCAGATCTATGTGATGGAGCATTATTATGAATTAGACTTTCTTGCCACACCCATACTCTCCAGATCTAGCCCCATGCGACTTTTTCCATTTTCCAAAACTTAAAAAGTTCTTATCTGGTCGTCGTTACAAGTCCCGACAAGCCCTTGGCTTAACCATCAGTCAGTGCCTCAGAGGTCTATCTAAATCAGCGTATCGTGACGCATATCAGAAAAGGATTCAGAGATTGAAATTATATATTTCAAACCGCGGATACTATTTTGAAAGGATGTAACGTTCATTGCACTACTTGATTGGGACGCTTTTGAGATATCGTACAAAACATTACATATCGAACAACCCTCGTACATATTCAATATTCAAAGGTTACAAAAGTAAGCTTTATGGGGTTAAAAGAAGGATGATTTCCTCTTTGTGTATCCTGATGAGTGATGTTATAACATATTTGGTATAATACAGTTTTTTAATATTTCGAATGTTTACAAAATTTAGATATTCTGGAGAGTACTTTCTCTGAGATTAAGATGTTTGTTTTCGATTTATTTCAATCCAGTTACGTGATTGAAAAAAGGTATTGATCCTTTTCTACGTCTATATACCACAAAGACAACGGATGCAGGATATCTTGAACCTCATCACTCCATTGATAAAATGATAACATTAGTTTGAGTTGAATCTTTCCATTTAACCTCAAAATGGACGAGTACGTTGCGAGTGCAAAATTTCAAAGAGAATTTGGATTTTATGTCTGTATCTAAGGGTGTGTGTGGTCGTTTTCCGCCTCGAATTTGCAATATATATATATATATATATATACCAACATGATTGATGAAAAATGAGTTATCACATCGTGCTCTAAGTAATGAGGAGAGAACCAACTCACCAAAGTATCATGAAATAATCATGTACAAAGTACTCTTATAGTAATATAGACTGGACCCATTTACACGGCATTCGCCTTTCATTTACAATGACATAAAGACCGATGATTTATTTAACAATTAAATTCATACTTGATGTTTAACCATAGGTTGGGATTCATATCTAGTGATCAGTCATTCAAAAAATTACTTTGTTGAACACTACTCTGATTCTACGCACAAGTACTTTGAAGTTGATATTAAAAAGATGCTGGAGTTCGTCATTGACAATATCTTCGTGGTGTTTGGTGATCAGGTCTTCCAACAGTATGTTGGAAATCCATGGGCACGAATTGTGCTTCTTTATTAGTTGACCTCTTTTTTGTTTATTCATATGATGCAGAATTTATTCAAAAGCTTCTATATGAGAAGAAATATATTCTTGCTGTGGCCTTCAACCCGACATTTAGATATATCGACGAGTTTTATTATGCTGGCAATGAAGAAAACACAGCTGTGACAGAACCTTGTCAGCCTGCCATATCAACATGCATCAACATGTCAACTTCCTTGCAAACTGAGGAAAAATGTAAGTGCATGTATGCCAGTTAAGAACTGCATACAATAACCAACATAAATTGAAAATAACAGTTTATTCAATTAGATTGTGAAAGTAACAGAAGTATATTTTGCTTAAATTCGAGCCAAGTTCTTTCATAAAATCAACATCAGGACGAATTCTTTCAATGTGCATTTCTTTTCGAGTAAAAGCAAGAAAATCACAAAAGTTTACTCCAGTGATCATAAGTTGCCCTTGGACTTGACAATAGTATGCATGTGACTTTTTCAAATGAGTTTTACCATCAGTTTCATGTAAACAAAAGTTTGGGAGAGAGAGAGATTCTTCAATGGTCATGTCTCTGGCTGAGTAAGGGCACTTGATTTCAATAATCCCACTTGTTCCTTCATCGCAGACAATTCCATCTGGTGTAGCTCCAAGAAATGGAAATTCCGGACTAACACACAGTCCACAGTCATGCACATGTAATGCCTGCCTTTTAACATACATCTCCCTGGCCTTTTTTTCATTTGCAATTCCATATGAGGTTGAAGTAGCAGTGAATGGTTTTGGGTCTAAAATAGATCTGACATACTTTAAAGAAATTGATTTTCTGTGTAATATTTCATAAAATTTGGATGCTGTGAGGCGGGTTTTTCTCTCTATATGCCATCTCTGCGAATTAGATTGTTCTTGTGTTCCTTCCTGAATTTCATGAGCTTTGTTGAAGTCTATTGTTAGGGATCCAAGCAGTTGTTTACATTCATGTGGTAGTGAAATAGGACAAGTATAGGGCAATTTCAGATCTCCACATTTTGTATCCACCATCTTGTGTACTTGAGGCTCATAGAAAGGTGCCTGTTAAAAGAGTTAATCATTAGGATCCATTCATAAAAATAATCTATTACTGATTTGCAATCTATTTCAGGGGTTGAACCTATGGATATGTTACTACTGGCAGCAGAGAACAAGAATATTTTGGAAGAGCGTAAAATTTTGAATGATAAACTTCAAGCTGTATATGGAGCATATGATCAACTATACCAAAAGACCTACACAAAGAAGATAAATGTGAAAGTGCAAGCTGAACTTTCCACCGAATTTAATATTGATGTCATTATACAAAATGAAAAGCAATTTAAATATTACACGGGTTTAACACCAGAGCAGTTCCTTGGAGTTTATACATTTTTTGTGCCGAATGAACAGGTTATCCCAATACAGTTTCCATCTAACAGAAAAAAAGAAGTTATGACATTGAATTTGAAGAGTCAGTTATTTTTAACAATTATGAAACTGAGACATGATTTTCATTATTCTGACTTGGCTTATAGATTTAAAATCAGTAAACAGACAACAAATGTCATTTTTACACACTGGATCAATTACATGTTTTTGAGATTTGGAGAGCTTTCTTTCTGGCCTCATAGAGATGTCATAAAAGAAAATATGCCGTCCAAATTTAAAGAAGAGTTTCCAACAACTTTTGGAATTCTTGACTGCACAGAAATAAAAATAAACAAACCATCATCACTTAAGGCCCAATCACAAACCTACAGTGACTACAAAAGCTGCAATACTATGAAAGGTTTAGTGGTGTGTGATCCAAGGGGATCAGTTATTTTCACTTCAATGTTATTCAGTGGTGGTATATCTGACAAGGACATTTTTGTTCGATCTAATTTTAAAGAAATGCTCAAAGACTTGTTGGACGAGGGTTATCTACTCCAAGGAGATGGACTAATGGCAGATAAAGGATTCAACATCGAGGAGGAAGTTGAGAAATGTGGACTGCAACTTAACATTCCACCCTTTGCAACCGTAGGAAAACAAATGACCAAGCGTGATGCTTTACTTACAAAAAAAATTGCTAAACATAGAGTTCATGTTGAGAAGGCAATCGAAAGAATTAAACGATTTAAAATCTTAAGTGGCAAATTTAAACTCTTTATTCACCCTGATCAACCAAATATGGTTTGTGCTATGCTTTCAAATTTTTTTCATCCTTACATTAAAAACAAAACCTGAGTCTGACAATATTATACATTATTCGTAAATGAGAAGTGCACTGTATTTTGAGGTACACCCAACAATTTATTGAATTTATATGTATGGATCATTATGTGCCTTATATAATAAAGTATGATAAATTTGAATGTCATTTATTTTAAAAGAGTCTGATACTGAGTTAATGAAATGAATTTATTTTATCTCTGTGAGTGTGAGACATAAATCATATCTGACAGTCAGTATATTATGAGTTCAGCACATATATATGGAAGTAAAAGATTTTAATGCTTACATGCGTGCTTAAACCACTTCCTATTCCAACTTCCCCCAAATGTGTCACCTTTTTCTTCTTGGGATTTGACACCAAGTAGCTTATTGGCAATCCTTTTAAGGCCTTCAGATGGTTAACATCTTCCTCATTCACATTAAACCTCCTACAAAAATCAATTTACATCATTACATACACACCAAATTAATAGATTATAATTAATAATTTTAAAGACTTTTAATTACCTGCATCCAGTCAAAATATTTTCTACAGGCTTTTGTTTCCTGTCTGGATGGGGTTTGATGATGCAAATTTGGGGGGCAGCTGCACTCTCAATCTTGCTTCCTCTTGGTACAGACCATTGCTGAGGCAAACTAGTACAGGTTAAGTTGTCAGGAACTGCTTTAAACCCCATCAAAATCCAATGCTGAAGAGCCATCAGCAAGCCGATAATATGGGAACACGACCCACTGGCTCTGAAGAAGACCAAAAAAAAAAAAAAAAAAGAAGATAGAAATCTAGCGCTACTGCAGTATTTTTCATAGAAAAAAATATTCGCCTGATTCAGAATTCACATGCATAACATTTGCTCAACTTACCCCGCAGTGCACAAGCAATGTGCCAAATCCAAGGAACCTGGCGTTATGTCCAGATTTATGGAATGTGGAGAGTCATTTTTACGTTGAGAACGATGACATTTTGCCGAAATGCGTACTTCATTCTCCTTGTCGCTTTTGTACATTTTCACTCTTTGGAAATAGTTTTCACAGTAATATCTAAAGCCTTGTTGTTTCGCTTTCAAAGACACTTCTTCCGTAATATATTTCTCAGATATATCCGCCGATAAATCTCATAAAACTGCCAAAATTTGTTGCTCTTTACATTTCCTCGCCATGCTGTCACGGACGCTGTTTGTCTAACCTCAGCATTCGTGACGTAGATAGTAAAAAGGGGTGGGGCTTATAGAAGATGCGGCGATTCGCGAATTCAAATCGGGACACCATAAGTCCAGTATGTTTTGTTTTTTTTTTTATTAATCTAATACGTTATTTTTATATTTCTTTTATACTTGTTTTTTTATTCACTCTGACAAGGTATCATGTTCTTTTTCATATTTGGTCATCTTCTAGCGTAGTCTTCGGTAGAATTCATAACAGAGATGAAGTTATGTTGCCAATTGAAAAAAATGGGTTCTCTAAATTTAAAATCATTTGAAATAAGTGCTTTCAGGTCCTCATTTGCAACTCTATCACCATCACAAGTAATGGCATGTCCAGCTGGACAATAGTTAAAAGAAGACTAAGAACAAAAACACATGTGGATTATGTATAATGGTCTATATCTGGGCACTTAGAGTGTTAATTAAAAAGTTTGGGTGCGATATTACAAATATATTTGCTTAGACTTGAGCTTGAAATCTGCTGGAATACAAGACTGCACTTTTTTTATGACGAAGTATATTTGCTTAGTTTGACGGCCTATATCTCTTTGTTAGTAAATTTAAGTTTAAGGAACTGTCGACATGATTTAGAAGGATTATCATCCATAATCCGCGATGGTTTAAAGAACATGGGCAATATTCATAATCATACAATTCAGTCTAAAATATATTATCTCATATCATGTCTCTCTCAGTTCAAAGTCTCTTTCATCTTTGAAGCAGCTTCTTGAATACACAGTCGAGTCCACTGATGCATACAACTTCGAGAATCTGGCTATGCTGAAAAAATATCCTTCTTTCTAGAATTTTTGAGATATATCATAGTTTTTTGTCTTCGCGCTTTCATTTTCGCTATAATATTTATTTTGTCGATTTCTTCTATTTTCTTTAAGAATAAAACTTACATTTTATATAGGTTGTATAAATCACTTAAAGAATTCCTTGGATATCGTACACGAACATGAGCAGCACAATGCATTGTCAGGGGTTACTTCCGTGTTGTGTTCTTCACGCACCGCGATGCATTGACATACATTGCACATAGCCAATGTAAAACTACATTTGACATGCTTTCGGCTATGAAATTAAGGGGGGGGGGGATCAAGCCACACTTTAATGCTTTAAAATTTAATATAACTATAGAAAAATTGATACTACCCCTAACAGGTCATATGAACTTATTCTGTACTAACGTTATCACGATGGCATTATGTTTAAAATAGTAAGACATTTTTAAACCGAGGCAAGTTTCTGACAAATGAATTGATGTTACAAATATTTCTAGTTTGAAGTCAGTATTTCGCAAATTGTATGGTCGTTATAATGATCTTATCTGCATATACAACCTATTGTTTGGTTGAATCTTGTCCGAGCTGTTTTATACCATTAAACTGTTGGGCCGTTCTTTACATACTGATTTTGATTACGGATTACTCCTAATCGGGATGGAAGGCTCATATTGGGTGTGACAGATCTCTTACTTCTCTCGGGCGTCTGATTCCACCTCTAGAATATCCAGGAATCAGTGTTTGCTTTACTCGTGACTTCGTATTCTTTATTGGAATTCTGAGATTAATCACTCTTCGTTATCTTCACCTTTTTATATAGAAGATTTGATATACATCCACATTAGAAATAAAGCGTATGGAAATTTAGATTCTTGAACTATTGTTAACCATGAAGCACACTTTGGAATAGTGCGAATATTTATAAAGAAAATACTGTCATATCGTATAAAGAGTTTTTCTGAAAGTGGCAAAACCACTCCATAATGCCGAAATTAACGGGTTTCATTTTCAAATTTCCATTCCGGTTGAGTTTATTTCTGAGTTTTGATTTTTCTTATGATACAACTACTTGTCTGGATATATATATATATATATATATATATATATATATATATATATATATATTCTTTGATTTTTGACCAGTGACACTTTTTATTTAAGCTAACGACATCAATATTTTGGACTTGAGCCAAAGTATTTTGATAAATACATTATTTGACTTTCTGAATGAAAATCTGATTTTTGGTTTCATTTATCCTCAAAATGAACGATGGGACTATATTTGAATATTCGTAACCGGAAGATCGTGAGTTCGAGTCCCTCTCGTGGCATAGGCTCGTCAAACGTAAGACAAATGACCCATTCACTCAAAATCTGAGCCTACGAGAAGCGTTTATCGAAGTTGTAGAACTTGTTTGTTAATAGTCGTAAAATGAATCGTCGTGAAATGAATAAAGTTTAATTTTAAACGTAAGAAGTAAACATAGGTAGTGATTGCTCCTTCGCCAGACATTCGGCATTTAAAAGTGAGAATCACCGGTCTTTCGGATATGACCTTCGACTAAAAACGAAGGTCCCTTGTCGCAGCAGGCGTTGTCACATTAAAAAGCCGTCATTGCTACGTCCGTGAGCGCTAAGTGTACGTCCAAATTTATGGTACTTCATCTACAACTGTTAAGTCTTAATATGAGTAAAACATTTTTGACGGGACGTAAAACATTCTTGACGGGACCTGAACATTTCTGACGTGACGTAAAACAACCAACCAACAAAATTTGAATATTAGAGATTTTACAGTCTATACGAAAATTTATATATTCCAATCATTCCAAGATGCCTGTATGTGTTTGTTTAATCAAACATTTATATTAACATTTAATTACATATTAGATACTAGATCATATGGACTTATCATGCATTAACGTTATTACTATGGCAATATTTTTAAAAGAGTAAGAAACATAGAAGATATGATATACATCCTCGTGAAATAAAGCATAAGAAACTTTCAATCCTCAAAGTTTTATTGACGTGAAGTACACCATGGAATCTACCGAATATTTACAAAACTTGTATATCGTTGAGAGTGTCTCCTCTAATTTCTGACAAGTGACACAGACACCTATGACATTATACTTGAGTTAGTTTTCTCAATAAGAGCCTTCGATTTCTGACCAGTGACAGGTACACTTTCAATATTCACTTAAATCGATATTTTGGACTTGAGCCAATACATTCTATAGATAAAATTTTACTTTCAGTTTGAATTTCCAAATGAAAATCTTAATTTTGTTTTCATTTATCCTCAAAAGGAACGACCACACTGCATTTGAAAATACAAGATTTCACAACCTACGTGGAACATGATGTACAACAAAATTTTACCGAAAAAGAATATTCCAACATTCCAAAGTTCGTTTAAGGAAATATTGATATTTACATTTTGTGAACTCCTATTATGAAACTTGGGGAAATATACACCATATAAGATGGTCTTTGGCATTTGCTCGTCGTATGATGGGAATGGAAGTTGGCGCGCCCTATTCTCATCATGCGGATTGAAACAATTATCATTTCTCCGATGAGTGACATTGGGGCCCTGAAGTCACTCCTTGGAGAAGTGATAGTTGTTTTTAGTGATTGATCATTTATTGCTTTCCGCCACACTCAACAATTTTTCAGTTATCTAGTGGCGTCCAGTTTTTGTTGGTGGAGGAGAGAACCCAGATACAATGTACCTGGAAAGAGACAACCGACCTTCCTCAAGTAAACTGGCAAACTTGCTCACATAACGTCGCGGCCGAGATTCGAACACGCGCCGATAGAGGTGAGAGGCTTTGTGATTTTGAGCCCGATGCTCTAACCACTCGGCCACGGAGGCCCCCTGTTTTTAGTGTTATTGTTGTCTAAGCTGTATAGTTTTATATATAGTAACTGCACTGTCTGAATCATTGAGCAAACTTGCTGATAATTCTGAAAGCAATGAACAAACTTAATCAAAGAGTAAAATGATATAGATTTGTAAAATGAATCACGTGTCTATGACTTCATCCAAAAATGAAAAACCGAGCAGTTTGAAACAAAGATGATTTCATTTTGATGACTGATTTTTGATATTCATGTTGCTTTAATTTGTTGGGGATCGTAACAAACAGCATGAAATTTCCCAAAATTTAAGGTAGCTCACTACACCAAGACGAATACTTGTTATGACATACGTCACAAGATGGTAAAATTATTTGTACAGCTACTATCGTAGCTCATTGGATAAAATGTCAGGTCACTGAACTGCAGATTCTGAGTTCAAATCCACCAGAATGTTTTGTTTATATTTGCTGAGATTATTTTTGGAAATCGTATTTTTAATCCCAAATTGCATATTTTTGCCTGTTTGACATACATTCTTCGTACATATCATCATATCCTACATAATTTAGATAATTTCGTACTGATTTGAGAAACTCTTTAAATTATCATTGATAAGGCAATACCTGTATGAAACAGATTAAAGTATTTTGATATAGTTTCAAAATACAATTCAGTATTTGAATAGTTCTGCTAACCTTATTTATAATGTTTCTACTCTTCAACCTGAAAATAATGAATTCAGGACCATGCACTTGTGCTATTATTTTCGACAACTTTTCATGTAGAAACTCTATTCATACCGCATATTTATTTACTGCATTCCACCTGGTCGTAAATATCTGAGTCGTATTAAGTAGAACTTAATTGAATTTAGTCTAGTCAATGAAATTAAATAAAAATATCAGATGCACGAGGGCTGTTCGACATGAAATGTGTTTTGTACCACAGTGCGATAAGGCTTTGGACGATTTCGTGGATTATGATACTCTTGAATAACTCTATTCAATACCTTTCCAACGGTATAAAAATGAGACTTCGAATCCACATAGTTTTATACGATTAATTGATTGATTATTTGTTGTTTTCCGCCACACTCAACAATTTTTCAGTTATCTGGTGGCGTCCAGGTTTTATTGTTGGAGGAGAGACCCAGATACAATGTACCCGGGAAGAGACCACCGACTTTCCGAAAGTAAACTGGCAAACTTTGTCACATATATCGGTACGAGCGAGAATCGAACCCACACCGACTAGAGGTGAGATGCCTTGTGATTTTGAGCGCGATGCTCTAACCACTCGGCCACGGAGGCCCCTTGAAAATACGAAAGATTTCTGCCAGATGGATACCGCATATATTGACAGATGACCAAAAAAACGGGAAAGAGTACAAACCGTTAAGCAATTGCTCAAAATGTTTCCCAAATTCTATCAAAGACAATTTGCAAACATTGTCACTGGTGACGAAACATGGGGTCACTATTTTGAACCAGTAAGAAAAACTAGAAACAAAATATGGCTAACTAAACACGGTAGAAGGCCTGTAGTTGCCACAAGAACCATAAGCACAAAGAGGTTCTTTATTGCATATTCTCATGTGATGGTATAGCCGTGCAAATTCCGGTGTCGAAGGGCAAAAGTGTTACAGGTCGGTATTACCGAGATGTTATACTAAAAACGCTCAAGAAATATTATCATAAACGACGCTCTGTCTAAAGCCTGACAGAGTCTGTCTAAGTCGCATGGGGCTAGATCTGGAGAGTATGGGTGTGGTAAGACGGTACCCTTCTCCGACTTCTAAAATTGGTTCACAAGCTCAGATCTATGTGATGGAGCATTATTATGAATTAGACTTTCTTGCCACACCCATACTCTCCAGATCTAGCCCCATGCGACTTTTTCCATTTTCCAAAACTTAAAAAGTTCTTATCTGGTCGTCGTTACAAGTCCCGACAAGCCCTTGGCTTAACCATCAGTCAGTGCCTCAGAGGTCTATCTAAATCAGCGTATCGTGACGCATATCAGAAAAGGATTCAGAGATTGAAATTATATATTTCAAACCGCGGATACTATTTTGAAAGGATGTAACGTTCATTGCACTACTTGATTGGGACGCTTTTGAGATATCGTACAAAACATTACATATCGAACAACCCTCGTACATATTCAATATTCAAAGGTTACAAAAGTAAGCTTTATGGGGTTAAAAGAAGGATGATTTCCTCTTTGTGTATCCTGATGAGTGATGTTATAACATATTTGGTATAATACAGTTTTTTAATATTTCGAATGTTTACAAAATTTAGATATTCTGGAGAGTACTTTCTCTGAGATTAAGATGTTTGTTTTCGATTTATTTCAATCCAGTTACGTGATTGAAAAAAGGTATTGATCCTTTTCTACGTCTATATACCACAAAGACAACGGATGCAGGATATCTTGAACCTCATCACTCCATTGATAAAATGATAACATTAGTTTGAGTTGAATCTTTCCATTTAACCTCAAAATGGACGAGTACGTTGCGAGTGCAAAATTTCAAAGAGAATTTGGATTTTATGTCTGTATCTAAGGGTGTGTGTGGTCGTTTTCCGCCTCGAATTTGCAATATATATATATATATATATATATACCAACATGATTGATGAAAAATGAGTTATCACATCGTGCTCTAAGTAATGAGGAGAGAACCAACTCACCAAAGTATCATGAAATAATCATGTACAAAGTACTCTTATAGTAATATAGACTGGACCCATTTACACGGCATTCGCCTTTCATTTACAATGACATAAAGACCGATGATTTATTTAACAATTAAATTCATACTTGATGTTTAACCATAGGTTGGGATTCATATCTAGTGATCAGTCATTCAAAAAATTACTTTGTTGAACACTACTCTGATTCTACGCACAAGTACTTTGAAGTTGATATTAAAAAGATGCTGGAGTTCGTCATTGACAATATCTTCGTGGTGTTTGGTGATCAGGTCTTCCAACAGTATGTTGGAAATCCATGGGCACGAATTGTGCTTCTTTATTAGTTGACCTCTTTTTTGTTTATTCATATGATGCAGAATTTATTCAAAAGCTTCTATATGAGAAGAAATATATTCTTGCTGTGGCCTTCAACCCGACATTTAGATATATCGACGAGTTTTATTATGCTGGCAATGAAGAAAACACAGCTGTGACAGAACCTTGTCAGCCTGCCATATCAACATGCATCAACATGTCAACTTCCTTGCAAACTGAGGAAAAATGTAAGTGCATGTATGCCAGTTAAGAACTGCATACAATAACCAACATAAATTGAAAATAACAGTTTATTCAATTAGATTGTGAAAGTAACAGAAGTATATTTTGCTTAAATTCGAGCCAAGTTCTTTCATAAAATCAACATCAGGACGAATTCTTTCAATGTGCATTTCTTTTCGAGTAAAAGCAAGAAAATCACAAAAGTTTACTCCAGTGATCATAAGTTGCCCTTGGACTTGACAATAGTATGCATGTGACTTTTTCAAATGAGTTTTACCATCAGTTTCATGTAAACAAAAGTTTGGGAGAGAGAGAGATTCTTCAATGGTCATGTCTCTGGCTGAGTAAGGGCACTTGATTTCAATAATCCCACTTGTTCCTTCATCGCAGACAATTCCATCTGGTGTAGCTCCAAGAAATGGAAATTCCGGACTAACACACAGTCCACAGTCATGCACATGTAATGCCTGCCTTTTAACATACATCTCCCTGGCCTTTTTTTCATTTGCAATTCCATATGAGGTTGAAGTAGCAGTGAATGGTTTTGGGTCTAAAATAGATCTGACATACTTTAAAGAAATTGATTTTCTGTGTAATATTTCATAAAATTTGGATGCTGTGAGGCGGGTTTTTCTCTCTATATGCCATCTCTGCGAATTAGATTGTTCTTGTGTTCCTTCCTGAATTTCATGAGCTTTGTTGAAGTCTATTGTTAGGGATCCAAGCAGTTGTTTACATTCATGTGGTAGTGAAATAGGACAAGTATAGGGCAATTTCAGATCTCCACATTTTGTATCCACCATCTTGTGTACTTGAGGCTCATAGAAAGGTGCCTGTTAAAAGAGTTAATCATTAGGATCCATTCATAAAAATAATCTATTACTGATTTGCAATCTATTTCAGGGGTTGAACCTATGGATATGTTACTACTGGCAGCAGAGAACAAGAATATTTTGGAAGAGCGTAAAATTTTGAATGATAAACTTCAAGCTGTATATGGAGCATATGATCAACTATACCAAAAGACCTACACAAAGAAGATAAATGTGAAAGTGCAAGCTGAACTTTCCACCGAATTTAATATTGATGTCATTATACAAAATGAAAAGCAATTTAAATATTACACGGGTTTAACACCAGAGCAGTTCCTTGGAGTTTATACATTTTTTGTGCCGAATGAACAGGTTATCCCAATACAGTTTCCATCTAACAGAAAAAAAGAAGTTATGACATTGAATTTGAAGAGTCAGTTATTTTTAACAATTATGAAACTGAGACATGATTTTCATTATTCTGACTTGGCTTATAGATTTAAAATCAGTAAACAGACAACAAATGTCATTTTTACACACTGGATCAATTACATGTTTTTGAGATTTGGAGAGCTTTCTTTCTGGCCTCATAGAGATGTCATAAAAGAAAATATGCCGTCCAAATTTAAAGAAGAGTTTCCAACAACTTTTGGAATTCTTGACTGCACAGAAATAAAAATAAACAAACCATCATCACTTAAGGCCCAATCACAAACCTACAGTGACTACAAAAGCTGCAATACTATGAAAGGTTTAGTGGTGTGTGATCCAAGGGGATCAGTTATTTTCACTTCAATGTTATTCAGTGGTGGTATATCTGACAAGGACATTTTTGTTCGATCTAATTTTAAAGAAATGCTCAAAGACTTGTTGGACGAGGGTTATCTACTCCAAGGAGATGGACTAATGGCAGATAAAGGATTCAACATCGAGGAGGAAGTTGAGAAATGTGGACTGCAACTTAACATTCCACCCTTTGCAACCGTAGGAAAACAAATGACCAAGCGTGATGCTTTACTTACAAAAAAAATTGCTAAACATAGAGTTCATGTTGAGAAGGCAATCGAAAGAATTAAACGATTTAAAATCTTAAGTGGCAAATTTAAACTCTTTATTCACCCTGATCAACCAAATATGGTTTGTGCTATGCTTTCAAATTTTTTTCATCCTTACATTAAAAACAAAACCTGAGTCTGACAATATTATACATTATTCGTAAATGAGAAGTGCACTGTATTTTGAGGTACACCCAACAATTTATTGAATTTATATGTATGGATCATTATGTGCCTTATATAATAAAGTATGATAAATTTGAATGTCATTTATTTTAAAAGAGTCTGATACTGAGTTAATGAAATGAATTTATTTTATCTCTGTGAGTGTGAGACATAAATCATATCTGACAGTCAGTATATTATGAGTTCAGCACATATATATGGAAGTAAAAGATTTTAATGCTTACATGCGTGCTTAAACCACTTCCTATTCCAACTTCCCCCAAATGTGTCACCTTTTTCTTCTTGGGATTTGACACCAAGTAGCTTATTGGCAATCCTTTTAAGGCCTTCAGATGGTTAACATCTTCCTCATTCACATTAAACCTCCTACAAAAATCAATTTACATCATTACATACACACCAAATTAATAGATTATAATTAATAATTTTAAAGACTTTTAATTACCTGCATCCAGTCAAAATATTTTCTACAGGCTTTTGTTTCCTGTCTGGATGGGGTTTGATGATGCAAATTTGGGGGGCAGCTGCACTCTCAATCTTGCTTCCTCTTGGTACAGACCATTGCTGAGGCAAACTAGTACAGGTTAAGTTGTCAGGAACTGCTTTAAACCCCATCAAAATCCAATGCTGAAGAGCCATCAGCAAGCCGATAATATGGGAACACGACCCACTGGCTCTGAAGAAGACCAAAAAAAAAAAAAAAAAGAAGATAGAAATCTAGCGCTACTGCAGTATTTTTCATAGAAAAAAATATTCGCCTGATTCAGAATTCACATGCATAACATTTGCTCAACTTACCCCGCAGTGCACAAGCAATGTGCCAAATCCAAGGAACCTGGCGTTATGTCCAGATTTATGGAATGTGGAGAGTCATTTTTACGTTGAGAACGATGACATTTTGCCGAAATGCGTACTTCATTCTCCTTGTCGCTTTTGTACATTTTCACTCTTTGGAAATAGTTTTCACAGTAATATCTAAAGCCTTGTTGTTTCGCTTTCAAAGACACTTCTTCCGTAATATATTTCTCAGATATATCCGCCGGTAAATCTCATAAAACTGCCAAAATTTGTTGCTCTTTACATTTCCTCGCCATGCTGTCACGGACGCTGTTTGTCTAACCTCAGCATTCGTGACGTAGATAGTAAAAAGGGGTGGGGCTTATAGAAGATGCGGCGATTCGCGAATTCAAATCGGGACACCATAAGTCCAGTATGTTTTGTTTTTTTTTTATTAATCTAATACGTTATTTTTATATTTCTTTTATACTTGTTTTTTTATTCACTCTGACAAGGTATCATGTTCTTTTTCATATTTGGTCATCTTCTAGCGTAGTCTTCGGTAGAATTCATAACAGAGATGAAGTTATGTTGCCAATTGAAAAAAATGGGTTCTCTAAATTTAAAATCATTTGAAATAAGTGCTTTCAGGTCCTCATTTGCAACTCTATCACCATCACAAGTAATGGCATGTCCAGCTGGACAATAGTTAAAAGAAGACTAAGAACAAAAACACATGTGGATTATGTATAATGGTCTATATCTGGGCACTTAGAGTGTTAATTAAAAAGTTTGGGTGCGATATTACAAATATATTTGCTTAGACTTGAGCTTGAAATCTGCTGGAATACAAGACTGCACTTTTTTTATGACGAAGTATATTTGCTTAGTTTGACGGCCTATATCTCTTTGTTAGTAAATTTAAGTTTAAGGAACTGTCGACATGATTTAGAAGGATTATCATCCATAATCCGCGATGGTTTAAAGAACATGGGCAATATTCATAATCATACAATTCAGTCTAAAATATATTATCTCATATCATGTCTCTCTCAGTTCAAAGTCTCTTTCATCTTTGAAGCAGCTTCTTGAATACACAGTCGAGTCCACTGATGCATACAACTTCGAGAATCTGGCTATGCTGAAAAAATATCCTTCTTTCTAGAATTTTTGAGATATATCATAGTTTTTTGTCTTCGCGCTTTCATTTTCGCTATAATATTTATTTTGTCGATTTCTTCTATTTTCTTTAAGAATAAAACTTACATTTTATATAGGTTGTATAAATCACTTAAAGAATTCCTTGGATATCGTACACGAACATGAGCAGCACAATGCATTGTCAGGGGTTACTTCCGTGTTGTGTTCTTCACGCACCGCGATGCATTGACATACATTGCACATAGCCAATGTAAAACTACATTTGACATGCTTTCGGCTATGAAATTAAGGGGGGGGGGGGATCAAGCCACACTTTAATGCTTTAAAATTTAATATAACTATAGAAAAATTGATACTACCCCTAACAGGTCATATGAACTTATTCTGTACTAACGTTATCACGATGGCATTATGTTTAAAATAGTAAGACATTTTTAAACCGAGGCAAGTTTCTGACAAATGAATTGATGTTACAAATATTTCTAGTTTGAAGTCAGTATTTCGCAAATTGTATGGTCGTTATAATGATCTTATCTGCATATACAACCTATTGTTTGGTTGAATCTTGTCCGAGCTGTTTTATACCATTAAACTGTTGGGCCGTTCTTTACATACTGATTTTGATTACGGATTACTCCTAATCGGGATGGAAGGCTCATATTGGGTGTGACAGATCTCTTACTTCTCTCGGGCGTCTGATTCCACCTCTAGAATATCCAGGAATCAGTGTTTGCTTTACTCGTGACTTCGTATTCTTTATTGGAATTCTGAGATTAATCACTCTTCGTTATCTTCACCTTTTTATATAGAAGATTTGATATACATCCACATTAGAAATAAAGCGTATGGAAATTTAGATTCTTGAACTATTGTTAACCATGAAGCACACTTTGGAATAGTGCGAATATTTATAAAGAAAATACTGTCATATCGTATAAAGAGTTTTTCTGAAAGTGGCAAAACCACTCCATAATGCCGAAATTAACGGGTTTCATTTTCAAATTTCCATTCCGGTTGAGTTTATTTCTGAGTTTTGATTTTTCTTATGATACAACTACTTGTCTGGATATATATATATATATATATATATATATATATATATATATATATATATTCTTTGATTTTTGACCAGTGACACTTTTTATTTAAGCTAACGACATCAATATTTTGGACTTGAGCCAAAGTATTTTGATAAATACATTATTTGACTTTCTGAATGAAAATCTGATTTTTGGTTTCATTTATCCTCAAAATGAACGATGGGACTATATTTGAATATTCGTAACCGGAAGATCGTGAGTTCGAGTCCCTCTCGTGGCATAGGCTCGTCAAACGTAAGACAAATGACCCATTCACTCAAAATCTGAGCCTACGAGAAGCGTTTATCGAAGTTGTAGAACTTGTTTGTTAATAGTCGTAAAATGAATCGTCGTGAAATGAATAAAGTTTAATTTTAAACGTAAGAAGTAAACATAGGTAGTGATTGCTCCTTCGCCAGACATTCGGCATTTAAAAGTGAGAATCACCGGTCTTTCGGATATGACCTTCGACTAAAAACGAAGGTCCCTTGTCGCAGCAGGCGTTGTCACATTAAAAAGCCGTCATTGCTACGTCCGTGAGCGCTAAGTGTACGTCCAAATTTATGGTACTTCATCTACAACTGTTAAGTCTTAATATGAGTAAAACATTTTTGACGGGACGTAAAACATTCTTGACGGGACCTGAACATTTCTGACGTGACGTAAAACAACCAACCAACAAAATTTGAATATTAGAGATTTTACAGTCTTTACGAAAATTTATATATTCCAATCATTCCAAGATGCCTGTATGTGTTTGTTTAATCAAACATTTATATTAACATTTAATTACATATTAGATACTAGATCATATGGACTTATCATGCATTAACGTTATTACTATGGCAATATTTTTAAAAGAGTAAGAAACATAGAAGATATGATATACATCCTCGTGAAATAAAGCATAAGAAACTTTCAATCCTCAAAGTTTTATTGACGTGAAGTACACCATGGAATCTACCGAATATTTACAAAACTTGTATATCGTTGAGAGTGTCTCCTCTAATTTCTGACAAGTGACACAGACACCTATGACATTATACTTGAGTTAGTTTTCTCAATAAGAGCCTTCGATTTCTGACCAGTGACAGGTACACTTTCAATATTCACTTAAATCGATATTTTGGACTTGAGCCAATACATTCTATAGATAAAATTTTACTTTCAGTTTGAATTTCCAAATGAAAATCTTAATTTTGTTTTCATTTATCCTCAAAAGGAACGACCACACTGCATTTGAAAATACAAGATTTCACAACCTACGTGGAACATGATGTACAACAAAATTTTACCGAAAAAGAATATTCCAACATTCCAAAGTTCGTTTAAGGAAATATTGATATTTACATTTTGTGAACTCCTATTATGAAACTTGGGGAAATATACACCATATAAGATGGTCTTTGGCATTTGCTCGTCGTATGATGGGAATGGAAGTTGGCGCGCCCTATTCTCATCATGCGGATTGAAACAATTATCATTTCTCCGATGAGTGACATTGGGGCCCTGAAGTCACTCCTTGGAGAAGTGATAGTTGTTTTTAGTGATTGATCATTTATTGCTTTCCGCCACACTCAACAATTTTTCAGTTATCTAGTGGCGTCCAGTTTTTGTTGGTGGAGGAGAGAACCCAGATACAATGTACCTGGAAAGAGACAACCGACCTTCCTCAAGTAAACTGGCAAACTTGCTCACATAACGTCGCGGCCGAGATTCGAACACGCGCCGATAGAGGTGAGAGGCTTTGTGATTTTGAGCCCGATGCTCTAACCACTCGGCCACGGAGGCCCCCTGTTTTTAGTGTTATTGTTGTCTAAGCTGTATAGTTTTATATATAGTAACTGCACTGTCTGAATCATTGAGCAAACTTGCTGATAATTCTGAAAGCAATGAACAAACTTAATCAAAGAGTAAAATGATATAGATTTGTAAAATGAATCACGTGTCTATGACTTCATCCAAAAATGAAAAACCGAGCAGTTTGAAACAAAGATGATTTCATTTTGATGACTGATTTTTGATATTCATGTTGCTTTAATTTGTTGGGGATCGTAACAAACAGCATGAAATTTCCCAAAATTTAAGGTAGCTCACTACACCAAGACGAATACTTGTTATGACATACGTCACAAGATGGTAAAATTATTTGTACAGCTACTATCGTAGCTCATTGGATAAAATGTCAGGTCACTGAACTGCAGATTCTGAGTTCAAATCCACCAGAATGTTTTGTTTATATTTGCTGAGATTATTTTTGGAAATCGTATTTTTAATCCCAAATTGCATATTTTTGCCTGTTTGACATACATTCTTCGTACATATCATCATATCCTACATAATTTAGATAATTTCGTACTGATTTGAGAAACTCTTTAAATTATCATTGATAAGGCAATACCTGTATGAAACAGATTAAAGTATTTTGATATAGTTTCAAAATACAATTCAGTATTTGAATAGTTCTGCTAACCTTATTTATAATGTTTCTACTCTTCAACCTGAAAATAATGAATTCAGGACCATGCACTTGTGCTATTATTTTCGACAACTTTTCATGTAGAAACTCTATTCATACCGCATATTTATTTACTGCATTCCACCTGGTCGTAAATATCTGAGTCGTATTAAGTAGAACTTAATTGAATTTAGTCTAGTCAATGAAATTAAATAAAAATATCAGATGCACGAGGGCTGTTCGACATGAAATGTGTTTTGTACCACAGTGCGATAAGGCTTTGGACGATTTCGTGGATTATGATACTCTTGAATAACTCTATTCAATACCTTTCCAACGGTATAAAAATGAGACTTCGAATCCACATAGTTTTATACGATTAATTGATTGATTATTTGTTGTTTTCCGCCACACTCAACAATTTTTCAGTTATCTGGTGGCGTCCAGGTTTTATTGTTGGAGGAGAGACCCAGATACAATGTACCCGGGAAGAGACCACCGACTTTCCGAAAGTAAACTGGCAAACTTTGTCACATATATCGGTACGAGCGAGAATCGAACCCACACCGACTAGAGGTGAGATGCCTTGTGATTTTGAGCGCGATGCTCTAACCACTCGGCCACGGAGGCCCCTTGAAAATACGAAAGATTTCTGCCAGATGGATACCGCATATATTGACAGATGACCAAAAAAACGGGAAAGAGTACAAACCGTTAAGCAATTGCTCAAAATGTTTCCCAAATTCTATCAAAGACAATTTGCAAACATTGTCACTGGTGACGAAACATGGGGTCACTATTTTGAACCAGTAAGAAAAACTAGAAACAAAATATGGCTAACTAAACACGGTAGAAGGCCTGTAGTTGCCACAAGAACCATAAGCACAAAGAGGTTCTTTATTGCATATTCTCATGTGATGGTATAGCCGTGCAAATTCCGGTGTCGAAGGGCAAAAGTGTTACAGGTCGGTATTACCGAGATGTTATACTAAAAACGCTCAAGAAATATTATCATAAACGACGCTCTGTCTAAAGCCTGACAGAGTCTGTCTAAGTCGCATGGGGCTAGATCTGGAGAGTATGGGTGTGGTAAGACGGTACCCTTCTCCGACTTCTAAAATTGGTTCACAAGCTCAGATCTATGTGATGGAGCATTATTATGAATTAGACTTTCTTGCCACACCCATACTCTCCAGATCTAGCCCCATGCGACTTTTTCCATTTTCCAAAACTTAAAAAGTTCTTATCTGGTCGTCGTTACAAGTCCCGACAAGCCCTTGGCTTAACCATCAGTCAGTGCCTCAGAGGTCTATCTAAATCAGCGTATCGTGACGCATATCAGAAAAGGATTCAGAGATTGAAATTATATATTTCAAACCGCGGATACTATTTTGAAAGGATGTAACGTTCATTGCACTACTTGATTGGGACGCTTTTGAGATATCGTACAAAACATTACATATCGAACAACCCTCGTACATATTCAATATTCAAAGGTTACAAAAGTAAGCTTTATGGGGTTAAAAGAAGGATGATTTCCTCTTTGTGTATCCTGATGAGTGATGTTATAACATATTTGGTATAATACAGTTTTTTAATATTTCGAATGTTTACAAAATTTAGATATTCTGGAGAGTACTTTCTCTGAGATTAAGATGTTTGTTTTCGATTTATTTCAATCCAGTTACGTGATTGAAAAAAGGTATTGATCCTTTTCTACGTCTATATACCACAAAGACAACGGATGCAGGATATCTTGAACCTCATCACTCCATTGATAAAATGATAACATTAGTTTGAGTTGAATCTTTCCATTTAACCTCAAAATGGACGAGTACGTTGCGAGTGCAAAATTTCAAAGAGAATTTGGATTTTATGTCTGTATCTAAGGGTGTGTGTGGTCGTTTTCCGCCTCGAATTTGCAATATATATATATATATATATATATACCAACATGATTGATGAAAAATGAGTTATCACATCGTGCTCTAAGTAATGAGGAGAGAACCAACTCACCAAAGTATCATGAAATAATCATGTACAAAGTACTCTTATAGTAATATAGACTGGACCCATTTACACGGCATTCGCCTTTCATTTACAATGACATAAAGACCGATGATTTATTTAACAATTAAATTCATACTTGATGTTTAACCATAGGTTGGGATTCATATCTAGTGATCAGTCATTCAAAAAATTACTTTGTTGAACACTACTCTGATTCTACGCACAAGTACTTTGAAGTTGATATTAAAAAGATGCTGGAGTTCGTCATTGACAATATCTTCGTGGTGTTTGGTGATCAGGTCTTCCAACAGTATGTTGGAAATCCATGGGCACGAATTGTGCTTCTTTATTAGTTGACCTCTTTTTTGTTTATTCATATGATGCAGAATTTATTCAAAAGCTTCTATATGAGAAGAAATATATTCTTGCTGTGGCCTTCAACCCGACATTTAGATATATCGACGAGTTTTATTATGCTGGCAATGAAGAAAACACAGCTGTGACAGAACCTTGTCAGCCTGCCATATCAACATGCATCAACATGTCAACTTCCTTGCAAACTGAGGAAAAATGTAAGTGCATGTATGCCAGTTAAGAACTGCATACAATAACCAACATAAATTGAAAATAACAGTTTATTCAATTAGATTGTGAAAGTAACAGAAGTATATTTTGCTTAAATTCGAGCCAAGTTCTTTCATAAAATCAACATCAGGACGAATTCTTTCAATGTGCATTTCTTTTCGAGTAAAAGCAAGAAAATCACAAAAGTTTACTCCAGTGATCATAAGTTGCCCTTGGACTTGACAATAGTATGCATGTGACTTTTTCAAATGAGTTTTACCATCAGTTTCATGTAAACAAAAGTTTGGGAGAGAGAGAGATTCTTCAATGGTCATGTCTCTGGCTGAGTAAGGGCACTTGATTTCAATAATCCCACTTGTTCCTTCATCGCAGACAATTCCATCTGGTGTAGCTCCAAGAAATGGAAATTCCGGACTAACACACAGTCCACAGTCATGCACATGTAATGCCTGCCTTTTAACATACATCTCCCTGGCCTTTTTTTCATTTGCAATTCCATATGAGGTTGAAGTAGCAGTGAATGGTTTTGGGTCTAAAATAGATCTGACATACTTTAAAGAAATTGATTTTCTGTGTAATATTTCATAAAATTTGGATGCTGTGAGGCGGGTTTTTCTCTCTATATGCCATCTCTGCGAATTAGATTGTTCTTGTGTTCCTTCCTGAATTTCATGAGCTTTGTTGAAGTCTATTGTTAGGGATCCAAGCAGTTGTTTACATTCATGTGGTAGTGAAATAGGACAAGTATAGGGCAATTTCAGATCTCCACATTTTGTATCCACCATCTTGTGTACTTGAGGCTCATAGAAAGGTGCCTGTTAAAAGAGTTAATCATTAGGATCCATTCATAAAAATAATCTATTACTGATTTGCAATCTATTTCAGGGGTTGAACCTATGGATATGTTACTACTGGCAGCAGAGAACAAGAATATTTTGGAAGAGCGTAAAATTTTGAATGATAAACTTCAAGCTGTATATGGAGCATATGATCAACTATACCAAAAGACCTACACAAAGAAGATAAATGTGAAAGTGCAAGCTGAACTTTCCACCGAATTTAATATTGATGTCATTATACAAAATGAAAAGCAATTTAAATATTACACGGGTTTAACACCAGAGCAGTTCCTTGGAGTTTATACATTTTTTGTGCCGAATGAACAGGTTATCCCAATACAGTTTCCATCTAACAGAAAAAAAGAAGTTATGACATTGAATTTGAAGAGTCAGTTATTTTTAACAATTATGAAACTGAGACATGATTTTCATTATTCTGACTTGGCTTATAGATTTAAAATCAGTAAACAGACAACAAATGTCATTTTTACACACTGGATCAATTACATGTTTTTGAGATTTGGAGAGCTTTCTTTCTGGCCTCATAGAGATGTCATAAAAGAAAATATGCCGTCCAAATTTAAAGAAGAGTTTCCAACAACTTTTGGAATTCTTGACTGCACAGAAATAAAAATAAACAAACCATCATCACTTAAGGCCCAATCACAAACCTACAGTGACTACAAAAGCTGCAATACTATGAAAGGTTTAGTGGTGTGTGATCCAAGGGGATCAGTTATTTTCACTTCAATGTTATTCAGTGGTGGTATATCTGACAAGGACATTTTTGTTCGATCTAATTTTAAAGAAATGCTCAAAGACTTGTTGGACGAGGGTTATCTACTCCAAGGAGATGGACTAATGGCAGATAAAGGATTCAACATCGAGGAGGAAGTTGAGAAATGTGGACTGCAACTTAACATTCCACCCTTTGCAACCGTAGGAAAACAAATGACCAAGCGTGATGCTTTACTTACAAAAAAAATTGCTAAACATAGAGTTCATGTTGAGAAGGCAATCGAAAGAATTAAACGATTTAAAATCTTAAGTGGCAAATTTAAACTCTTTATTCACCCTGATCAACCAAATATGGTTTGTGCTATGCTTTCAAATTTTTTTCATCCTTACATTAAAAACAAAACCTGAGTCTGACAATATTATACATTATTCGTAAATGAGAAGTGCACTGTATTTTGAGGTACACCCAACAATTTATTGAATTTATATGTATGGATCATTATGTGCCTTATATAATAAAGTATGATAAATTTGAATGTCATTTATTTTAAAAGAGTCTGATACTGAGTTAATGAAATGAATTTATTTTATCTCTGTGAGTGTGAGACATAAATCATATCTGACAGTCAGTATATTATGAGTTCAGCACATATATATGGAAGTAAAAGATTTTAATGCTTACATGCGTGCTTAAACCACTTCCTATTCCAACTTCCCCCAAATGTGTCACCTTTTTCTTCTTGGGATTTGACACCAAGTAGCTTATTGGCAATCCTTTTAAGGCCTTCAGATGGTTAACATCTTCCTCATTCACATTAAACCTCCTACAAAAATCAATTTACATCATTACATACACACCAAATTAATAGATTATAATTAATAATTTTAAAGACTTTTAATTACCTGCATCCAGTCAAAATATTTTCTACAGGCTTTTGTTTCCTGTCTGGATGGGGTTTGATGATGCAAATTTGGGGGGCAGCTGCACTCTCAATCTTGCTTCCTCTTGGTACAGACCATTGCTGAGGCAAACTAGTACAGGTTAAGTTGTCAGGAACTGCTTTAAACCCCATCAAAATCCAATGCTGAAGAGCCATCAGCAAGCCGATAATATGGGAACACGACCCACTGGCTCTGAAGAAGACCAAAAAAAAAAAAAAAAAAGAAGATAGAAATCTAGCGCTACTGCAGTATTTTTCATAGAAAAAAATATTCGCCTGATTCAGAATTCACATGCATAACATTTGCTCAACTTACCCCGCAGTGCACAAGCAATGTGCCAAATCCAAGGAACCTGGCGTTATGTCCAGATTTATGGAATGTGGAGAGTCATTTTTACGTTGAGAACGATGACATTTTGCCGAAATGCGTACTTCATTCTCCTTGTCGCTTTTGTACATTTTCACTCTTTGGAAATAGTTTTCACAGTAATATCTAAAGCCTTGTTGTTTCGCTTTCAAAGACACTTCTTCCGTAATATATTTCTCAGATATATCCGCCGATAAATCTCATAAAACTGCCAAAATTTGTTGCTCTTTACATTTCCTCGCCATGCTGTCACGGACGCTGTTTGTCTAACCTCAGCATTCGTGACGTAGATAGTAAAAAGGGGTGGGGCTTATAGAAGATGCGGCGATTCGCGAATTCAAATCGGGACACCATAAGTCCAGTATGTTTTGTTTTTTTTTTTATTAATCTAATACGTTATTTTTATATTTCTTTTATACTTGTTTTTTTATTCACTCTGACAAGGTATCATGTTCTTTTTCATATTTGGTCATCTTCTAGCGTAGTCTTCGGTAGAATTCATAACAGAGATGAAGTTATGTTGCCAATTGAAAAAAATGGGTTCTCTAAATTTAAAATCATTTGAAATAAGTGCTTTCAGGTCCTCATTTGCAACTCTATCACCATCACAAGTAATGGCATGTCCAGCTGGACAATAGTTAAAAGAAGACTAAGAACAAAAACACATGTGGATTATGTATAATGGTCTATATCTGGGCACTTAGAGTGTTAATTAAAAAGTTTGGGTGCGATATTACAAATATATTTGCTTAGACTTGAGCTTGAAATCTGCTGGAATACAAGACTGCACTTTTTTTATGACGAAGTATATTTGCTTAGTTTGACGGCCTATATCTCTTTGTTAGTAAATTTAAGTTTAAGGAACTGTCGACATGATTTAGAAGGATTATCATCCATAATCCGCGATGGTTTAAAGAACATGGGCAATATTCATAATCATACAATTCAGTCTAAAATATATTATCTCATATCATGTCTCTCTCAGTTCAAAGTCTCTTTCATCTTTGAAGCAGCTTCTTGAATACACAGTCGAGTCCACTGATGCATACAACTTCGAGAATCTGGCTATGCTGAAAAAATATCCTTCTTTCTAGAATTTTTGAGATATATCATAGTTTTTTGTCTTCGCGCTTTCATTTTCGCTATAATATTTATTTTGTCGATTTCTTCTATTTTCTTTAAGAATAAAACTTACATTTTATATAGGTTGTATAAATCACTTAAAGAATTCCTTGGATATCGTACACGAACATGAGCAGCACAATGCATTGTCAGGGGTTACTTCCGTGTTGTGTTCTTCACGCACCGCGATGCATTGACATACATTGCACATAGCCAATGTAAAACTACATTTGACATGCTTTCGGCTATGAAATTAAGGGGGGGGGGATCAAGCCACACTTTAATGCTTTAAAATTTAATATAACTATAGAAAAATTGATACTACCCCTAACAGGTCATATGAACTTATTCTGTACTAACGTTATCACGATGGCATTATGTTTAAAATAGTAAGACATTTTTAAACCGAGGCAAGTTTCTGACAAATGAATTGATGTTACAAATATTTCTAGTTTGAAGTCAGTATTTCGCAAATTGTATGGTCGTTATAATGATCTTATCTGCATATACAACCTATTGTTTGGTTGAATCTTGTCCGAGCTGTTTTATACCATTAAACTGTTGGGCCGTTCTTTACATACTGATTTTGATTACGGATTACTCCTAATCGGGATGGAAGGCTCATATTGGGTGTGACAGATCTCTTACTTCTCTCGGGCGTCTGATTCCACCTCTAGAATATCCAGGAATCAGTGTTTGCTTTACTCGTGACTTCGTATTCTTTATTGGAATTCTGAGATTAATCACTCTTCGTTATCTTCACCTTTTTATATAGAAGATTTGATATACATCCACATTAGAAATAAAGCGTATGGAAATTTAGATTCTTGAACTATTGTTAACCATGAAGCACACTTTGGAATAGTGCGAATATTTATAAAGAAAATACTGTCATATCGTATAAAGAGTTTTTCTGAAAGTGGCAAAACCACTCCATAATGCCGAAATTAACGGGTTTCATTTTCAAATTTCCATTCCGGTTGAGTTTATTTCTGAGTTTTGATTTTTCTTATGATACAACTACTTGTCTGGATATATATATATATATATATATATATATATATATATATATATATATATATTCTTTGATTTTTGACCAGTGACACTTTTTATTTAAGCTAACGACATCAATATTTTGGACTTGAGCCAAAGTATTTTGATAAATACATTATTTGACTTTCTGAATGAAAATCTGATTTTTGGTTTCATTTATCCTCAAAATGAACGATGGGACTATATTTGAATATTCGTAACCGGAAGATCGTGAGTTCGAGTCCCTCTCGTGGCATAGGCTCGTCAAACGTAAGACAAATGACCCATTCACTCAAAATCTGAGCCTACGAGAAGCGTTTATCGAAGTTGTAGAACTTGTTTGTTAATAGTCGTAAAATGAATCGTCGTGAAATGAATAAAGTTTAATTTTAAACGTAAGAAGTAAACATAGGTAGTGATTGCTCCTTCGCCAGACATTCGGCATTTAAAAGTGAGAATCACCGGTCTTTCGGATATGACCTTCGACTAAAAACGAAGGTCCCTTGTCGCAGCAGGCGTTGTCACATTAAAAAGCCGTCATTGCTACGTCCGTGAGCGCTAAGTGTACGTCCAAATTTATGGTACTTCATCTACAACTGTTAAGTCTTAATATGAGTAAAACATTTTTGACGGGACGTAAAACATTCTTGACGGGACCTGAACATTTCTGACGTGACGTAAAACAACCAACCAACAAAATTTGAATATTAGAGATTTTACAGTCTATACGAAAATTTATATATTCCAATCATTCCAAGATGCCTGTATGTGTTTGTTTAATCAAACATTTATATTAACATTTAATTACATATTAGATACTAGATCATATGGACTTATCATGCATTAACGTTATTACTATGGCAATATTTTTAAAAGAGTAAGAAACATAGAAGATATGATATACATCCTCGTGAAATAAAGCATAAGAAACTTTCAATCCTCAAAGTTTTATTGACGTGAAGTACACCATGGAATCTACCGAATATTTACAAAACTTGTATATCGTTGAGAGTGTCTCCTCTAATTTCTGACAAGTGACACAGACACCTATGACATTATACTTGAGTTAGTTTTCTCAATAAGAGCCTTCGATTTCTGACCAGTGACAGGTACACTTTCAATATTCACTTAAATCGATATTTTGGACTTGAGCCAATACATTCTATAGATAAAATTTTACTTTCAGTTTGAATTTCCAAATGAAAATCTTAATTTTGTTTTCATTTATCCTCAAAAGGAACGACCACACTGCATTTGAAAATACAAGATTTCACAACCTACGTGGAACATGATGTACAACAAAATTTTACCGAAAAAGAATATTCCAACATTCCAAAGTTCGTTTAAGGAAATATTGATATTTACATTTTGTGAACTCCTATTATGAAACTTGGGGAAATATACACCATATAAGATGGTCTTTGGCATTTGCTCGTCGTATGATGGGAATGGAAGTTGGCGCGCCCTATTCTCATCATGCGGATTGAAACAATTATCATTTCTCCGATGAGTGACATTGGGGCCCTGAAGTCACTCCTTGGAGAAGTGATAGTTGTTTTTAGTGATTGATCATTTATTGCTTTCCGCCACACTCAACAATTTTTCAGTTATCTAGTGGCGTCCAGTTTTTGTTGGTGGAGGAGAGAACCCAGATACAATGTACCTGGAAAGAGACAACCGACCTTCCTCAAGTAAACTGGCAAACTTGCTCACATAACGTCGCGGCCGAGATTCGAACACGCGCCGATAGAGGTGAGAGGCTTTGTGATTTTGAGCCCGATGCTCTAACCACTTGGCCACGGAGGCCCCCTGTTTTTAGTGTTATTGTTGTCTAAGCTGTATAGTTTTATATATAGTAACTGCACTGTCTGAATCATTGAGCAAACTTGCTGATAATTCTGAAAGCAATGAACAAACTTAATCAAAGAGTAAAATGATATAGATTTGTAAAATGAATCACGTGTCTATGACTTCATCCAAAAATGAAAAACCGAGCAGTTTGAAACAAAGATGATTTCATTTTGATGACTGATTTTTGATATTCATGTTGCTTTAATTTGTTGGGGATCGTAACAAACAGCATGAAATTTCCCAAAATTTAAGGTAGCTCACTACACCAAGACGAATACTTGTTATGACATACGTCACAAGATGGTAAAATTATTTGTACAGCTACTATCGTAGCTCATTGGATAAAATGTCAGGTCACTGAACTGCAGATTCTGAGTTCAAATCCACCAGAATGTTTTGTTTATATTTGCTGAGATTATTTTTGGAAATCGTATTTTTAATCCCAAATTGCATATTTTTGCCTGTTTGACATACATTCTTCGTACATATCATCATATCCTACATAATTTAGATAATTTCGTACTGATTTGAGAAACTCTTTAAATTATCATTGATAAGGCAATACCTGTATGAAACAGATTAAAGTATTTTGATATAGTTTCAAAATACAATTCAGTATTTGAATAGTTCTGCTAACCTTATTTATAATGTTTCTACTCTTCAACCTGAAAATAATGAATTCAGGACCATGCACTTGTGCTATTATTTTCGACAACTTTTCATGTAGAAACTCTATTCATACCGCATATTTATTTACTGCATTCCACCTGGTCGTAAATATCTGAGTCGTATTAAGTAGAACTTAATTGAATTTAGTCTAGTCAATGAAATTAAATAAAAATATCAGATGCACGAGGGCTGTTCGACATGAAATGTGTTTTGTACCACAGTGCGATAAGGCTTTGGACGATTTCGTGGATTATGATACTCTTGAATAACTCTATTCAATACCTTTCCAACGGTATAAAAATGAGACTTCGAATCCACATAGTTTTATACGATTAATTGATTGATTATTTGTTGTTTTCCGCCACACTCAACAATTTTTCAGTTATCTGGTGGCGTCCAGGTTTTATTGTTGGAGGAGAGACCCAGATACAATGTACCCGGGAAGAGACCACCGACTTTCCGAAAGTAAACTGGCAAACTTTGTCACATATATCGGTACGAGCGAGAATCGAACCCACACCGACTAGAGGTGAGATGCCTTGTGATTTTGAGCGCGATGCTCTAACCACTCGGCCACGGAGGCCCCTTGAAAATACGAAAGATTTCTGCCAGATGGATACCGCATATATTGACAGATGACCAAAAAAACGGGAAAGAGTACAAACCGTTAAGCAATTGCTCAAAATGTTTCCCAAATTCTATCAAAGACAATTTGCAAACATTGTCACTGGTGACGAAACATGGGGTCACTATTTTGAACCAGTAAGAAAAACTAGAAACAAAATATGGCTAACTAAACACGGTAGAAGGCCTGTAGTTGCCACAAGAACCATAAGCACAAAGAGGTTCTTTATTGCATATTCTCATGTGATGGTATAGCCGTGCAAATTCCGGTGTCGAAGGGCAAAAGTGTTACAGGTCGGTATTACCGAGATGTTATACTAAAAACGCTCAAGAAATATTATCATAAACGACGCTCTGTCTAAAGCCTGACAGAGTCTGTCTAAGTCGCATGGGGCTAGATCTGGAGAGTATGGGTGTGGTAAGACGGTACCCTTCTCCGACTTCTAAAATTGGTTCACAAGCTCAGATCTATGTGATGGAGCATTATTATGAATTAGACTTTCTTGCCACACCCATACTCTCCAGATCTAGCCCCATGCGACTTTTTCCATTTTCCAAAACTTAAAAAGTTCTTATCTGGTCGTCGTTACAAGTCCCGACAAGCCCTTGGCTTAACCATCAGTCAGTGCCTCAGAGGTCTATCTAAATCAGCGTATCGTGACGCATATCAGAAAAGGATTCAGAGATTGAAATTATATATTTCAAACCGCGGATACTATTTTGAAAGGATGTAACGTTCATTGCACTACTTGATTGGGACGCTTTTGAGATATCGTACAAAACATTACATATCGAACAACCCTCGTACATATTCAATATTCAAAGGTTACAAAAGTAAGCTTTATGGGGTTAAAAGAAGGATGATTTCCTCTTTGTGTATCCTGATGAGTGATGTTATAACATATTTGGTATAATACAGTTTTTTAATATTTCGAATGTTTACAAAATTTAGATATTCTGGAGAGTACTTTCTCTGAGATTAAGATGTTTGTTTTCGATTTATTTCAATCCAGTTACGTGATTGAAAAAAGGTATTGATCCTTTTCTACGTCTATATACCACAAAGACAACGGATGCAGGATATCTTGAACCTCATCACTCCATTGATAAAATGATAACATTAGTTTGAGTTGAATCTTTCCATTTAACCTCAAAATGGACGAGTACGTTGCGAGTGCAAAATTTCAAAGAGAAATTGGATTTTATGTCTGTATCTAAGGGTGTGTGTGGTCGTTTTCCGCCTCGAATTTGCAATATATATATATATATATATATATATATATATATATATATATACATATACCAACATGATTGATGAAAAATGAGTTATCACATCGTGCTCTAAGTAATGAGGAGAGAACCAACTCACCAAAGTATCATGAAATAATCATGTACAAAGTACTCTTATAGTAATATAGACTGGACCCATTTACACGGCATTCGCCTTTCATTTACAATGACATAAAGACCGATGATTTATTTAACAATTAAATTCATACTTGATGTTTAACCATAGGTTGGGATTCATATCTAGTGATCAGTCATTCAAAAAATTACTTTGTTGAACACTACTCTGATTCTACGCACAAGTACTTTGAAGTTGATATTAAAAAGATGCTGGAGTTCGTCATTGACAATATCTTCGTGGTGTTTGGTGATCAGGTCTTCCAACAGTATGTTGGAAATCCATGGGCACGAATTGTGCTTCTTTATTAGTTGACCTCTTTTTTGTTTATTCGTATGATGCAGAATTTATTCAAAAGCTTCTATATGAGAAGAAATATATTCTTGCTGTGGCCTTCAACCCGACATTTAGATCTATCGACGAGTTTTATCTAATACCAATTGAGGGCTCGGGGCGGATGTTGACCGGTCAGCAGATAATGTTTACTCTTGGTAGGCACCTGATCCAACCTTTGGAATGTCTAGGGGTCCGTATTTGCCCAACTCTTAATTCTACATTCCTTATAAGTATTACGAGATTCATTAACTGTTTGTTATCTTTACATATTCGGTAATAATCACACCTTTCACTATTTTGCTAACAACAAACGTCAGGACAATGTAAAGCTTTAACTGACGGTATTATGTGCTACTACAGTATCATGTCATTGAATTTGGTAGAGTGTGATTTGTCAGTACTGGTTCGTCATTAGAAATTGATCAAAATGAAAATGTACAATCATTTATCAGGCAGTGAAACCAGGGATCATTTCAATTTTGAAAGTGTTTTAGCTATATCATTTAGGACAATATGCTTTTTCGGTTCTTTTTACGATGTTTACATGCAAAGACCGTTATTTCCACAGTTTTGATTTACCGGCTGGTTGCACCCCACACCCCCGCTCACTTTTAATGAAATGTACAGTAAATGTAAGTTTGAACCGATGAATTAAATCTATACATTAAAAGGTCTCCTTCCTACGACTTAGAATTTGGAGCTTTGGATTGCATTAATTTTGTGATTTTTTAAGGTTTTATTTTTTGCCAAAAGTGTGACCCCCCGAAGGAAAAACAAAATCCGGATTAGCGCATGAAACAAAGTTTAAAGTAACTTTGATAAGGAAAATCGATATTCTCAAAGTTCAGTAGTTGATAAAAGATGCATATTCATATTTTTGAAATCCATATAATGATAATTTGTAGAAATCTAAATGATATAAAAGCATATACGTGAATTTTAGGGATTACGTGATGTCCATCAATTCTCGTCATGATTAAAAAATTCTAGGAGCGATATTTGGGTCCTGAAAGAACTCCTCAGAGACGCAAAGAGCTTGGGAGGGATGCTATGTAGCTGGCATTGTATTGTAGTCATCTGATGTGTACTGTAACGTCTAAACAACAAAGTGTGGTTTGTCATAATAATGGGAAAATGACGTCGTTATGTCGGAAAATATAATGCCGCACAATCTTTCCTACTATATGTTGGCAATCGTCACTTTCTTAATAGCAACAACACAAACATATTTCAATGCTTCTATTTCTATCAACGCCAAATGAACTAATTCCTTTTAGGTGTGCACTATGCACATAAGAACATCATACGCAGACTCAGGAGTTTTTTCCGGAAGGTATCAATTTTGTTAAGCAAAAGATTCTACTCTATGAAAAAAAAAACAAGTTAGAAACCATTATACAAAAGATTTAATTCAACCCCCGCTAAAAATCTTAAATCAGGGGTTGGAGGAGTTATCCTTGATTGCATGGATTCGAATCATCAGTTCAAACTTATATTTCTTTGACCGTTAACTGCTATCCATAAAACGTGGTGGGGGTTGGGTTGGTTGGGTTTGCTGATTTAGACAAGGAAAATTGATTGAAATAATATTCAGTTTCTTTGCTTGATTAATGATTGTACAATATCCTTTAAGTACTAATGAAGAACAAAGTAGTGACGGTTTAAATTGTACCAATATTAATGATTTTAAGATTAAAAAGAATACAGTTGCATACAATATCTGTCAAAGTTTTACATCATCCTGAAGTTTGTTGTAGAAAAAATAGCGAAAGGTTTAAACATTGATACATCAAACTTAACCCACGGTAAAATGCTGAGTAAGAATAAAATATTTGATTAATCAATTGTAATTATGTAGCTTGTAAATGAAAGAAGGATATCAATGAATTATTCCAGTATACATTACCATGGACACACTTTATACATTATTTCACGAATATTTTGCTATTTGGTTCTGTCCTCATTATTAGAACAGAAATATGCATCTGGTGCATCAAAATTGGTACCGTTTATGTTTTCTACTATAACCACTGGGTCAATGCCTCTGCTGGTGGACTGGTAGTCAAAAATGTTGGAAATCCGAAATAAGAAGAAACTTGGAAGAGCTGAAAGAACCAAAAATACCAAATAGTGGAGCCAAATCCGGCAAAGGAACAGAGCTATGCATGAGGGAGATAATCCTTAATTTTCAAATGAATTTCTTAATTTTATCACAGCAAAATTTTATGCATAATTCATGCTAGTCCTGAAGTAATTAGCAACTGGTCTGGTGAATACCCTCGGGAACTAACAGTCCACAAGCAGAGGCATCGACCCAGTGGTTGTAATATAAAACATATACGGTACAAATTTTGATGTTCAAACTTTCAACTTCGTCCTCTTCATATTTAGACCATCAATTAGCATATTCATTGACAGAATCCATAATATAGATAAAGTTCTATAGCATATTGAAAGATCGGGGCTCCATGCATTTTGGAATTTTGCATTTATTATTACAATTGATATTGTACATTTATATTAAAATAAATGACTTTAGGACGTCATTTTCAACCAAATCGAAATCACCAGTAATGACACGTCCAGTTGGACAATAGTTGATGAAATACAAAAAGAATATGTAGGTGTAGATTATGTAAATTTTGTATAAAACTGTCTATTTAGGCACTCTATGTTGTAATCAAAAAGTTTAGATGCAATAGTAGAAGTATATTTATAGGAAATATATAGTGTAGCTTGAATGTAAAATATGATAGAATTAAACACTGACATTTTTAAATGATAAATTATATAACTATAACTGTATTTCTTTGATTAATTGGCAAATAATCATATTCGCCGAAATAAATTTAAAAATGAAATAAAATTTTCAGAACTACAAGGAGGGGGTACAGAAAATGGCTATTTGATTCCATTAGATTATACAAAACATTTTCAACTGTTCACAAGGCTTAGATTCCACTAACTAGACAGGACTGTCCCACCAGAGAGATCCCATCCCAATACATCGCAGAGCCACCCCAAACCCGATTATGTTCTGCCATCAATGCCTGACTGGATATCTGTCTGGCCTCTCTCTACACACGCCTACGACCATCGTGGATGTCCAGACAGAATTGGAACTCATCTGTGAACAGTACCGGCTCCCAAAGTCATCTATCCCAATTCACATATTGATGTGCGAATTCCACGCGTGCTATGGCGGGCCGCACTGACATGGTAGCCATCAGGAACGGCACACTGACTGCTCTCCGATACAGGGATGAAATGTTTTATTCAGTCGTCAGGTTGTTTGCAGGAGCAATAGAGCAAAGTTTCATTATGGTGGACGATAACGCCTCTCCCCATCGTGTTCGTATGGTTTAGGAGTTCCTGCAGAAGGAAACTGTCAAGCGTATGGAGTGGCCTGCTGTTATACCGGACTTGAATCCCATCGAGCATGTGTGGGATCACCTTCAGCATCAACTTTCACAGCGTCCAAACCAACCACAAACTTTGGATGACCTTGAAAATGCTCTGAGAATGGAATGGAACAATCTACCATAACAGGACATTGTGAATATCATAATGAGTATGCAACGCTGATGCCAGACTGTTCTGAGAGCAAACGGATATCACACTGAGTATTGATGAAACTCTGAGTCAATTTTGGACATGTTCTGTAAAGTTCAAGGTGTTTTTCGCGCCCGATTACTTCACGTCATTCAATGGCTTTGTTTTGTACACTATGACAAAAAAAAAAAAATCAATAAATGAAATCGAGATTTCTATTAAATATTGCTGAAAAATGATGTCAGCGTTTGTGTTGTATATATTCTGACATGTACTTACAAAGGTTTAGTTTCAATTAATGAAATAGTCCATGATCCTTAACTTATTTTGTCTAGTATATATCAAACTATCTTTCTAGTGTTCACAAGGTTTGGATTCCACAAACTATACACAGATATGTCTGATGCTCACAAGGTCTCTCTTCTACTAAGTATACCAAACCGTCTTATTAATGTTCACAAGGTCTGAATTCCACTACCTATAAAAAAAAACTGTATTTAATTTTCACCGAGTCTGCACTTCACTAATTATACAATACTATTGTGTTAACTTGGCCTGGAATGGTTGAAAATTGCCCGAATCCACCTACAACGCACGACTTTTTCTTTATTGTTCACAAGGTTTCTACTCCACTAAGTATACAAGACTGTCGTATAATGTTTATAATACCTGGACTCGAATATATATATACAATTTTCTGTACTAACTATACACAATTGTCTTTCTAATTTCACAAAGTCCACTAATCATACACGACTGCTTATTTGGTGTTTACAAGATCTGGATTACATTAACAATACACACATGTCGCTTTAATGTTCACAAGGTCTGATCTAAATAATGTGAACAAGGTTTGGATCCCATTGAATGGACAATACTGTGTTTTTAATATTCACTATCGTTCATCTTCTAATGATACACTATTTGTGTAGACACTATACAATGCTATTTCTGGAATGTTTCCAGGTTCTGGATTCCACGAACTAAGCAAGAACATCTATCTAACTGTCCACATGGCCTGGACATCATTAACTACATCGGTCTACACGTCTGTCTCTCTAATGTTCACAAGTTCTGAACTGTATGAACATCTGAATTTTATGCTTGTCTTTGGTAATATGTGAATTATTTCATGAATTGCTGACCTGAGAAATATTACATGTGAACTGTGATTGCGTACTCCCAACTGTCTAGTTGCCAAATAAATAATAATAATAATTATCATTATTGTTATTATTACTCAGTAACTATAAAAGACTGTCTCTAATGTTCAAAAATGGATGTACTCGTCGAACTCTTGGAAACTATCTCTAATGTTCATGCATTATGGTTGTGCATCATTTGCTAACCTATTCATCTCTTTGTAGCATAGCCTTGAATAAAAGAATTATCTTGTCTATAAACTTTATTGAATACATTTTTTTTTATGAATACGTTATTCAGAAAATAGGAAATTTCTCATGAAAAATAATTATGTTAACATTTCTGAAGTACAATTTCCATTCGAAAAAGAATTAAGGTAAAACAAAATTGATAACAGATGTGCAATATATTTCCAATATATTCCTGCATATATATTTTGTCATGGACCATCATGTACATAGCTGACAAATTCAATATTGATAAGAAATACATGTAGTATTTTATTACACAATACCTTAACACTTGCTATGAAGTAAATAATATATTATCGCTTTTCATTTACTTTGTCTTTGTAATATTTACTAATGAACATATGGACATTATGAAATCAATGTTTTAAAAATATATAAGTACGAACTATCAAGACAGGACAGTGTCTGAGACTACACAATGGGAGCCCATTCGTCACATAGTTACAACTGCCATCAAGGAGCCGGTAAGATCTTCAACATGTCTCAGTTTCATTTGCATATGTAATAAAGTTTAACTCATGGAAAGTGTTTTAGGACTAAAACTTGACATCACAATATCGGTATAACAAGCTCGCACAACACGAATGACTTCTTCGCGCCCAGTTATCCAAGTCTTCGAGAGACATTAGAAGTTGTAAAACTTATTTGTCAATTGTTATAATATGTATGAAATTTACTTTAAATATTAGTGTCTGTTTTTCTTTCTTTTTTCCTTGTTGCTATGTTTGTTTATGGAATATATATAATCAAGGTAGGATATTCTGGACGTGATATATCTGAAAAAAGTGCCGCTAGGGAAGTTTTGGAAGACTGGCATTAGGAATGATTGTACTCGGGAGAATCCTGTACCTAAGAAAACATGATTACACACCAATGAGATCATATTTGTTTTGATAATTTGGAAATGAAAGCAATGTCATGATATAAAAAATACAACAAAGATATTTTCTTACCGGAGGTTTAATCAACTTAGTACCATTATTTTATTGTAGGAGACATTTCAGAAAAATCAAACTTGATGCTTCAATGTTTGTTTTATGAAAGCGAGAAAGAAAACGGCGATATATTTCCATTATCTATGAACAGATACGCTTGCTTCAAATAATGAATGGGTCATTGAATGTTGCAAAGTCTGGGGTTTTTTATGTTTTTTTTTAAAAAAAGAGTGTGGTGTGCACATATGGTAACACAAAGTTACATATATTTCATCTAAAAAGAGATTCAATGAAAGTGATATGGACACAGAATTAAACTTGTTTGAGTAAGCATTCTTCGAAGTTTGATACTTCAGAGGGTAAAGTAACTGAGATTAAATTTTGCAAAGCCCAGAAGGTTTCGTAGTATATTTCTTATCTAATTTGCAAATACAAGCTATTGCTCAAAATGGAAATAAACATAAAAAATTATTGTAATTCTTTTATCCAATATCTTTATTTTTAGTGTGCACTGGAATTGGGAAACGTAAGTATGGATTTACAAGTTTTATGGAGTGTGTGTGTGTGTGTGTGTGTGTGTGTGGTTATATTTCCGTTATAAATTCAAAATATGAAAATAGATGCTGGCGACAAACTAACAACTCAACTTTATAACAAACGGAATGATTTCAATTTCTCCATTGTCAACTTCCCTTATCCCCGTGGCAATATTCCATCATCCCCTGTATATGGTATTTATATCTCCCAAATGTTTCTATACGCAAGGACTTGTTCTGTATATGATCAGTTTATAAATCGAGACAGGCTACTGACAAACGAGGTTGATGCTGCAGGGGTTTGTACAGTCTTGTCGAAAGTCAGCATTTCGCAAAGTTTTATGGTCGTTATAACTATTTAGTTAGTTAGTACAATAGTTGAGTGTGGCGGAAAACAACAATCAATTAATCATTTATAAATCCTACATAATAAATCAAAATCGCATTAAGCATTTGAATACATTTTCTTTGAGATGTATCTAGAATTACCACGTCACAAAGGAGAAAAGTTGGACAAATACATATATAAATACAGTTTACTTGTCTTTGCAGTATTTGCTTAGATATAACACTTCTAGCCTTATGTAATTAAATTTTATTACAACTGATCTCGCATCTAGAAGTTCAAACAGATTTTTGTAGTTATTCATTCAAACGATGCTTTCTAATATGGCTAGTGCTTGCTAAATTGAAACAAATTCAACTGATGTACTAAAATAATACGATTTCAGGTGGTGAGGAGACCAGTATGTCATCCATAATGAACAATAATGAAGGTAACTTGCTAAATAAATTTGTTACATGAAATTCATCTCTTCAGCAGTTGCTAAATGATAAGAGAGAACTCGGATGAAATATTCTTACATTTTTTACTTGTTTCTTTTTATACTTTCAGTAGCATTTCAACACTTTTTGTATTGAATGTGCAATTGAATATAATAATAGTAATACTATCTCTCATTCATTAAATATTACATTAAAGCCTTCTTCAATTATAGTTTCCTTAATCAAAATTCAATCATGATTCCAAAATGTAATTCTTAACGCCTTTATCTACGAACGTCTACTTATTAAGGTCGCCATGCTATATACATCGTACATTGTTATTTGTCTTTGGAAATCAGCAATTGCTAGAGCTACCAGTCTTTGCTTTGCAATATTGGCCGTCAAGATGTGTATGAGCCAACGCTTCAATAAGCGTCCACAGAGTCCCGAGGAAATGAAGCTGAAAAATGTTTGGTTTGAAGGAGTGGATAAAATATCAGAGAACACTGCCCTACCCAAGAGTTTTGATCGAGCCAAGGAAACTGACGTAATTATCCATGGCTACTTGGTGGATACGTCACTTCTGGAAATACGAGATCTTGCAGCTACTCTCAGACAGGTATTAGTGCTTTATTGCTTTAGTTATCGGAGTTCATTTTTTTTTTTTTTTTTTTTTTTTACAATGGATTGCTACAGTAGGGGGACAAAAGTGTTGAGAAAAAAAATGGCGTCACGTTACCAATGCAAGCGAGATAACTCATACGGAAAACCTTCTTGACAGTTGGTTTACTTAGATAAAATAAAATAACTTGCCTCAGTACTTAGTTAAGTGTCCCTTCAATCGAATTACTTGCTGTATTCTCCTGGGAACAGAATTATAAAGATTTCTCACATAATTTAAGTTAATGTCCTGCCATATCCTCAGCGTGTGTTGAAAAAGTTCATCTGCGGAATTTATATTGTGCATCTGTGATTGAAGTTTCCGTTTAATATATAGCCAAACATTTTCGATAATGTTTAAGTCTGGAGACTGTGCAGGCCAGCTCATGCCTTTAATTCGATTTCTGGCAATGAATTCCTGGGTCCTACGAGATCGATGTACGGGGGCATTGTCATCCTGAAAAAGGTAGCTTCCGTTGGGAAAATGACGCACTATCACAGGCCAGAGGTTTGTATCTAATATGTCAATGTATTTTTCAGAATTTATATTTCCTTCCACTCGACATAATGTCCCCACGCCATGAAAACATAAGCAACCCCAAACCATGATGCTGAACTTTCGGCCATTTTGTCGCGGTACTAAGTCGGATCTCCAACCTTCACCGGCTTTTTTCCACACATACACTCGGTTGTTCTCACCAACACATATCTGAGACTCGTCACTGAATATAACTTTCGACCACTGATTTTGTACATCCCATCGCCTCTTCCCTCTACACCATGATAAACGTTTCTTTCTGTTGACACTCTTTATCACAACTTTTTTCCTATATACACCCCTTGAGAAACCACTAGCTTTCAATCGGCGTTTAATAGTTTTCTGAGACACTGATGTTGCTCTTCTGTCATTAAATTCAGCAGTAATGTCCCTAAGAGGAGCCCGACGATCCTTGTTTACAATCCTCTGAAGCCTCCGATACTCCCGATCGTCAATAGAACGAGGCCGACCTGATCTTGGTAAATTTTCCGTAGATCCCGTACTCTGAAACTTCCGAATAACACGATACACTGAAGCTAGAGATCTGTTGACACTGCTTGCAATATCTGATGCCTTTTCTCCGTTCAAAAACAATTCCACGATCACTTGTTTCAAGGGTGTTGACATTTCTTGTCGATTTGCCTCCATTTTGTTATCGAGATATTATGTAAACAAAACTATGAGCAGACGATGAATTACACGTAATGTTCTACGTCACACATGCTAACCTATTTATATTTCAAGGGAATTTCCATAACTCGAACAATAAACAGTAAATAAACAGATTTATTATGCGCGATATTTTGATAAGGTAACGTGACGCCATTTTTTTCTCAACACTTTTGTCCCCCTACTGTATGCTGACAAAATTAATCTTTATCCATGCTTACCTGCTAAGACAATTTTTTTTAAATGTTTATTATATGTATGTATCATCAACAACTTGTAACAGAAAATATTATTAATTTTAAAGCTTTGTCGACCTTATGTATTCAGATATCACAAATCGGATCCAAAGAATGCTTACATTTAAACAAATATCAGACTTTAGCCATACACGTGCGATATTATTCACACCGAATTCCAAATTGTATATCCCATTTCAAACGAAATACCGTATGATACGTAAAATACCTTGCATTCAGGAACATCCATACGATATACAAATAAACAATTGAAGATTATTTCTTATATTTAATAAATAAACAACTAAACTAGCAACAAATATAAAACACCAAATACGTCATCAAGCTTGATCCAATGAAGATGTGTCCCATGGGAATCCGGGTTAGAATAGGTCCTCAATGGCCCTTGATTGTCCTAAGAGACGACTAAATGGGGCGGCCCTTCGAATGAAACCGCAAAACCGACGCTCCCTTGTCACAGCAGGTGTGGCACGATAAAAATCCCTCCCTGCTTAATGGCCTAAATTTTGCAGCCCTTTACTGACAATGGTGACGTCTCCACATGAGTGAAAAAGGAGGTTAAACAACAATGAAGATGTAAATCATATAATATAGTATGTAAATGAGTTTATATAAAAAAAACCTCATATTTTAAGTTTTAATTGTATGTTATTTAGAAATAGTTTCTTTGTCAACTCATTTTAGACATAAATCTTGTTGGAAATTATGTGAAGTAACAGTTCTGCTTAAAGGATATCGATCCTACCAATTCTTCAATAATAATTGAGTAATTTCCTTAACTATACACGAGACAATTTCTTCACTTTTTTCACATTTCAATTCCGAAGATGGAAAAACGAAGATAAGTGACGAAAACAGCCTATTATCGCAGACTTGTAGTACTTACGAACCTACGTTACTTTTACTCTGCAAACTAAATGATCTTCTAGATCCCAAGTTGTTTTCAATTTCTGTTGAATGAGATAGGATAATTCACGATAAAATACGAAAGACATTTCAAGAATAAGCGATAAGTAAATGATCAACAGTTTCAGCGCTTTCATTATAATTCTTAAACACTTGTAAAGTTGCAGATAAGTATAAAATCGATGTTTAAATATATGCATATCTAAGCATAATAGAAACTAGGAGGGATGAAATTTGGATATACATGTACGAAAATATGTCTCTACTAAGTTTCAATAATGAATTATTTTTATTACAATGATTTATAAGTACATCGTATCATCGAAATTCATTATACAATCGATCATTAGATAATGTATATTGATTATTTGCAGAGGAAACACAACGTTTTGATGATTGACTGGGCTTTGGGGGCGGCTGTGAACTACGTTCAATCCGCCTCTAACGTACAAACTGTCGGTGCTTACGTCTATAGATTTCTGCAAAAGAGCAAGATTCCATGGGACAAAGTTCATATCATCGGTCAAGGCTTGGGAGCACATGCTGCTGCTGAAGCAGGAGAACTTTCTAAGGGAAAAATCGGTCGTATTACGGGTAAGCATCTTCTTAAAACTGTTATAATGCATTCAAGGTTTTAGAAAGGGAATGGGAATTTAAAGTCCAGCCATGAACCTACGGAAACCTTTGATACAATATTTGTTAGAACGAAAAGGAATCTTTATTTGCATCTCTTCTTTATATAAACACCTATCAGTTTACTCAGTTAAAACAGAGTGAAGAAGGTCCAGATACCTACATTCAGCACAGAGTTTCACGATTCTCATAAAATTAGTTAACTGTAACAGAACTAATTTGGATATGATCTGTAAACATACATTAGAAATTCCCCAATATATAGGGCTTCTTTGATCAAAGGTTAATGAGAAAAAAACCATTTCATTAAATGTCCATTTACATCACAATTATGATCTATATGTACATTGTCCAAAATTGCAACTTTTATGTGCAATAAATACTTATCAATAGGCCCTCCACAAATAAACCAAATCCGATCATTAAGATAGTTTTATTAAATTAAATTCATATGAAATGGGTTTTTTAAATTTCCAGGTCTAGATCCAGCCAGTCCGTTATTTGAAACATCAAAGTTTGGAATCAACAAAAACAGTGCCCAGTTTGTAGACATCATTCACACGGATGCGCGACCGTTTGGTGAGAAAATTATTAATGCTAGTCCCCCAGGCTTCATATTAATCTAAATGTCAACAACAGAATAATACAGTTGTACTCAGTGTAGACTACAAATACATACATTTCACTGCATATGTACGTATGACTTTGCAACACTTCACACGGTCATATCTCACGATAAATTAAAGACTAGATTCTTTGACATTATAGACATTTGCTTCTTCAGTAAAATGGTAAAAGGAAATATTCATTTCTTGTGATCAGTCACTCAGAAAATTACTTTGTTAAACACCACTTTGACTCCACGCACAAGTATTAAAAAGGTACTAGAGTTCCTCATTGACAATACCTTAGTAGTCTTTGGTGATCGGGTCTTCCAACAGTCTGTTGGTATTCCTATGGGCAGGAATTGTGCTTCAACGTTGGGTGACCTCTTTTTATATTCTTAATATGCAGAATTCATTCACAGGGTTCTACATGAGAAGAAATAACTTTTCGCCGTGGCCTTCACTTCGATATTTAAATATATCAATGATATTTCAGCTATTAACAATGATCATTTTTATTCATATGTCGATTCGATATATCTCAGTGAACTTGAATAAAGACACCACAGAGTTTACCACATCTACTTCGTACTTAGATATTTTATTGAATGTATATGCTGATGGCAAATTAACAACTCAACTGTATGACAAACAGGATGATTTCAATTTCTCCATTGTCAACTTCCCTTACCTATATAGCAATTTCCATTATCATCTGCATACGGTGTTTAGATCTCTCAACTGATTCGATATGCAAGAGCTTGTTCTGCATATGATCAGTTTTCAAATCAAGACAGGATACTAACAAACAAGTTGATGTTCCAGGGGTTTGTACAGTCTTGTTTGATGTTAACATTTCGCTAATTCTATGGTCGTTATAACTGTCTACTTTGCCAGTACAACCTTCCATTAAACATATGCTTTCTGACGTGTTTCATACCAATTGGCACACTAATTCAGACTGCAAATTACTCCGTTTACCTGATCAAGATATAGGGTTCACCGCTGGTGTGTCCGGTCGACAGGGAATAGTTACTCTTCCCAGGTACCCGGTGTCACCTCTGGTATGCCTAGGGGTCCCTGTCTGCACATTTCTCTGATTGGCATTTTCTATGGGAACTGTGAGATCGAGTACTGTTCGTTACCTTAGCTTTTTCATTTGAAACGTGCAGTATGTAGTCAGTACGTGCATACAACATACAGTGTCCAATATGAATACCAAGTCTTTAATTTGAATTTTGTACATACATAATTTGTAATGTGGAATTCATTAAATAAAATGTTGGATTTGTTTTACGTGAAATAGTTGCATGCAAATCATAATTTGTACAGGAGCAAATATTTACATTGAATAAAAATTTCAAACATACATACAATATTTTACATAAAAACGATTTCCGCATTACTACGTTTGCATACATTTTGCATTCGTAGTGATGAAGTTTGCAATTGTGATAGAGACCTTCCTCCTTTACATGACTATGCATTTAGTTTGTTTTCTTATACGAATGTGAGTAGTAGAGAAGATTTTTGAAAATTAGTTTTTGGCAGTTTTGCTACATCTGTAGACCCCTGGGGTTGGAGATGTCTTGCAATTTATAATTTATGTCCCTCTTGTCCCAAAAAGGCTTTACACTAAATTTGAAAAGAATTGGAAGGGTAGTTGTTCAGAAGTTAAAAATATCCAATTGGTAACACATTTAATAACTATGACCATTTTCGTCCCACCCAGGTACCAAGAACCCTGCTTTTGAGACCATGAAATTCACAATTTCTATTTAGTGTCAATATTATTAAATAATATGCTATTCAACTGTTTTACACGTAAACTCTATATGTCAGTTTGACCTCGCCCTGGAGTCAGAACCTCTACCCTAAAGATCATGAACTTTGCAAGTTTAGTAGAAGCTGTTCTGTTTTACATGAATATGTATTTAGTACTTCTTACAGATGTGTGGTTATACAGAATATGTTTTTGACAGTTGGTCAATATTTGGACATTTTTGACTGCCCATAAGGCCCCGAGGGAGTATAGTAGTCCCGAAATTTACAATTTATGCATCTTTACCCCAAATATATTTCATACCAAATTAGAGAAAATGGAAGGATACTTTACATTCCATATTTTACGCGATTACTTAATATCGCAAAATGACGCGTACACGTGAAATTACGAGAACATAAATTCACGAGTGTTCTAGCTGATCAAGAATTTTTACATGTACTCGTATGTTAGCAACATAAATATAAAAGCGAATAATTTTCTTACTAGAGTGACGCTTCTCGCGACATAATGCGATAATAAATTCCCCCCATATAATTAGGAATTTACAATAGCTATCAAGAAGTCAATATCGTACAATTATTAACGCACGACGCATGTCGCACGAGGACGCAACCAATAGCAACAAGTCACCTGAATCACTCAGATCTGAAATTATGTATTTGATTTTCTTATTATATCCTACCCAACACAAAATAAAACTTTGCAGTCCCTTCTAAATTTCTAAATTGAGTCAAAAATGCTTTTAAAAAATGGACATGCTTTGTTATTAAACAAAAATAGCGCAGGTCTTAATTGTATTTTTTGGCATTGAATTTTTTGGACAGGTTTGCTTAGTATGAGTTGTAAATCTTCTCTTTACATATCAGCAAGTTTCTCTTTACATATCAGCAAGCTTCACTTTACATATCAGCAAGCTCCTCTTTACATATCAGCAAGGTTAGAGCATCGCGCTCAAAATCACAATGCCTCTCACCTCTAGTCGGTGCGGATTCGATTCTCGCTCGTGCCGATATATATGAGAAAGTTTGCCAGTTTACTTTTGAAAGGTCGGTGGTCTCTTCCCAGGTACATTGTATCTGGGTTCTCACTCCACCAAGAAAAAACCGGACACCACCAGATAACTGAAATATTGTTGAGTGTGGCGGAAACAATCAATCAATCAATTAAAGAGGAGGTCCAGTGTCACAGTAGGCTTTGGCACGCTAACGAACCCTCATTGCTACCACACTGAGTGCTAAGCATATGCATAAATTTGTAGTACTTCATCAGTAGGTGGTTTCGTCTCAACATTCTCGTACATGTAGGTGTGTAAAACAAGCAAAGAAAAGTTTCTTTTTTTCAGATATATCAAATATCATTTATATGATTAGTGATAAGATTAGATTAAAATATATATAAATTTTCATACTAATTCATCCCGGATTGATGCTTGAATAATAACAAACTACTACTTGCATATGGTCCATCCGTTTGCGAATGGATTTTTTTTGTCATTTAGGTTATGGAATGAAAAAAGCATGCGGTCATCTTGATATCTACGTCAATGGTGGAAGAAGACAACCAGGATGTACCTATAACCCGAAAAAACCTGTTAGGATCCAGTCTCTTAAAAGTAAGAAAATGGTACATGTTCATATATATATATATATATATATATATATATATATATATATATATATATATATTCCTATTCCGTTTGGGAAGCTGCCTTGATGTCAAAAATGACCTCATTTATAGCTGTATGGATGAACGATCGTCTGTATATTTCTGAGCCGTAGTAAAATAGATAAATAACGCCTCGGCTTCTATAGATCTCGACTTCGGATGTTATCCCACAACTTTTGCTGTATTTCTTAAGTATCTAATAATAATTGAGCGGTCATTATTTCATTTTGTTCAAATTCTTCTTTTATTCTAGAGGCAACATTTCACAAAGCCTGTGGACATTTGAAAGCTGTAGGATATTACGTGGAGTCGATTTCGAACAAGTGTAAATTCCGAGCCTGTGAATGTACATATAAGAGATTCCTTGCATCTAAATGTAGTCCCAACAAGTGCGTGTTCTGGGGTTATGACGCTAAGAAAGGATCTACAGGAATGTACTACGGCGTTACCGCCACTGCCTACCCGTATTGTCGAACAAACGGTTCCGAGTAAATCCATTAATATAAAGTTCTACAGACTGGACTCATAAAATATTTTTTTTAATCGATTTTATTTTGTTTCTTTAATAAATTGTACGCACTAGATGTTCTCCGTTACGTTTTATATAAAAGGGCCAAGATAATTAGCAGTAACAACAGCGCAGTATTTGGATGTTTCCTGTAATCCCACAAATAGATATTGCCAATACCGCTCTAAATTATATTCATACAAATCATGTTTCTCGCAAATTTGATAATCAAAGTGCAGTTATTTCAGATTTGACGTCTCTATGTTTTACGATTAACCTTTTCTGTGTAAATTACACAGTATAATGGAAAATATCACAATCCCGTCAGATATATATTTTTTATTCAATTACTACAATGTGTCTGTTATCTACTACTGCCATTGAACTGGTCTTGGGGGATCTTTATAACTTACATGTATTGTTCTACATCGCTGCAAAAGATCACAGTGACCATTCTAAATAAAGTAAAATGATCCCCCCCCCCAAATTTTCCATGTTAATTAACACGGTGCATAACATTCAAGAAACATCATGATGTTCTTGCTGGTACAAAGCTGTAGAGGAGACATGAAGATACTGTAAAGAGCCTTATTTGTGTTGCAGTTTTAGTTCTGACTACTTTCATCGTACCTACCGGTAGATGAAAACAGTGAAAAGAAAATTGCTGTATCACTTTGTCGTAATATTTAAGTGAATGAAGAAAAAAACTACGAAACTGAAACTGAAACTGTGAGGATGGACGAGGAGATAAAAGCATGAAAACACATAGGCCAAATTCAAAGTTGTAGGTAATGCAGTAATCTGAGACCACGTGTTTGCCTTTGGTTTAAATGTTTAGAATAGTTAGTATTATCAAATAATAATGGCGATAATAGTAATGATGAGGGTTCAATTTTCATTTAGAGAGCTTTACGTCATTCTGATATGCAGAATACTTAAAACATCACATTTATTTGCTAATGTCGGTGATGTAAACCAAACCTTCAAGCATTAGTATTCACTAAAGTTAATAAGATTGATTGATTGATTATTTATTGCTTTCCGCTACACTCAACAATTTTTCAGTTATCTGGTGGCGTCCAGTTTTTGTTGGTGGAGGAGAGAACCCAGATACAATGTACCGGGAAGAGACCACCGACCTTCCGCAAGTAAACTGGCAAACTTGCTCACATAACGCCGCGGCCGAGATTCGAACACGCGCCGACAGAGGTGAGAGGCTTTGTGATTTTGAGCCCGATGCTCTAACCACTCGGCCACGGAGGCCCCAAGGTTAATAAGAAAATAGAAGGATACTTACATACACTAATCACAGGCATTAAATTCTGTGATTTTAATAAAACCCTTGAACGAAAAAAAACTTAGTATATGTGAATTTGTCATAAATGCTTAGAAACTAAAATTGCATAGTATGAAATATTACATAACAATTAATTGGCTAGGTCGTAACCAGAAAATTGACTAATAATGACTGAATAGGTAATGTTTAAAACGGGCTGACTTGTCACATGACACAGCCATCAATATTTGTAGCATCCTTAGAAGCAATATTCATTATTTCATCCTGCAGGAGGAGAAATATTCCAAAAGATTTGTAATGTTAACTTGTTGTATTGAAGACATTGTTGCGAAATATATATATCCAATTTTCCTTTACACTTTTACAATCTGTTTACATGATCAAGATATAGGGTTCACGGTGGCGGGTGTGACCGTTCAACTGAGGATGCTTAGTCTTCCCAGGCACCTGATCCCACCCCTGGTATGTCCAGGTGTCCGTGTTTAACCATCTCTTTGATTGGTATTTTCTATGGGAATTACAAGATACTGTTTGTTACCTTAGCCTTTTTATTTGCAAGCAGTCGTTTGTCTTAAAGCATAATGAAGGTCAAGGTTATATTGCAAGTTTAAAGGTCAAATATGGTGACGTCCTTTGCTGAATGTGTCATTTTTTTCTTAATCAAACTTTCTTTAAAAAAATATAAAATTCCGAAATCTTAGGTTATTTTTTTATTATTCAAAATATTTTATTCAATGTTTTATTGTTTTCAAAATTTGAATTATAAATTTCCTTTCAAGAGATCTTAACATATAACGTTTTTACATTTAAAATTGCTATTGATGTGTCATGTATGTTATGTAACGTACATACTGGTGAACACAAACATATCAATTACAATATATTTTGCTGAGATTTAGTTACAAATAGGTCAGTTTTAAAACAGTATTATTAAGTATTGTAAATCTCCATAGATTATTTTTACACAAGGGCACTTTATTATCACGAGTGTTTAACTTCACACTCATCTAACGAGGTCTTGTCGCCCTATATTTGAAACTAGGGACACAAAAGTGATGAGATAGATATTTTTACAATATGCACAATAAGAAGTTTCGTTCCTTAAAAATAAATATTAAATTAAAAGAAAATAAATAAATAATAATAATGTGAGGAAAAATTGAACATATCAGTTTGGTACTACCTTCAATGTTGTGATAATCTGAAATTTGAAAAACTGGAAAACTACATTTGATCTATAGCTAAAACATGAAGCATACAACCAACTATGTAGTCCTGATCATGATAGTGTGAAAGATGTAACAATGCACACAAATGTTTCCCATGATTATTATGAGAAGACAAAAAGAGAAGAAGTGATGAAAATAATTTATCAATGTCAATTCTAGAATGGAAGAGTGTATGGAAATAAAGTACTATGGTGTGCATTCTAATATTTATCAACTAAATGTTCATTTGTCCTGTTGTATCTGACATCAATTAAGCAATAATTTCCAATATGCAACAATCAATGATTTGGTTATGTTCTGCATAAACAAACTAGGCATGCGTGAATGCCTTTATATTTAATATAAAGATGATTAACACGTTTTTCTTACCCCTTTCGTGATCCTTGAGGCTGCTTCCAAGTGATATCAAGAGTCTTAAAATGTACCTACTTAACAAGTAGGATGAGGTAGAAGTGGTTCATCATGTTTTTCGGTTTTCTCCGTAAAAATAAAAAAACTACCCACACATGTTCCTGTTTCTATATAACGTACACGTATGTGGACCAAATGTTATTCGTGGATATTCTATATTCTGCTTCTAGGAAATAACGCTCTTTATATACAATTGGAAGAACATTTCTGTTCTTTTCGTCACGACTAGACTTGAAATCTTGCGTGTCTGATATGAATAAGTAGTTTTCTTTTCTTTTACTTAAAATTCGAGTACTGTTTTAGAGAATACTTTTAAAGTATGATCTTAGATTTTAGTGGGTTTTTTTTTGTTTTTGTTTTTGTTTTTGTTTTAACCCATTTCTTAATTCCCTGTCTTTGAAATGGGTATCAACCTTAATTTCCGAGTTGTTCAATACTAGCAGTTGTCTCTCTTTTTCACTTCTTCGATGCAGTGAGGCACAATCGGTATTCAAGCTATATGTGGACTTACCTGGCGAATGCAAATAACATATTTTACCTAAAAGAATATCATAATATCATGAGGTGTCATATAAGTATTGTAATTGGAAGCGAGAGAAATTTAAGACTTGTGCTGTCTTATATCGCGTTTAGTTCAAAGTATATCAATTTCTTTATCGTTTGATTCATTGTTTTATTTTATTTTTTAAATCTGAAGTAAAATATCTTAACATGTTGCATTTGTACGCTTACGATTCTTATTGACGAGTCATGCAATAATGTACATAGTACTGTTCAAAAATATATCAATTACAATATATTTTGGTGAGATTTAATAACAAATAAGTCAGCTTTGTAAACAGTTTTATTAATTACTGTAAAATCTCCATAGATAATTTTTACACAGATCACATATTTCTCAAGAGTGTTTAATTTCACACTCTTCTGAGGTTTGATACCCTATATCTCATTGATCGTTTGTGTTACGTCCAACTGAAAATTTTTCACTCATATTGAAACATCACCAGCTGTGGGTGAAGTACTACAAATTTAGATCTATTCTAAGCGCTCAGGGTCATAGCAATGAGGGTTCTTTAACGTGCCAACGCCTGCCGCAACACGGGACTTCCGTTTTAAAGATCATATACGAAAACCCGTGATTCTCAGTTTTATATACCGAGCGTTTGGCAATGGAGAAATCTTCTTCTTCCTCTTCCCAATAATGGCCACCATCAACATGTTGATTATTTTGCCATATAGATGCGCATGCGGTGGGGTTTTATAAACAGGGTAAAACGGTTCGTAACATTTACACCTGTTTGACCAACGAAGTTTTGAAGGCTTTAAGGGACGGTGCTGACACTGTTTCTGGTGGTAATGAATTCCAGTCCCTGATGGTACGCGGGAAGAATGAAAACATGCGGTTGTCCTTAGTTGTAGATGGTTGCTGGAAGCTTTTGTCATGTGTGTTCCTGGTCAGTGGTTTTGGTCTTATTAGGCGTCCCTCCTTACTGATGGCAACTTTGTTGTGCTCGATCTTATAGAGCAATGTGAGTCGCGCATCTCTCCGTCTGCTTTCTAGGGATCTCCATTCCAGATGTTGTAACATGCTGCTTACGCTGGATCTATTTCCAAATCTGTTAGTAACGTACCTTGCCCCTCTCCGTTGCACCATCTCTATCCTGTCTATTTCTGTTTTGTGGTAAGGGTCCCACACCGGGCTAGCATACTCCACAATAGGCCTAACAAGGAAGTTGTATGCGTTGGTCTTGACCGATGTTGCGCTGATGTTAAGGTTGCGCTTTAGGAAGCCCAGAGTTCTGTTGACTTTATTACAGATGTTACTGACATGTTGGTTCCACTGTAGGTCGGAGGAAAAAGTGCACCCTAGATATTTGGCACTGGAAACTGATGACAAGGTGTGTCCGTGCAATGTATAAGTGGTTTTGATGGGATTCTTTTTCCTACTGATGGTTAGGACGTTACATTTGTCTGGATGGAATGACATGTTCCATGTATTTTCCCATAAGGCTAATTTGTCGAGGTCGGATTGTAGGTCTGATGCATCCGAGTCTGATGAGATGGTAAGGTACGCTATCGTATCATCGGCAAATAGTCGAACGGTGGACATTATTCCTTCTGGCATATCCTTTATATAAAACAGGAATAACGGCCATGGCAAGAGCGGGGCTCGAACTCACTACTTCCCGGTTACAAGGCGAACGTCCTATCACTACGCTACTATGACCGGTCCCTATATTTCAAGATGTGTGGACAAAAATAATAAGGTAGAGATGTTTACATTATGGACAATAAGAAATTTTGTTCCTTACAAATAAATTGATTTGAGGAAAAATTGAATATATCTATTTGGTACGACCCTCATTGCTGTGAAGTTTTGGAATTTGAGAAACTTTGGACAAATTGTAACACTGTATTTGATCTAAACGTAAAGCTTGAAGAATACAACCAACAAATCAATCCTGATCATGATAGTGTGAAAGGGTGTTACAATGCACTAAAACGTTTCAGATATTTTCCTACTACCTTCATTGATTATTATGAGAATGCAAACAAAAGTGATAAATATAATTTATCGATGTCATTTCTACAATAAGAAGCTTTTACTTTATAAGGTTAAAAAAAATTTGATTACAGAACAACAATTTGAATTGAATAGCAATCAATCTCAGTTGTTCGTTAGTGCAGAATTTCTCCACTGATTGTGACATTTTAGGATTATTGGTGATTTTTCTGTACAGTAGATAAATGGTAGCGATGCACAGCAGCAGATGTGCAAAAAGTAAATAAATAAATTCATTAATAAGAACAAGAAAATCATTTCTAATAATTCCTCAAAACGCCATTTCTATATTCCTGTCTTGCACAAAACAGTGTATGGCAATAAAATACTATAATATGGTGTGCCTCCTAATATTCATCAATTTGAATGCGATTTGTCCTGTTGGATTTGACATCAAATAAGCAATAATTTCCACTATGCACGATCAATGATTTGATTTTGTTTCTGCATAAACAAAACAGGCATGTTTGATTACTTTTAGTTTCAATATAAGATTTCTTAATAATTGAGATTGCTTCCAAGTGATATCAAGAGTCTTAAAGCTATACCTACTTAACAAATAGAATGGGGCAGAAGTGGTTCGTCATGTTTTTCGATTTTGTCCATATAAACAAAACCCGTCCATACATGTTCCTGTTTCCATGTGACTTGCAGATATGTAGACCAAAGGTCATTCGTTAAAAGTATACTTTTTCTTCTATTTTTTAGGAAAGAATGTTGTTTATATACCTTTTTGTACTTTTCATCACGTGAAATCATGCATGTCTTATTTGAAGTACAATATTATTTTCTTTTACTTGAAATTCAAGTACTGTTTTTTGAGAAAACATTTTAAAGAATGATCCCAGTTTTTAGTGGGTTTTTTTTGGAAAAATATTTCATAATTCACTGGCTTTGAAATGGGTATCAGCCTTAATTTCTGAGGTGCTAATTACTAGTAGTAGTCTCTCTGTTTGAATTCTGCGATGCAGCAAGTCACGGTTAATATTCACTCTATTGTACTTTCGCGGCAAATGCAAATACAAAATTTAATAATTGATCTAAAAGAATATCATGAGGTGTCACGTAAGTATTGTTATTGGAAGCGACACAAATTTAAGACTTTAGGTGTTTTATATCGCTTTTGTTTTAAAATATACCAATGTGTTTATCATTGGATTCTTTATTCTAATTTTCTTTACAGTTAGAAATAAGATATCTTAACATGTAGCATTTTTAGGTTAAATATTCCTTTTGGCGAGTCATGTAATAATGCACGTAGAGGTGCACATAAATATGCCAGTTACAATATATTATATAATATCATATTATTCAAAGACTATGATTGGTCGATTGTTGTCATGTGAATAAATTGGTACCGTTTATGTTTTACATTATAAAACACTTATGAAATAAGTATTTTCTAAAATAGACCCTTCATTATACTAAAACTAGAAGTTAATAAACCCTGTTCTACTAAAAATAGATTCCTTCTTGTCTGTACGGTAACTTTTAGTAGAATAGGGTTTATTAATTTTCTATTTTTAGTCAGATAAGGTATGTAATTAGATATTTTAATCAATATTTATTTTTAGTAGAATAGGATTTATCAACTTTCTATTTTTAGTATATTAAGGTCAATAATAATCTATTCTAAGAAACCATTGAATCAATTTCTAATGCCCATATTCTATAATTGTTCACACATTTCCATCAGTTATGACATGGTGAAAATTTCAAGACAGTGAATAAGCTTCAAGCATTCATTAAGTGATTTTGTTTTCATATTTTTGGTGTTATAGATGTAACATCATGTTCAAATCGACAAATATCATTTACTGTTATAACCTTGTGCTGTATAAGTGTTAGGTTAATAATTATATCGATAATAGTAAATTAAAATAAAACATTTATAGCCTTCTGATATCGATCAATACATGTTTTGTATTGACCTGTGAGAGTATATCCCTCTCAGACTTCCTTCTCGGTCGATAAGCTCTCATCAGGTCGATAAAAACATGTGTTGACCTTATCAAAATAATATAATTGTATATTGTTGATATTTAGTAGCAAATATATCAGCTTTCAAAACAATATAATTAATTATTGTAAAATCTCCATATATAATTCTTACACAGGACACCGTTTTTAAGGTCATATCCGAAAGACCCGTGATTTTCACTTCTACATGTCGAGCGTTTGGCGAAGGAGCAATCATTACCTATGTTAACGTTTTAAGTCCCGATACGGCCATGGCACGAGCGAGGCTCTATATCATGAGGTGCCACGTAACTATTCCAATTGTAGGCAACACAAATATGAGAATTTTGCTGTCTGATATCGAGTATGGCAACATTGCAGATGCAATGAAATAGACATATTTGAGGAAACAATTCTTGTTGTCATAGCATTTAAAGCAATATAAGCCGTCAAAATTGTTATTTTGGGGTCCTAAAATTTAATCGAAAATTTTGTAAACATCTACCTTCTAATACCTGATTTTATCGATTAAACTTTTGACATGTTGTATTTTTTGCATTAAATGCAAAAATGTTCAACAGTTGAAATTAAGTCTTCCCGTACCTTAATTTTCCCGACATTATTTCCGTATGCAATGACCTAAAGTTGAACTCATTCGGCAAAATCAAATGCGCAAGCGCAATATTTCCGGTAAGCACGAAAGATGTCTGACACGAAAGGTTCGAAGCGAGGGAGAAAGCCGACTTTGGAATTTTGCGTAATGTTTCGAGCGATCCCTTAAAACTATCATAACTAAAAAACATACTATCATAACTTAAAAAACATATACCATCGTTAACAATGCCAAAATAATGATGGTAACTAGAATTTTATCTCACCTCGCCGTCCATATTTTAATGACCCGGATACAACCCGATCCACCCCGATCAGCATCAGAATCATTCGTGTCAACATCGGTTATCTTCGGGATTGTCGCCGACGATTAATCAGCTGCCATTGTTAGGGTCAAACGGAATGTCGAGGAATATATTTTTCATCACGTAAAGGTGTGTAAACGATGCATAAGAGAGGAAATTCGATGCAGTTCTTTTTTTCAATCATATCAACGTTCATTTAACCTCTTTTAATGCCAGTATAAAAAATTGCAATTTTGGCAGCTTATATTGCTTTAAGGTGTATCAACGGCACAGGTAATGAAAAATAATTTTATGAATGTCATTACCATATATATATATATATATATATATATATATATATATATATATATATATATATCATTCAATGATATACTAAATGTTTCTCTATCATTTAGTAATTAATGATTTAGAAAGTTCATATAGTGAAATAATACTTGAGTTTTCATTTACCCAGAGAATTTTGTGACTATTTTGTTGAAATTAACGATGTGGGTCTGGAATGAAAGTGACCGAATACTCTTGACTTTCATATCTGATATATCTTTCGTAATGGAAAAACCTATACGTAGTAAGTTAAGAGTGCTATAGGTGTACCTACTTACGAACAAGTAGGACAGAGTAGACTGCTACTCGTTATTAATACGTTTTATTAGTTTGCATATGTTTTCTGGAATTCAATTTATAATACGTATTGTTCTTCCTTCAGATAACATCCTGTGTTCATGAAATTAGAAGTTGTTTGGAAACTTAAATAACTAAGAAGCACAGACAACGCCAAATATGTTGAGTTATCGTTTCCTACGATGTTTCATGTTTCTCCGTCTACAAACTCTGCTGCTAGGTTATTCGCTCTTAACAGGTAGCGATACGGAAATCTCTATTTCGCCCCAAAATTACACATCAGGAAAAAATCCGAGAATTCTCAGAGATATCTTGAATCAAGAGAGTTTAGTGCGGTTTTCGATGATTCAAAAAATGCAATTATTTACGATGGATATCATCGAAATCAAGAGAAATAACAATTTATTGATGAGTAAACTTGATGCGTTGACGAAAGAGCAGGGGACTGTAAATGAAAGAAACTCTGTGTTAGAAAAAGAAAATGCAAAATTACGACAGCAAGTAAGTGTATTACAGGAAGAAATGATTGCCTTCAATACCACTGAAAAAAAATTGAAAAACGTTTTCGGAACACACGAAGTCGAAATCACAGATTTGCAAAACATATATGGAAACTTGAGGAGAGATATCGGAGGAATAAGACAATCTTTGGGGGATATTAACCAGAGACTGGACAGCTGGAATACATCAACCACAAATATTTTATCTGATAGAGAAAATGGTAAGCCAAACATTTTTCTGTCAAAAATATTTCACTTCAGTATTTACGTGTAAACATGCAAATACCATAATTTACAGTTTTATATGTTGTAATGATTTTAAATAGGATTTTACAGACAATCCTTAAATAACATTGACACCACTTTTGTATCGATGAATTCATATTTCATAACCCCCGCCCTCTAACTACTAATGATACAAAATGGCTTATCGATACAAAGGGTCAAGTTAAGGAATAATGATCAATCTCATAACTCCTACAAAGAATAGAAAATCCAGGGTAGGCAAACACGAACCCCTGGGTATACTACAGGTGGGATTAAGTGCCTAAGCCACACCTGTCATGAGCCTTATATTTCGACAGGGCAGACGGAGTGATCCACAGTCACAATCAATGTAATGAACGCCCTCAACGGATATAAAACACGCCAGACAGCATTTTACCCAATGGTAGACTTTATAGGTAAATTACATCGTTATAATGGCCATAAGATTTGCGAAATGATAATTATAAAACGAGGCTGTTAAAACCCCTGTAAGATAAACTTATTCGTAAATAGCCTGTCTCGATTTAAAAACTGATCATACACAGAAATAACTCTAATAATAAAATTATTGCATTAATAGTTAATATTCTTAACCGCTACTGTTAAATCGCCAATATCATTAAGCGTCACAAATACACAGCATCCCTAACGCGTAATGAAACAATCAAATTATCAAACTAACGTATCATTAAGCGTGGCATTTGCATATTTTGATGGTAAAAATCATAACAAAATTATTTCAATTTTAATGTGGAAACCATCTCTCTCTCTCTCTCTCTCTCTCTCTCTCTCTCTCTCTCTCTCCAAAACAATAGTAACAGACTATGATTTGCTAATTCATTACTGTATGTCCAACAATATCACAATTATTCAACTTTTTCGAGTATTGAAAACTACCTTAAAGCGCCGGATATTTAAGACCGTGTGCTTTTAACGAGTGGGTTATCAACTAAATTTAACATACACGCACACAAAATGTGGCGGGAATGTTGCATACGTAACGAAACAAAAATATTTGCGTTCTTTTTATCTCTATATATTAACAATAAAGAATTGTTCCTCATTGTTAAGCCATGGTGACAATGGCTTCTGACGTGGCGTGCTCTGGTGCTACGTAGGAGGCGAGATGCACGTTGTACATCGGTCTCGGCCTCTGGGAAGTGAAGCCCTATTTTCATCTTTCTTTGTTTTAGAAAGAGTGCATTTGTTTACGAACTGACACAATGATCGTGATGAATTTGGATTGGTTTGTCTCCGCACCTTTTTTGGCTGCTGATCTCCTGCTTGATGATGTTGGACAACAAATCTTGTTATACAACTTAGTTTTCAAATTCCCTTTCAAAACACGGGGGGCCTCCGTGGCCGAGTGGTTAGAGCATCGGGCAAAATAAAAGATAAAAAAAAAAGAGCATCGGGCTCAAAATCACAAAGCCTCTCACCTCTGTCGGCCCGTGTTCGAATCTCGGCCGCGGCGTTATGTGAGTAAGTTTGCCAGTTTACTTGCTGAAGGTCGGTGGTCTCTTACCGGGTACATTGTATCTGGTTTCTCTCCTCCACCAACAAAAACTGGACGCCACCAGATAACTGAAAAATTGTTGAGTGTGGCGGAAAACAATAAATAATCAATCATCAAAACACGGAATTCTTTAAAATTCACGCTTCAGTTTTAAACACGTTACCGTCCCTAATCTGGATTTTACAAAAACGCAGATACATTAAGATCACTCTCAGAAAACAAAAATTCTGTTAAATCACATATGTTCCAGTTTTGGCCGCTATTCATAATGATGGGCCCGATTACCTCTTATGAGCCGCCCGCGTGGCGCAGTGGTTAGAGCGTCGGGCTCAAAGATCTGATGATCCTTGAGTCGGGGGTTCGAATCCCACTGTGGGACGTGGGTGCCGGTCTTTCGGATGAACCGTATAAACCGAGGTCCCGTGTCGCAGTAGGTGTGGCACGATAAAGATCCCTCCCTGCTCAAAGGCCCTGAGTGCCGAGCATAGGCCTAAATTTGCAGTCCTGTCACCGGTAATGGTGACAGCCGCCGGATAGCTGAAAAATTGCTCAGGCGGCTATAAACAAAAAAAAAACCAAACAAAACAAAAAAAACCCCAAAAGATTACCTCTTATGAAGTTATTCCTCTTGTAAACAAAGGAGGCTTATTTAGGTATTTCGTTATCCCACTTGCATTGATATACATATCTTGTGTGACGTCTAAAATTACCACAGGAAACATCCGTAATATAAATATCAAAAGTAACACAGTATCCCGACTATTTAGAATGTATTTTAAATGAAAATATGTTGGCAAATACAATAAATTCGCAGGGAAATACTGTAAGAATGGTTTCATTTATTGTTAAAAATAATGAAACCTTTCCTGTTTTTCTCCCGACTTCCGCCGTTTAACGAAGATAACTTGATATATTTCACACTCACATGATTCTAGCAGCAAAGACACAAATCTTTAAGTATTATTATAGATTTATATGCAAATAAAAGTTCTTTTGGTATGCGGGGTAGTGTGCTATTTTTGCAACTTTATTTCAGTGTGTGACAGAGGAAAATCGGATAGGCATGCTAAATGAACTGTTTCTCCTGTTAAACAAATTGTTGATGAATGGAATCAACATACCTTCATTAATATACTCTGCATTTTGTCGATGTTTAAATAATATAGTTAACAAATTCTTCACACTTGCGTCATCGTCAGTCAATGCATTGTTATAACGTCACCAGTTTACTTTCATATTGATCAAACACAAATTATTTCGGTTTTTTTTTTGGATCTTAGTACCTGCATGGTTTATTTTTTATGAATAAAACTTATATGAAAATAAATTCCGAATTAAATATAGATATACTTATAATGATATACTTATTTCATTTATGACATCACATTGCTTTGCGGATTTTGTCTCAGCAAAGATTTTCATAATCTGCCTTAACGCCTTTGCAAACCCTTACATACAGAGATACATTGCCTGGGTCACAATATATATATATATATATATATATATATATATATATATATATATATATATCACAATGCTTCTGTCTCTGCTCCTCGTAGAAATATTAACTATATTGAAGGAGAAAATTCGGTATTTAGTAATTGGTCATCTCAAAAATTATTTTGTTAAATACCACTCTCACTCCACGCATAAGTATTCTAAAGTAAGTTAATATTAAAAAGATGCTAGAGTTCCTCATTGACGACATTTTCGTAGTCTTTGGTGATCAGGTCTTCCAACAATCTGTTGGAATTCCCATGCGCAGGAATTGTGCTCCCTTGCTACCTGACCTATTTTTATATTCCTACGAAGCAGAATTCATTCAAAAGCTTCTACACGAGAAGAAAAAATCTCTTGCTGTGGCCTTCATTTTAACATTTAGATATATCGACGACGTTTTGTCTATTAACAATGATCATTTTCATTCATATGTCGATCGATATATCCCAGTGAGCTTGAAATAAAAGACACCACAGAGTTTTCTACTTCTGCTTCTACTTAGATATTTTACTGAAAATAGATGCCGGCGGCAAACTAACAACTCAACTTTATGACGAACGGGATGATTTCAATTTCTCCATCGTCAACTTCCCTTATTTCTGTGGCAATATCCCATCATTACCTGCATATGCTGTTTATATCTCCGAACTGATTCGATACGCAAGGACTTGTTCTGCTTATGATCAGTTTTTAAATCGAGGCGGGCTACTGACAAAGACGTTGATGTTACAAGGGTTTGTACAGTCTCATCTAAAGTCAGTATTTCGCAAATTTTATGGATCTACGATCTAGTTTGCCAGTACAACTTACCATTAAGTAAAATGCTGTCTGATGTGTTTCATACCAATTGTTTGACCGTTCTTGACACACTGATTCTGACTTCGGATTGCTCCGTTTACCTGATCGGAATGTAGGGTTCACGACGGGTGTGACCGGTCAACAGGGGATGCTTACTCCTCCCAGACACCTGATCCCACCTATTATATGACCAGGGGTCCGTGTTTGCCCATCCCTCTGATTTGCATTTTCTATAGGAATTACGAGATTGAATATTGCTAATTACCTTAGCTTCTTATTATTCAAAAATGTACTTTGTTAAAACCACTTTTGATTCTACGCATTCGCACTTGAGTTGAACTTGATATGCCTGAATTCCTCATTAACAATACCTCATTGGCATCAATTGTCCTCCTTTGTTATGTAACCTGTTTTATATTCCTATAAGGCAGAATTTATTTAAAAAAATATTTGCATGAGAAGAAAACAATTCTTGCTGTGGCCTTCAAGGCAACAGTTAGTTATGTCTACAACGTTTTGTCTATTAACAATAATCATTTTCATTCGAAAATGTCGATTCGAGATATCCCAGTAAACTCGAAAAAAGACACCACAGAGTGTAGATGTGATTTATAATCAATATTCTTAAGGTATAAGATATTCTTACTTATATTCGATAACTTTGTTATTTATAATCGATAATTTTGTTACTCACATTCTTACAAAGAACTTCGTTTTTATTCTATCATGAACTAGTGGCGAGTGTGACCGGTCAACAGGGGATGTTTACTTTTATTAGGCACCTGATCCCAATTCTGGTGTTTCCAGGGGTCCGTATTTGTCCTGCTCTTAATGTTGTATTCTTAAAAGGAATTATGAGATTGATCAATCCCGTGGGGATCCGGGTTATAATAGGTCCTCAGTACCCCTTACTTGTCGAACAAAAGCGACTACATGGGGCGCCCTTCGGATGAGACCGCAAAAACCGAGGTTCTGTATCATAGCAGGTGTGGCACGATAAAGATTCATCCCTGCTCAAAGGCCGCAAATGTCGATCAAAGGCCTAACTTTTGCAGCCCTTCACCGGCAATGGGCACGTCTCCATATGAGTGCAAAAGTCTCAAGCGGGACGAAAAACAATATACAATTGATGCTCGTTATCTTCATGTTTTTAGATTTGGATAACATTCACTTGAAACTTAATGCAGTTCTGAGACGATTTGGTAGATTAGGCTACAAAATAAAAGACAGAGGTGAATCTCGAAATACTTCACAACATTCAAATGAAAATGGCCATCCTGCTTTTAATGAACAGATGGACAACCTATGGGATGTCAGCATCAGTAAAGGTAAATTGCTATTCTTCAGAAATCATTTACTTACAAAATATTTACTGTGACAAAACCTTTGAAACTATACTATACCTTTGCCAGAATTGTACATCTTCGAATAGTATAATTTCGTATATTGAATTGTAATCCATAACATACATATATACAATTGCTCAATATAAAGCGTTCATTGCAATAGTGAATAATGGTCCACTGAGGTTGTTTTGCTAGGGTCATAATGCTATTTGTTTTCAGACGGTGTTCGTCTTGTAAGTGGTTCATCTTGGATGGAAGGTCGCGTCGAAGTCTATAAAAACGGACAGTGGGGCACAGTCTGTAACGATAAATGGAACACACAAGACGCCAGTGTTGTTTGTAAAATGATCGGATTTTCTTACGGGTAAATGTGAAAGCATGAAAATAGTAAATATGCATTTTCTTGGATATAAAATGCGTAATACATTTACATATGATTTGTTAGTGTTCTTTTCAACATATTTCACAGAAAACCAAAGGTGTTTGAGCACTATGGGATAAACATGGGACCTATATTAATGGAGAGTGTATTGTGTAATGGTTCAGAGCTTAGCATCCGTGATTGTCCTCATAGGACATCAAGATCATGTCCGTCCAATCAGACTGCTGGTGTCGTATGTACAAACTGTACGTGCATATTGATATAGTAATCATACCGTATCACAGCTGAAACTCGAGATTAACTAGGGAAATATTTCCCAATTCATATATGTTTTTCCGTAAAATTTGTTTATACAGTGTGGATATTTTGTAAATATCGTGATATCCTTTCTAGATTCCCCTGTTCGGTTGACAAACGGGCGATCGGAAACTGAGGGACGTGTTGAGATATATGTTGGAAATCAATGGGGAACGGTGTGTGATGAAGGATGGGATGATATCGACGCTCAAGTAGTATGCCGGATCTTAGGATTCGAAGGGTATGTAAAATTTTCACGTCTGCTATTCTACTATGCAGTCGTCGATTAAAGCAATATAATCTGTAACTGACGGTATTTTTTCCAACTATACTTTTATACATCAATGGACACCTATCGGTATAACTTATGAATAAAATCACCCAAGATCTAAAGAAAAAATCATAGAAATGAACAAGAGAAAATTGTTAGAAAGCATATCTATAATGATTATTTCATATAAACCGCCTCTGCGTCGTATTAGACAAACACTAGCATGTAATTTACAATAAAAAAAAAAGTGAAAATGACGCTAATTTATCTTTACTAAATGATCTGTAAAAGATGTGATAGTGCATTTCCTGTAATTTCTTCTTCGCTATTTTTTCCCCGGAAGATATTACGCTGTAGCCAGAGCAGGAGGATATTTTGGTCGAGGGAGTGGAGCTATATTCCTTGGCAACGTACAATGTAATGGTTCAGAAAATGACATCATGACATGCAGGTCGAACAAGACTATGAACCTTGGTGACGGATGTAGACATGAGAACGACTCTGGAGTCAGTTGTAAGTGCAGTTACATTCATTAATGTTTCTTAATTAGGTATCAGTATTGCTTTCTTCTCAAATGAATGGAAATGAAATGTTGTATTTTTATATATTGGTCTTTAGCACTGGTTGAACAATTAGGTATTCATATAAGTATACACTCGATTGAAGACTGTTTTGGCGAATAAGCCCGGAGGTTGAGATATTTTTTTGAAATTACAAATTATTTCAACACAATTCAAAGAGTAAACAGAGATTGTGTTGTGTGATTTTTATGTTTTATTATTTTCAATTATTTCAAGGTTCTCTTTCTTCCAACCAACCCCTCATTGCCCCCCCCCCCCCCCCCCCCCCCCCCCCGTGATAATGGGATGAAAAGATATCGTTTTCCTAATGTGATCCATACAGGGTCTTCTCTCCTAAGAAAAAACTTGTATCATTAGCATAGTACAAATAGATTAGACTTAATTACTTTGTTTTAGGATTGTTGCAGAATTACTCATTAGGTCGAAATGTTTTGTTTATGATAAAAACGTTCGAATTCGTATTTTGCTTTTTTCCTGTCAACCTCAATGGTTATTCTCCAAAATATTTCAATATCATTTCTGTTATATTATTATTTTCACACTTTCTGAATTTGTAGTGATAAAATCCGTCAGCTACCACTACGTTCAGAATTTGTTCCTTCGTTGTATCAATTTATTACTAAAATTAAATTGTTTATAAAATTATAAAATGAATTATGCGGCTTATAACACATCTCTTGAAATAAAAAAGTAACGAAACATTTGTTATATATCTAATGATGAAACCGTTTTTGCTTTAGGTTTACCAATAAGGTTGGTTAATGGACGAGATGAAACAGAAGGTCGAGTAGAAGTCTTAGTAAATAATGAGTGGGGGACTGTTTGTGATGACGAATGGGGCAATCAAGATGCTGAAGTTGTCTGTCACAGTCTTGGATTACCAAGGTTAATTCAATTCCTTAACGATACTGAGTACTGTCTAGGGAATTCATTTGCATACAGAGTCCTGGACTGGTATATGCATACAGAGTACTGGACTGGTATATCGTCGTAAAATGGCTGAAATATTGCCAACACGGCGTAAAACCCGAATCAATCAATCAATCAATGGACTGGTATATGTATACTTTCGAATAAAAATATCTGAAATTTATTTCTTTTTTTGCAATATAGCTCGAGTGCTGTAGCCAGATCCTCTGCATATTTTGGAAGGGGCAAAGGTCAAATATGGTTAGACGATGTAAACTGTGTCGGTAGTGAAGATGACATAATGAACTGCAGTCATAGTGGAATAGGGATTCACAACTGTGATCACGGGGAGGATGCAGGAGTCAGCTGTAATTATTTGTTGTGCTATAGACGTACTATTTTAAGAGTTTCTTTTTTATCAGTTCAAAAAGCAAGACAACTATATGCCATTGCGTTCAACGAGTTTCTTACCTTACGCAAATAATTTAAATATGTAGGCGACGCACCCGTTTTTTTATATCAACTTTTATCTTTCGCCCCTTGGTGTGTAACATTTAAATACACAGAAATCTTAAAATAACAAATGTTTTCGATAATGTATTTTCACATAAAATTTAATGTTCAGTCTACATTCTCATTTTCTACTGTTTGTACATTTGTAGCTTATTGCAGATTAATTTAAATGATAAATGAATCCCTTATTGAATCTTTCCAATGCTATTTCAGACACTACAAATATAAAACACAGGTTGTCGAGAACAGATTAGTTGTATACTGTTTAGCATTGAAAATGTATTTCTAAATCTATTATCTAAGAGGGAAATATTTTTAAAAATACATTCAATCAGTCATGATTTTCAGGTTTACCCATACGTTTGGTGGGAGGACAAAATAAAACAGAAGGTCGAGTGGAGGTTTTCATCAATAACAAGTGGGGAACAATCTGTGATGATGAATGGGATAACCAGGATGCAAGGGTTGTTTGTCGTCATCTTGAATTCTTGGGGTATGAAGACATTCTGCTTTACCTCAAAGCACTACGGTAGCAAACTAAGTGAAATTAAGGGAAGTTAAATATGTGGGCCTTTTATACAAATTGTATTTCTGATACTTGAAAAATTTTAATCTGTGATGATGAATGGGATAACCAAGATGCCCGTGGGTTGTTTGTCGTCATCTTGAATTCTTTAAGTATGAAGACACTGTGCTTTTCTTCAAAACATACGGTAGCTAACTAATTTAAATTACGGGAAGTTAAATGTGTGGCCTTTTATACAAATTGTATTTCTGATACTTCAAAAATTTGTAATTCATAAATTCAGTTTCGTCTACCTTTTTATAAACAATTAAGTGATAAAGATATATGTTGATAGTTACACAGGTGTAGCTCTTAGATCAGCTACGTTTGGACAAGGTACTGGACGCATTTGGTTGGACAACGTTAGCTGTAAAGGTGGAGAGGACAACATACTGAAATGTCGTCACAGAGGTGTCGGGACAAATGATTGTCATCACAGCGAGGACGCCGGAGTTAGATGTAATCAAGAACCACCATATCTAAAGTTTATCCTATTCACTCATTATAAAACTCAATATACCCAAGTAAAACTAGGAACGTTCCCTAAACCATTTCTTACATGCATAATTTACTTACTGTTGTAAATTTTCATCAATTTCTCAAAACCTATGAACTTTCATTGGCATATATTACAAGCATGCCAGTTTTTATTTTAGTGACAATGCTAGTGTATTTTTCTTAAAATTTCTATAGTGTAACAGACAATATATTTCGTTGCAAAAAGGTTCATCTAATTGAACTAGGTGTACCTCTGCGTCTGAAGGGAGGCCCATCTGACAGAGAAGGAAGAGTTGAAGTGTACAAACACAATCATTGGAGCACCGTTTCTGACACTGACTGGGATCAGAATGAGGCTCAAGTAGTTTGTGAGAGTTTGGGATATTCCAGGTTAGTTATTATATGTATTATATGAATGCAAAATTAAAAGTTGGACAAACACGGACCCTGGATATACCAGACGTGTAATCAGGTGCCTAGGAGGAGTAAGCATCTCCTGTAAAGAATGAAACGATATGATACCATACCGATACTTTTGAAACGATACGATACTCTGTAACGATACTTTGGTCTATAATCAAGAAAACATTGATACATATAGTATAGTATGAATATATGATTCTTCCAGGGAATTTAACTGTATGATTTAGAAATTAAGAAACAAGTAGTTAAAAACAAACAACGACTAGTTACAATCAGGTAAACAGTGAAATAAAGATGTTCATTGTAATTGTGTTATATTGTCATTGCATTATACGGCGACGTCTAAAAATGTTCGTAATTTAGAGTGGATATTATTTAATTTTTATTTCACCCCTATTAGCTGAAAAATATTGAGGGGTTTCGAATATTTTTCTGGTAGAATGCTTCTCTTGAATTGATAGAGTTTGCTTCTCTTGTTTTGGAATTCATAAATTTCATTTGTTGTACATGTGTCGTATAAAGCATAAAAACACGTCAAGTTTGCATTTGAAATCGTATTATTTGTGGAAAATCCATTCTTTATCTTCCAAAAACATTTTAGAAAAAAATTACATCCCTCCCTAAAATTGCAAGTTTATAATCACGCTGTGAAGTATTAAGTGTTAGACATAGATTTCGCCTTTTTCGATTACACAATCTTAAATCAGAAGATTTTCAATCATTTATAATAATTGTTTTAAAGAATCTGCAATGAAACGTTTCCATATTTTTTCATCAAGAATACTTTTCACCTTTACACTTTACGTACTTCGTTTACAATGAAATTGCGGTGGCTTTTAGATGAAGATAGGAGAAAACTTGATGAGTTATCGCTTCTGGTATACCTTTTCATTATTTAGATTAAATGTTGTAAACTAAATATTTTGACAAAAGTAATGCTAAATTGGCACACACTTTACTGGACAATCGTATTTTTCAAGTATTTATTGAATACTTCTGATTGAAATGTCACAAAGAGGTGTTGTATGTCGTCAATTAGCATACCCTTAAAAAGCATTTTTATAGTTTTCATTGTTCAGTAGGAATACAAAGAATGGATTAAAACTTCGAGAGATGATTATAGATATATGATATATAAATACCTATATCGATACTGTTATAAAACGAAACAGCATTTTATCGGTAATTTTGAAACAAGTGCACGGTACAGTATTGATACCGAGTACTGGTGTCCAATCCCACATATGAAAGACTTTGTGGTATCTTTCATTTCGATTCACTGGAATATATTAAATTGACATATGAACGAAAATGATTATAGTTGATAGATATAACATCATCAATACTCTGTCGAGTTGAAGGCTATAACACGATTTTTTTTTCTGCTAATGTAAAAGCATTTGGATAAATTCTGCCTCATAAGAATATGAAAACAGGCGAGCTAACAAAGAAGCACAATGCGTGGTCATGGAAATTCAGAAAGACTGCTGGAAGACCCAATAATCAAAGATTACAAAAACCATTGTCAATGGGAAACTCCAGCGTCTTTTTAATATTAATTCCAGAGTACTTGTGAGAAGAATGATTGATTGATCATACATTGTTTAACGCTTCTCGAGAGAATCATTCACTCCTTTGGAGACATCACCATTGCTGGTGAAGGACAACAATATTTAGGCCTATGTTCGGCGCTTATAGCCTTTGAGCAGGGGGGAATCTTTATCGTGTCATATTTACTGTGACACGGGGCCTCAGTTTTGTGGTCTCATACGAAGGTTCCCATTTAGTCACCTCTTATGACAAACAAGGGGTATATAGGAACTATTCTAACCCTGATCCTCACGAGGCTTGTGCCAAGAAGCAGAGTGGTGTTTTAAGAAAGTAATTTTTAAAATTACTTCTTACTATGATATGAATATTTCTTTCTCCCATTTTTGTTGACGAAGCAATTGTCTATGATGCAAAAAAATCTAGTTTTTAATTTATCGTGAGATGGTTGTGTAAAGTGTTGAAAATTTATATCTTTTGATATTGTTCATTTAAACAAAAGTTTTGTGATTTGATAATATATAAAACATTCTTCGTTTATCCCGAGAAAGAGACATGTGATTCCGATTATTTATTTGGAGGTTCGAGTCGCTGGTCCTTTTAGCTATGTCGTTTAATGCATTTCTCTGACACCTCTGACCTATTGCAGTTTCTAGATATGTTGTTTTAGAGCAATGTTTGTCAATTCAAGAGGACGTAACACTTGTTTTGCCGTAAAAAACTATTACCACGTTTTAGTCGTATTTGAGTTGTAGAAACGAAATATCTGGAACTTTCAGTTTTAGTATTAATACACTGTAAATTTTACAGTATGAAGCATTCGATTAGACTACATCCGTTTATGTACTTTGATTGGATTTGAAAGCCGGTTTCTGACAGTGTGTGAATTCAGCTCGGCATTAATACAGCATCGGACTGATTTTATATACTTATACAAATAAATAAAAAATGTTCTAAATAGACCTGACGCTCGTTCAGAACAGATGGTATTTTTTATTCTCCATGTTGCATTCAATGATATGTAGACGTTCTGTTTGTTTTGTTTTGTTTGTTTGTTTTATTTATAGTCGCCTGAGCAATTTTTCAGCTATCCGGCGACTGTCGTTCTGTTTGTAATCAGGTTTTGTAGTTTAGTTTTAGTGTTAGTTTGCATAATTGCTATGTAAATATTCTATCGCCATGAAATTTCCGTGGGGATACTGTTTAGAATAGGTCCTCAGTATCCCTTGCTTATTGTAAGAAGCGACTAAATGTGGCGGTTCTGCAGATGAGACCGCAAAAACTGAGATCCCGTGTCACAACAGGTGTGGCACGATAAAGAACCCTCCCTGCTCAAAGGTCATGCGCCAAGCATAGGCCTACATTTTACAGTCTCTCATCGACAATGGTGAGATCTCTATATGAGTGAAAATTCTCGTGAGGGACGTTACAAAATACAATCAACCAATCATTTGATAATTTCGTATTGTTCGGGTCGCTGGTCATTATTAGTGCTTTATTTATCCTTATTTATTTGACATCGTATCCATATTCAGAATCGATATATATATATATATATATATATATATATATATATATATATATCTGTGTGTGTGTGTGTGTTAATCAAAATCTAAATGGGGCGGTCCTTCGGATGAGACCACAACCGAGGTCCCGTGCCACACCTGCTGTGGCACGTTAAAGGTCCCTTCCTGCTCCAAGGCCATAAGCGCCGAGCATATGCCTAAATTTTGCAGCCCTTCACCGGTAATGGTGACGTCTCCATATGAGTGAAAAATTCTCGAGCGGGACGTTAAACAATATATAATCAATCAATCAATCTTAAAACTTCTAAAGAACTTTTATTGAATTTGAAATCACAAAACTTTTCTCGAATTCACAACATTAAAACGTATGATTTTACAACTCGTTACACGACCATACCTCACGATAAAATTAAAGTCTAGACTTTTTGACATCATATACAGTTGTTTCATGAACCAAAATGGTAAAAGGAAATATTCATATTTAGTAATTGGTCATCTCAAAAATTATTTTGTTAAATACCACTCTGACTCCACACACAAGTACTCTGAACTTGATATTAAAAAGATACTAGAGTTCTTCATTGACAATATTTTCGTAGTCTTTGGTGATCAGGTCTTCCAACAATCTGTTGGAATTCTCATGCGCACGAATTGTGCTCCCTTGCTACCTGACCTATTTTTATATTCCTACGAAGCAGAATTCATTCAAAAGCTTCTACACGAGAAGAAAAAATCTCTTGCTTTGGCCTTCATTTTAACATTTAGATATATCGACGACGTTTTGTATATTAACAATGATCATTTTCATTTACATGTCGATTCGATATATCCCAGTGAGCTTGAAATAAAAGACACCACCGAGTTTTCCACTTCTGCTTCTTACTTAGATATTTTAATGAAAATAGATGCCGGCGGCAAACTAACAACTCAACTTTATGACAAACGGGATGATTTCAATTTCTCCATCGTCAACTTCCCTTATTTCTGTGGCAATACCCCGTCATAACTTGGTGTTTATATCTCCAAACTGATTCGATACGCAATACCTTGTTCTGCTTATGATCAGTTTTTTAAAATCGAGTCGGGCTTTTGACAAAGAATTTAATGCCACAAGGGTTTGTACAGTGTCGTCTAAAGTCAGCATTTCGCAAATTTTATGGTCGTTATAACGATCTAGTTTGCCAGTACAACTTACCATTAAGTCAAATACTGTCTGATGTGTTTCATACCAATTGTTAGGCCGTTCTTGACACACGGATTCCGACTACGGATTGTTCCGTTCACCTGATCGGAATACAGGGCTCATGACGGGTGTGACCGGTCGACAGGGAATGCTTACTCTAGTCACCTGATCCCACCTCTGGTATGACCAGGGGTCCGTGTTTGCCCATCCCTCTGATTAGTTGTTTTATTTAGGAATTACAAGATTGAATACTGTTACTTATATATATATATATATATATATATATATATATGTATATATATATATATATATATATATATATATATATATATATGAAACAATTACCGTGACATGGGGACTCGGTTGTTCCTCAGTCGCCTCTTACGTTAAGCAAGGGCAAATGACCTTAATAATGAAGTAAATAGTAAAAAGAGTTTATCGGAGGATTTAGATGACAAAGGCACACACTCTCTCTCCCCCCCCCCCCCCCCGTCCCCCTCACTCTCTCTGTATGTAAAATAAACAAAGAAGCATAGATAAATACCCAAGGAGTAGCGTAAAAGATATCTTAAAGCTGATTGACCACCCTGGCTTAGTTTCCTTAATTCTTCAGGAGTACTGTATACAGGGAAATATTCGCCCGCGTTTTATTTTCGCACCTTTCGCCCTCATTACCAGTGGGTGATTTTAAGACTGGACGAATTTAACGAGACAAAGTTCGCTCTTTTAACACAACTGCGTCTGGGCGAATTCAAGACAGGACGAAACCGTTTGTAATTGGAGAAGGGGGATAAAAGAACACGGCGTGAAAATAACCCTGCAAACCGTATGTGCTCCTGCAAAATTAAAGAAATCAATCATTGATGCATACCATGGGTTATTGTTTCATTCATGTTACAAAATGTGAAAACAATAACCCGTGGTTTGCGAGGAAGCAGGTAGGCACGGGTTGTGGAATGGAATAAAACAATAACTTGTGGTTTGCGTCAATGGTACTCAATTGGCTTTGATATATATATATATATATATATATATATATATATATATATGTCTAAATTTGTCTTCGTGTTTGCAATTCAAGCAGTGGATTTCAACAGAAATTAAGCAGAATACACATAATGAATGGAAATTCAATACTGTGACATCAAATAGAAATTTAATTATGCTATGAACTGTTGAATGATAATTTGGTGATTAAAAGAAAAGTTTGCATCAATTCCATTGCAAGTGGAAATGTGGAACATAATCGAGACTTGTGAACTCTTTTGTAGCTACAATGCCATTGCCCGTCATTCCGCATACTTTGGAGAAGGCTATGGAAATATTTTACTTGATAAAGTCCAATGTGGAGGCAAGGAAAGAGACTTGCTTGCCTGCCATCATGGAGATGTAGACAAACATAACAGCAGTCATAGCAACGATGCAGGAGTCAGCTGTAATATTTAATACTACGAAAATGTCCGATTTTTGAAAATACATGTACTTCAACGTTACGCAGAAATGATTATTGCTAATATAACGAACATAATTTTCTATTGCAAAAATAATCTCGCTTACTTTACGAAATTCAGCAATATGAAAATGAAGAGTATTAATCAAGTTTACTTTTTATTATGTAAATTTTTTAATGAATGAATTATGTTTATAATTAAATCATCATTCATCATGTAAATAATGAAACATATACTGTAAATAGGCCTTTCGATTCGTCTGGTTGGTGGGAGAAATCTGATGGAGGGTCGTGTAGAAGTTCTTATGAAGAATGAATGGGGGACGATTTGTGACAGAAACTGGAATCATCAAGACGCCAAAGTTGTTTGTAGTAGCCTGGGATATAACAGGTATATGGTACACTTAAAGTTCTTCAAAATCGATAAGATATTGTATTAAATACATTAGCTGTCTAAAGCATCTGACAAAATTTCTCTATGACTTTGATATCACAGATTAACCGCAGTAGCTCGTCAAGCATCCCATTTTGGGAAAGGGATTGGCCAAATATGGTTAGTCAATGTAGATTGTCATGGTAATGAGACCGATATTCGGAACTGCAGGAATAGCCGTGCTGGTATCAACTACTGTCAACATTCCAACGATGCAGGAGTAAGTTGTAAGTTAACATTCTTCTGAAGATAGGTATGTGTTAGTACCACTTATCCTACATTTAGTGCGCGATTTGTTTCTAGCGAAAATTATGTGTGGACTAGAGGAATCAGAATCTGGTAACTACTTCTGATAATTCCGTTTACGTAACTTGTATTTATGAAGCGAAATTTAAGAATTAATTTGACTTACTAAAGTAATGTTTGATAAAGGTGTCCCTATTCGCCTTGCTGGAGGATCCTTCGGTGATTCGGGTCGGTTGGAGGTGTACAAGGATGGGGAGTGGGGAACGGTTTTCAATAGAAACTGGAACGATAGTGATGCTGGCGTTATCTGTAGCAGTCTGGGATATTCACAGTAAGTAACGTATACATATCTGTCAATGAACAAGTTAATAACTGTGATAATCTGTACTTTTTAATTTGATTTCTATACAGTTATACTCTATTGAGACTTTTTATTCACTAAAATAATTCATGTGAGCACGAGACATCTAACTTTGTAAAGTTTGTGATTTTGTTCAGATCAAGCATATATTAACAGTCAATAGTGAAACTGTTTGTGTCGGTGATCCAAAAGTCTTGATGTATTACTAAAATCCAATAAAATTTTATAAACATGCAAGTATACAAATTACATTGGAGGTTGGGAAGTAATGAAAAATTGGTCGAAAGTTTCTAAAGTTAACATTTTTCACAGGGTTTAAACGTTTGTGAATAAAGGCGCAGATTATGAAGTCATAATGTAAAAAGCATTATGAGAATGAAGTCGTATGTAGAGACTAGCTATGGATAATTTATAAATTTCTACCACTCAGAAACTATTCCAGTGTTTTGGAAAAATCTACATGGCCAAATTACGCTACTCATGAACATAATTTTTTATCATAACCCATAATACACATTTCATTATCCTATGAGCAAAGAGAATATTGTTTTTCATATAGAAATTCTGGTTCAATCATCGATATATCCTTATTTGGACAAGGCAATGGAAAAATTTGGTTGAAAAGCGCCGACTGTACTATTTCTGAGGAGAATGTTATTGGCTGTCTTCATAATAGTTTAGACTTGCATAACTCTAGTCTAGACTTTCATAACTCTAGTCATGACAACGACCTTGCCTTCATATGTGGTGAGTTTTTTATGATTGTTTGAAATGTTTGAAAAGACGCATGCTATTTTGCAAATATAGCTTAGTGTTCAATTTCTTAATAGAATTATGTTCAATATTCCAATAAGTGAGCATATTAAAATATGGAATTCAAATGTAGATCTCAAAATAATATTCATCCTTTTCTTCATCATTCACTCGACAAATAAAGAAGAAAATAAATCATAGGTGAGTTTAAACATCAAGTTTATCAAAATAGATATGCTAATATCTCAAACGTCTGATATAATTTTAAGGTTCAAGTCACATTCGTTTGGTAAACGGAGGTAATAGCAGAGAAGGTAGAGTGGAGGTATTTATTCACGACGAGTGGGGGACTGTGTGTGACGATGGATGGGACAGTAATGATGCCAAGGTGGTTTGTCGTAGTCTTGGACTGCCAAGGTAAACACATTTGTAGAGGTCTAGTTCAACGTTATTTCACAAGATATTTCGGAAAATTCAATCCCTTGTATATCTCATAACACAAACTCTTCTAATCATCCACTTTATTTAAGTCATGGTTGTTTGTTCGCAATGACTCTCCACAAACATGTACACACCAATCCTAACTTTTCGTGTCTTTCCATAGGCAAGATCGGGAAAGACGCCTAGAATATGCTTACTGATGATTAACTTTACAAGACAGTCTGGTTGAGACAAATCTCATCTACACATCACTCCAGAAAATATCATCATTATAATGATTAACATAAAAATAATCACACTGGTCCAACGCTTACACCAGTCGTTCTGCTTATACAGAAATTTGATTCATAAGATTGGACCACTTATAATGTCTCGACAATAGACAAATACCTGTCATAGAACAGCTACGTGTACTACTGTATGTTCAGTACATATCTCGGGATAATTATATTTTATTTTGACAGTAATATTTCCTTCACGGGAGATATTTGGATTTCTGTTGTAGGCATCTTCTGGACCGAAGAATCATAATACACATTTGAATCTACTGTAGTCCATCTATAAATGCTTGGATATTATTGCGTACATTTCTTGCTGATGATTTTTGTCAAGGAATTTCTGCAAGGCCGTCATATTCCCTGAACATGGACGCTATCTGGATGGATAATTGAAACAAAATTAAATTGAAGCCAATCTGTAGCCTTTCTACATTACATAAGGATATTAAAATAATTTCATCCAAGATCTTTGCAATATTGATACTACGAAATTTACCTTACAGTCATATTTTAAACTCTATTTTGCTGTCTAATAGGGGCCTCCGTGGCCAAGTGGTTATAGTATCGCGCTCAAAAGCACAATGCCTCTCACCCGTAGTCGGCGCTGGTTCGATTCTCGCTCGCGCCGATATACGTGAGAAAGTTTGCCAGTTTACTTTGTGAAATTTGGTGGTCTCTTCCCGTTGTATTGTATCTGGGTTCTTTACTCCACCAAAACAAAACCAAAAAGCTGGACGACACCAGATAATTGAAAGAATTGTTGAGTGTGGCAGAAAACAATCAAGCAATCCCGTCTAATATTGATAGTTAGGGTCATGGTTTGAACAAACTTGCATTTTTCCAGTTTTATGATAATTTTATGCATTATTTTACAATATTGTAACGTGTTTCTTCCCCAGAGGAAGATTCTTACATTTTCTGTATATTCCTCTGTAAAACTCTGAACCTTTTATTATACCCCAATCCTGATGCAGGATTTTGAAACGGAAACTTGTATCAACTCTAACTGTAAATTCCTGCATGTTTTGGCAAATTATTGAGAAGAGACTGTATTTATGTGACACATATATTTATGTAAAATCTAGAAACCTAAAATGGCTTTTATGTCGTCTTTCGGAGACATTATATTGACCCAGAAGAAATATCTAGTGATCAGTATTCAAAAATGTACTTTGTTCAACACAACTCTGAAATGCCAGGGGCATGTTTATTTGAAAATGTTGGTCCAGACGACTAGGAATTAAATCCCGGGAATAACATATATTGCCAATGACTTGGGAAGAGCATTGAAAAAAAAGACTACATATAATCGATCAAAAGAACTGAATATAATAGATTCATACAAATTCTTTCACAATGGTACAAAGATACACACATATGTTCAGAATACAATTGATGTCTATTATCATAGAAATATTTTTTCTATATAACACACGTGACAGCTTGAATAAATTGTTGTATTATAAGACGTAAATGTAATATTTAGAGAGTTTATTCTATGGTATTTTACATGTGCCCATATCTATTATAATATTTTTTTTATTCAACCCATATAAGAATTCTGCATACGGTCGATCTCTTTGTAGTGGTAACGCAGTTGCTCAAGGGGGTTCACGTTTCGGAATTGGTGGTGGAAAATTTTGGTTAGATGACGTAAGTTGTACTGGCAATGAGGTCGACTTGTTAAACTGCCGTCACTATGGAATTGGCAAACACAACTGTGGAATAGGCGAGCAAGCCGGAGTAACCTGTAGATAAATTTTCTTCTTAATTATGAATACATCTATGTTTATAAAACATTATTTTATATATACGTGTTTGGATCTTTTTTCTTTCTGTTACATAATGTAATTAATTCACACTGTTTGACATGATGTGCGATAGTTCTTGAACTCAAGCTTTATCTTAGCACTTGATTTTCTCTAACATAGCAGATTCCTTGATTCATAACGACATAACTCGGCCCATGTATGGTGTAATACTGATGCACTATAATAATGTTATATTATCCATGACCTTCAATACATTGAAATGCTGGAATATATCATTTCACAGTAGTCAATATGTATAATAAAATGTATACATTTCACAAATTCTTTGTCATTATTTCCTATTTTTATTATCAATAAACACAAGGTACCTCAGTATTATCACTTACCACTACGTTATAAATTCTTACACATTTACTTCGTACTTAGATATTTTACTCAAAATAGATGCTAGCGGCAAACTAACAACTCGGCTTTATGACAAACGGGATGATTTCAATTTCTCCATCGTCAACTTCCTTATCTCTGTGGCAATATTTCACCATCACCTGCATATGGTGTTTATATTTCCCAACTGATTCGATATGCAAGAGCTTGTTCTGCTTATGATCAAGTTTTATTCGAGCCAGGTTACTGACACAGAAGTTGATGTTACAGGGGTCTGTACAGTCTCGTCTAAAGTCAGCATTTCGCAAATTTGATTGTCGCTATAACGATCTAGTGTGACAGTACAACTTTCCATTAAGTCAAATACTATCTGGCATGTTTCATACCAATTTTAGGCCGTTCTTAGCACACTGATTCTGACTACGGTTTGTTTCGTTTATCTGATCGGGATGTTGGACTCACAGCGGGTGTGACCGGTCGACAGGGGATGATTTCTCCTAGGTACCTGATCTCACGTCTGTTAGGACCAGAAGTCCGTGTTTGCCCATCTCTCTGATTTGTAGTTTCAATGGAAATTACGACATTGAATACTATTTCTTCTCTTAGCCATTTCATTCTCAATATTTTGCATCTCAAACTTGTTTGCAGTTCTCCTTTTGTCCCAATTTGTATCAAAAAAGAAAGTTAAGATGCAATAATTTATGAAATAAAAATTCTCAGTCAGTTTTAAGTTTTATTGTATTCAAAATGCAATGACTCATATACTACCGGTTATCGTGAATTACTGTTCGTTATCTTCATTTTTTCTTTTAAACTTACTACCAGGTATACCTTGCATTATAAGAGGATTCTTTTTATTTCCTATTGATTTTGTCTTCCAAAAATGTCTTCTATACACCAAAAAGAACAGTTGCGAATCTCAAAATCTTTTGAACCCTGTGCAACTCTCCTAACTACTGGCAGCTTTATCCCAATCTGTTGGCATTCATTTTCAATTTTCGCTCCACATTTACAAGATGGTAATCTGTAGAGGGGTTTGATATATAAAATAGACGCAGTGATAGTTACGGATATTTTGCTCCGTTTCTCCACCAAAGATTCAGAACTGTAAATCTTCATCATCATCATCATCATCATCATCATTTGAAAATCCTGCAGAGATATTAAAAGTACCTCACATAAAGGGTTTTTAAATCATTAGCCATAATGCGAATAGTAAACGAATAGTGAACGAACAATATTGTTGATGATGCAACATAACAAATATATAATATTAATATTCATTATATACACCATTAATAATTAGCGTTTTGATGAAAAGGCTATGATAACGAACAGTATTAAATCGTGTAATTTCCGTAGAAAATGCAAATCAGAGAGATGGGCACACATGGACGTCTGAACATATCAGAGATGGGATCATATGCTTAAGAGTAGTAAACATCCCCTGCCGACCGGTGACACCAGCAGTGAGCCCTATATCTTGATAAGGCAAACGGATTAATCCGCAGTCAGAATCAGTGTACAAGAACAACCTAATAATTGGTAGGAAACACGTCAGACAGGATTTGACCTAATGATATAATGCTGTTAAATTCACAAAGACCAATGTTATTTCCGGATACCAGATTGTGCCTCTCTGAAACTGATAACATCACAATTTATTAGCATACCTTTTTTGGAAAGTGATAGACCGCGTCATAAACAAAATTGATTTCACATTTGTTCTTTTGCTAATTAGAAAATGGATTCATTATTTTGTAAACGTGTATCTAAAATACATACAGTGGGATGCTTATACATGGGCAAAAGGTATTGCAAGACCAAAATTATTCTTTTATAAACATGTTTGAAATCCGAACAATAATTTTGAATTCAGAAACTCAACTCATTCTGTGCATTTGCTTACAATTGCCTATTGTCCTTTCTTTTGGCCGAGAATCGCCCGTTCGGCTATTGTGCTTCCAACTAAATTGCCGTACACAGTTTTGTACACAGTTCTTCAATTCTTTAACCTGTACAGCTTGAAAAACTGAGTTTACTTTTCTTGCACGTCGAAATGCAATCCGATGGAATAAGAGAATACGGTACGTCATTGAGACAAAGTGGTCATCAAGTGGCCATCACCATTTGTAAAATTGTCAGAAAGAATCGGTTACAAATGTAACTAATGACGTCAAAAATCGCACAATATCTGGTGTAAAGACGAATAATGACTCCCAAAGAATTATGACCGGGGGGGGGGGGGCACTTGTCGACGTCGATAATTGATCCCTGGTCATTAGTCAACCTAGAAAATAACCCTTTTGCCCGTAGAAGAGGTGTCATTTCCATTAAAATCGGCACATTTTACGCGACGAAAAATGACCCCATAGAATAATGATGCCTGGTACATTTCATTAAGGATTTTTTTCCTCTACAAATGCCTATGGGAGACTATGCATTATTGTCACTTTAATGACAGTAAATATTAAATGAATTTATCATCTCTATTTAAAGTAACTAAAAATAAAAAAAAAAAAGGATTACGAAATACAATGAATTTTGGAAAATAACAATTCACTTGTTTTTACAAGATACTGACTTGTATCGAAATAATTATCTAGTCATAGAGAGTTATCGCTTTACTACGAGTGAATGTATACATGTAGTTCTATCGAGATGATAGTCTCGCTATAAAGAGATTCTGGGTTTTGGCGTTGGAAGGGAGCTGTATTAGTCATATAATGAACATGTATTGATATTAAAAAAATCTTACCCTCTACTACCGGACATAATACTAGTCGAGGTGCATTAATGTTTTTACCGGACATTTAGCAAACAAAATGATTGCATGTTTGGGATGAGCAAGGATTCCACTACCACAAGTGTGACATTTGTGGGGTCTGGTATTAGAGCGGGTTCTATTTATCATGTAGGGAAAGTGAATTTATACTTTTAAATAGAATTATACTTCCTGTTATAGATCTGCGTTAAGAGAAGATTTTAACCATTCCAACTCCCTCCACCCCACCCAATAATTACACCAATTCTCCAATGTTCAGATGTTGAGTTCATTAATGGCTCACCGAGACTACGTCGTGGGAGCTTATGCTATACCCCCGGTGTCGGAGGTTTTGGAGCAGGTCCCATATGAAAAGGTAAAGATAACAAACGGTGATCAGTCTCATAACTCTTATAAGAAATACGAAATAGAGAGGTGGAGAAACAGGGACCCCTGGATAAACCGGGATCAGGTGCCTAGGAATAGTACGCATCACCTGTTGACCGATCTCACCCATCGTGAGCACTATATATTGATGAGGTAAACAGAGTAAACCGTAGTCAGAATCAGTGTTCCAAGTACGACCTAACACGTCAGACAGCAAATTACCCACTGACAGGTTGTCTTGGAAAACTATATATAGATAGTTATAACGACCATAGAATTTTAGAACTTTAAACGAAACTCTTGAAACCCAACCCCTCTGTTGTGTATTTTATTTTGAGTTCACATGGATATATCGAATCAACAATGCATGTATAAATATCGAATCTTCTATGGATGTTTTATTGAACATAGATGTTATTGACAAACTAACTATTTGAATTTATGACAAACGGAATAACTTTAGTTTCTCTATCGTTAACTTCCAATATTTATGCAGCAATGTTCCATTATCACCTGCATACTGTGTTTGTGTCTCAACTCATTTGGTACGCGAGAGTATGTTCTGCGTATGACCAATTTATAAATATACGTTGACTACAAACAAACAAGTCGATATTACATGGGTTTCCTAGTCTCATTCAAAGTCAACATATCTCAAATTAGATGGTGGTTTTAAAGATTTAATTTGCATATACAACCTGCCATTAAGTCGAAAGCTGTCCATGTGACGTGTTCCATGCCAAATATTAGCTGTTCATTGTACTGATTTTGACAAGGGATTACCCTGTTTACCTGATCAAGATACAGAGTTCACGGCGGTGTGTCCGATCAACAGGGTATGGTTACTAATACTCCCCCTAGGTATCTGATTGATTTGCTCCCGTTATTTTCAAGGGTCAGTGTTTGTCCTAGTTTCAAATTAAAATATTCTTCATAATATTAGTTTTCTTCACCTTTTCATTGAAATTTGATTTCAAACCGTCAGAATTTATCAAATATAAAAATGATTGCAAGGAGCGGTGACAGGATCATTAGTAATTTCTGTTGGAGCGGATGAATACATTGGAATTTTTCAACATCTGCTTGCACTTTTGAAATGGTATTCATGATATTGCCATGAATGAATCGCTTTCGAGTTATGCATTGCATTTTGTGTCTAAAGCGTCATTCTGAAGTCATTGTTGCTCTAAATATTATAGAATCTAGACATTTATTTTCCGAATGGATAAAAGTATGAGGATATTAAATATCGTGTCTGACACATTAATTAAAAAAACATGTGTACCATCTACCGTAATTTATTTGGAAAACCAGAAGTGAAGAAAAAATTAGATATGTTACATGAGGATATATACTGGTTACAGCTGATAAGGCTCGTAACAACATTGTCTTTGTAAGGCTCATTATTACAACTCTATTTTAAACGGACTTGTCACATTGTTAATCCCACCATGCTCAAGTTCTCTTCAAACGACGAAATTCTTCATATCACGTTTCAGTTTTAAACCATTTAATATCCAAGTCAATGGGACGATTGAATGTAAGTTACAGTACATATACTGGATTCCAACCTTTCACAAAAACATTACAGAGATACATTGCAGGATACTAGCTTTATTCCTTACGAAAGTATTAAGTGCTAAGGAGAAACGTCAGAAGGATTGTTCCGCAGCATATGCAGGAAGTGGTGTAAATCATATATAAATTCTAAAAAGTTCCAAAGAGCTTTTAGTACTGTAACTTTGAAATTATAAAACTTGTCCCAACTCAATAGCATCATTGACAATATCTTTGTAATCTTTGGTGATCTGATCTGCGTTTTACAAAAAGTCGTAAATCTTAAGTCCTAAGTCGTAGAATTGAAGAACTTACGGTATATCGTAGGACCGATTTATAAAACGTATCGTAATCGTAAATGGTAGCTTCTTCTGTCGCAAGCCGTATCGGAACTCCTCAGTGCATCAGGTTGTGAAAATGAACAAAGATATCGCACGAAATTCGATGCTATCACCCTATCAAAATAATGGGTGCTGGAAAAGTCACCCAATATCTCTTTATTTTCATGTGAAAATATAAAAAAGATAATTGTCCTAAAAGTGTGCGCGGAGAGAGAGAGAGAGAGAGAGAGAGAGAGAGAGAGAGAGAGAGCGAGCAATTCTGTGTTAATGTACATGTATGCTTCTGTATCACAGTTTCTACTTACCTAGTTCAATTAAAAAATTAATCGTTGCAGATCATTAATGGATCTAAAAAAAAGTATGGTCCCTCCACGCTTGTTGAGGGGGTGGGGGAGGTGGGCAAACTGGCAAAAAGGTTATAAGGGATTAATAAATTTACCCACAATTGTATTTGAAAAAATGCAATACCGTTTTTTTTTCATGTAAATACTAATAATTGGTATAAGATATAAATCTACCAGAGCATTGCATAGCACTGTGTGTGTAAAGTTTTATGTACATGTATGGACATGCAGTATGCAGTGCGTGGGTTTTGTTTGTTTGTTTGTTTGTTTTATTTATAGTCGCCTGAGCAATTTTTCAGCTATCCGGCGACTGCAGTGCGTGGGAAGGCGTGTATTGAAATAATGGTTTAATATGGCGTGCACACACACACACACACACACACACACACACACACACACATATATATATATATATATATATATATATATATATATATATTAAAAATGCTTGAAATAGTCAACATCATTGGAAAAGCTATAGTTTCTGTAGAAATATACGTAAATGCAATGGATTTTTTACACGCACCTGTCACTTTTCTTTGATTCACGCACTGACAGAAATATACAAACACGTAACCACATTTCGTGTGACGAAGTTATCATAGGATGTACTTTGTAATAAATAAAGGTAGCAAGATTGGCCTTGTATGTGTATGCCAATAATAAATCACGGTATGTATTTGAATGACAGCTGGTGCAGCTTTAAAAATTGCTTCTGTTCGTAGGATGTTCTACATCTCCTTTCACTAAATCTGTTTGCCGTTGTTGCACAACCTTGGGCAAACAATACATCTCGACTACCTCAACAATTAGGTAGTCCAACGAATTTATCGCGAAATACCCACAAGGCACGTTTTTATGAGATTGATTTATGGCATTTGATATTAGAAATGCAGCCATGTTGAATGATTTTAATAACCATAGTAACTAAGATTTTACGGAGCACTTAAGACAAAACTAAGGACATAGGGTCACCCCCGGGCGGTCGTAGAAATACGACCGAATTTCACCGTAACTCACAAATCCTAAATCTTTGTAAAACGGCCGTACATTGTAAGTTATGTCTTACGACTATTTCTAAGACTGACAAGATGTTTGTAAAACGGACCCCAGTTCTTCCAAAAGACTGCTGGAAATCCCGTGGTCACAAATGTGCTCCATTTTTAGATGACCATTTTTGTATTCTTATGGGTCAGAATTTACTGAAAAAATTCTACATGGGAACTTACAACCTATTGATAAATCGATGATATTTTATCTATTAACAATTCTCATTCGAATATCAATTCGCTAGACCTCAGTAAACTCGAAATGAAAGATATCATAGAATCTTATTTGCGTCGTATTTGGATATTTTATCAAACTAACAATATTTAACTCCATGACGAATGGGATAACTTAACCGTCATCGTCAACTTCGAATACTACTATAGCAATATTCCATTATCATCTGAATATGGCGCTTATGTCTCTCATCCGAATCGATACAGGAGAGCATGCTCTGTGTATGATAAATTCTTAATCGAGGTAGGCTACTGATGATTAAGTTGATGTTACAGGCGTTACAACGGTCTTGTTTTATGTCAACACTACGCAAATTCTATAGTGGTTATAATGGTATAATTTGTACAAACAATCTGTCATTCTAAAGTTTAAAAGCTGTCTGACGCATTCCAAATATTGAACCGATCTTTACATGCTGATTTTAACTACGCATTATTTCGTTTACCTAATTAAATTGCAGGGTTCACGCAGTGTATGATGGTCAACAGGGAATGCTTACTTCTACTAGTCACCTAATCCCATTTCTTGGAGTGTCCAGGGGTCCGTGTTTTTCCTATTTCTAATTTTGCATTCTTTATAGGACTTCTAAGATCGATAACTAATTGTTATTTTTACTTTGTTCATTACAAACCAATGGACATAACTTCGCTTAAGAATTAATAAAGCTTATATCAATACTTGCAAAATTATGACTGTATGAAAACTCAAATATTTTATTCATTTTATGATCTTTTGTAAGAGTTGAACAAAACCCTCAAATGTGTTCTACAGAAATTATATATATTTACAGCCGTTCCTAACAAAAAGACCATTATTTTATCTAATAATGTATTAAAACGTCATAATGAAAAAATTATGCCATTTTTTTGGCACAGTTGAAAATAAAGACGGTATGATTACCAATCACTAGTTAGTTGTCATCAATGATTGACAAATAATATTTTAAGGAATTGTTTTCTGCAGTCCATACATTAGCACTACTAAATAACTTAAGGCCTTTTTTCCTCGGAATAGGAATTCAGCGTGACGAGAACTTCATCGTCATCGAAAGCAAGTTTTTTGACTTGCTTAAATGGTCGAGCGTTGGTCGCATGCTCCTAGGAGATTATTTTCCGCAGGTCATGAATTCAACACCTGGTAGGAGCGGAAATGGGTATCCAAATAAAGTGAAATTTTCTGGGCTTTATATTATTGTATTCTTAAAAATTCTAAAGAACTTTAATGAATTTGAAATCACAAAACTTTTATAATATTCATAACATGAAAACGTATGATTATACAACACTTTTACACCACCGTGATTCACGATAAATTAATGACTAGACTTTTCGACATCATAGACAGTTGCTTCGTCAACAAAAATGGTAAAAGGAAATATTTATATTTAGTGATTGGTCATCCCAAAGATTATTTTGTTAAACACTACCCTGACTCCACGCACAAGTACTCTGAAGATGATATTGATGCTAGAGTTCTTCATTGACAATATTTTGGTAGTATTTGGTGATTAGGTCTTCCAAAAGTCTATTGGAATTCCCATGGGCACGAATTGTGCTCCTTTGTTATTTGACTTGTTTTTATATTCTTATGAAGCACAATTCATTCAAAAGCTTCTACATGAGAAGAAAACATCTCTTGCTGTACCCTTCAATTCGACATTTGGATATATCGACGAAGTTTTGTCTATTAACAATGATAATTTTCATTCATATGTAGATTCGATATATCCCAGTGAACTTGAAATAAAAGACACCACAGAGTCTTCCACGTCTGCTTCGTACTTGGATATTTTACTGAAAATAAATGCCGGCGACAAACTAACAACTCAACTTTATGACAAACGGGATCATTTCAATTTTTCCTTCGTCAGCTTCCCTTATTTATGTGGTAATATTGCATCATCATCACTTGAATATGGTGTTTATATCTCCTAACTGATGCGATACGCAAGAGCTTGTTCTGCATATTATCTGATTTTAAATCGAGGCGGGCTACTGACACAGAAGTTGATGTTACAAGGGTCTGTACAGTCTTGTCTAAAGTGAGTATTTTATGGTCGTTATAACGATCTAATTTGCCAGTAGAACTTACCTTTAAGTGAAATGCTGTCTGATGTGTTTCATACCAATTGTTAGGTCGTTCTTGGCAAGCTGATTCTGACTACAGATTGTTCAGTTTACCTGATCGGAATGTAAGGTTCAAGGTTGACAAGGTCGGGTTATTCCTACTAGGCACCTGATCCCACCTTTGGTATCACCAGGGGTCCGTGTTTGCCCATCCCTTTGATTTGCATTTTCTATAAGAATTACGAGATTGAATACTTTTAGTTATCATGAACTTTTCATTAAATATTTCTTCACCTAGAGCATTTATGTTTATTTAAGAATTTATTGCTATTTCGGAGCTTCATAAATTCAGACTTTAAATAGTTTGAATAACAATAATAAAAATAAAGTTGTAAATTATTAATTGTAATTGTAAATTATGTTAACTCGTTTATTGCACAATGTTGTATTCACTGTTTCAGAGTATCGAGTGGATGGGAGTTATGCTTGCATTGTGTGATAATCTTTAAAACGTACATTGGTACTTTTCATTTTAACCGATTTGTGAGTCCGCATTTCAATGATCATTACTCATATATAAACACATGTTAAAAACCAGTACAGGAAAAGTGCAATGAGATCGTCTCTCTGCGAGTATAATATTTACGTAATGTATTGCTTCATAAATATAATAGGGAAAATCAGTCATTTAGCAATCTCGTAAATACATTAGAAGGAACTTCAAAGCCATAACAACGTTGAGTTACATCGTTGTCAGGTTTTACCAACAAGATATATTGGTAATGAAGACTGGATGATTACCGGTTGGACGTAATGTTTCCGGAATAATCAATTGTATACTGTAAATGGCGAAGACAGCCCTGATGAAGAGATACAGTGTGACAGTTGTATGTGAAAACCCTCTCTCTGGAGATAAGGAATGATCAAAATCCATTTCCCGTAGGCCGGTATATTCACTCTTTGTCACGTTTGTCAGAAGTTTACTTTATGTTTTTTTGACACCCGATAAGTAGTAGAATACAATTTGTGACCGTTGCTTGAAATGAAATAATGAGTCAGAAAGACGGTAAACGATAAGCAGAAATTTAGAATATAAAAGCATAAAGACATTCATCACCGAGTATGCACAAAGAAATGGTGACGTCACAATTAAATGTAAAGACTCTATTCCAAACGGAAATTTTGAGAGTAATCAGATTTGGAATAACAAATAGATTGTTACATGTGGTCTATATTACGACCATTCAATGTTTGGCTGGTTAATTGTTGAGAATTTTTCACTCAACTATTGCCGGTGAAGGGCTGAATTTAGGCCTATACAGCTTCTGAGAAGGGAAAGATCTTTATTGTGCCATGTCTCCTGTGACACGGGGTCTCAGGTTTTGCGATGTCATCCGAAAGGTCGCTCCAATTAGACTAGTTGCCTATTACAACAAGCAATGGGAACTACTGAGGACCTATTCTAACCCGGATCCCCACAGGAAAATATTCAATGGTGGCTAAGCTATGATGGATATGCTTTGCTTCGGTCAGTCATTGTCTACGTCGATCTTCTGAATTAGTTAATCCATGTCATATCTAAAATAAAGAACTTTCATTTTGAAAAAAAGCAAAGTGATTGATATCTGTAGAACTGATTGAATTGAATAGTAATCTCAAATTAAATGTTCATTATATGCAGAATATCAAATCGACAATATAACAGTTTGATATAATAGGGTTGTCAGTGACATTTCCTTAGGGTATATAAGAAAGGCTATTGTATTATATGTACTAGAATATTCAGCACAATATGATTATGTTTTTTATCAATCAAAATATTTATCAAAACACTATTTCTTAATTCCTGTCTTATATCGCAAAATGTATGGGAAACGACTTCGGTGTGCCTCTTAATATGTCACTGCATTGGTTAATTTCTCTATTGAATAAGTAACGTAATAATACCTTAGTATTGGTTGATTTCACTATTGAATAAGTAACGTAATAATACCTTAGTATTGGTTGACTTTCCTATTGAACAAGTGACGTAATAAAATGCGCACTATTTATCCTTCTGTTTTTAAGAAAGCTGAAGTGACGGATGTGTTACGTAGAGGACATGAAAGCTTTGTGCTAGTCCCAGCGGATAAAGCAAGTAACAACATTGTCTTTGTTTGTAAAAGTTACTATCATAAATGTATTTTAAATGAACTTGGATTTACTTCAACATCTGGGAATCCTACTTATACTCGAAGCAATATTTCAACGGATGACATTCTTCATAATCATCTTTCAGTTTTAAATACTTTCGACATTCCTAAGAATCAAATCAGTTTGAATTACCATACCTTTGTTGGATTCCGAAATTACATAAACATCCTTACAAAGACACGTTGCTGGTTCCAGTAAGTGTTCTACCAAGCCTTTATCTTTAGTACTAACTAAACTACTAACAGGTATGTCCATTTGATCTATCCCGATGAACTCGAAATAAAGGACACTACAGAATCTGACTTGTCTGCTTCATTTTTTGATATTTTACTTAATATTGACTCTAACATAATGACTTCAACTTTGCAATCATCAACTTTCCATATCTATGTAGTAATATACTACTTTCGCCTGCGTATGGTGTGTGTATCTCCAGAGTTGATTCGATACGCGAGAGCATGCCATGCTTATGAGGATTTTTTTTAAAGCAAGGTCAACTACTGACAAAAACGTGATGTTGCAGAGTTTCGTTTGAAGTCATCATTTCGCAAATTTCACGGTCGCTATAATGACATTGTTTGCGATTACAAATTGTCTATGGGACATATGTTGAATGATTTTTTTCATACCCTTTGTTAGACTGTCATTTTTCATACTAACTTTGACTACGGGTAATCCCGTATACCTAATTTCGACTATGGGCTCACGGCGGGTGTAACCGGTCAGCAGAGGATGCTTACTCCTTCATGGCACCTGATCCTACCTTCGCTTTTTCGGAGGTCTGTGTTGATCTACACTCCAACTTGTATATGTCTTTGGGATTTATGATTACGAGTAACACAATATTAACTTCACTATTCGATAGTGCATAAGTAACGTTATAATACCTTAGTATTGATTGATTTCTCTATTGAATAAGTAACGTAATAATACCTTAGTATTGGTTGATTTCTCTACTGAATATGTAACGTAATGATACCTTAGATTGGTTGATTTTTCTATTGAATAAGTAACGTAATAATACCTTAGTATTGGTTGATTTCTCTACTGAATAAGTAACGTAATGATACCTTAGATTGGTTGATTTCTCTATTGAATAAGTAACGTAATAATACCTTAGTATTGGTTGATTTCTCTACTGAATAAGTAACGTAATGATACCTTAGTATTGGTTGATTTCTCTACGGAATAAGTAACGTAATAATACCTTAGATTGGTTGATTTCTCTACTGAATAAGTAACGTAATGATACCTTAGATTGGTTTATTTTTCTATTGAATAAGTAACGTAATAATACCTTAGTATTGGTTGATTTCTCTACTGAATAAGTAACGTAATAATACCTTAGATTGGTTGATTTTTCTATTGAATAAGTAACGTAATAATACCTTAGATTGGTTGATTTCTCTACTGAATAAGTAACGTAATAATACCTTAGATTGGTTGATTTCTCTATTGAATAAGTAACGTAATAATACCTTAGATTGGTTGATTTTTCTATTGAATAAGTAACGTAATGATACCTTAGTATACGATACAACGCATTATCTGATTGATCTAGACAGTCACTTATAAGAGTGAACATAAGACTTCATATATTCCTGTTCTCATTATATTCCAATTTCTCTAGCAGCGTTGTGTATTTTTCATCTAGTCTAAATCAAAGTAAGCTCTTTTTCTGTGGCATTTGAGTCATTTCCCTAATTCTTGTCAAAGGGAAAAGAGAATGTGTTTACACCCGGGTAAGATAACATGTTTCTGACAGTTTAATTACATGAATTTAGTTGATATACAATCAAAGCATGAAGTCAGAAATCAGGGAGAAAAGAAGTACAGAAATTGGTTTTCTATCAGGTTATTTCGTTGCTTGTATATTCCAATACGTTGACGCTGGTACCGTTGCGGCGAGTTCAGAACTCTCTCTCTCTCTCTGTCTCTCTCTCTCTCTCTATATATATATATATATATAAAGGAAAAAGAATCGCACAATTTTAATTTTCTTTTGCAACAACAACTGTACATCAAGATTAAATGATTTGAATTTAATTGGAATTGAAAATGTCCAGAAATCGATATGCAATAGATTATCACGCCATAAACAGTAATAATTTTCATTCATATTTCGATTCAATACATACGGTGAACTCTAAATATAAGACTCCAAAGAGTTTCCACATCTACTTAATGCTTAGATATTTTTATTAAACATCGATGCTAGGTTTAACTTTATATATTTTCTGCGTAGACCTAAGGTTCCACACAACTAGAGTCCATATACTTTAAAACTTCATTATCAAGAATACCAAAACCTGTTTTCACCTTTTTTAAAAAAAAAAGATTACCTTAATAGATATCGCTGATTTCGATAAACTGGTTCTTTTGCATGAGTAGTTGGTCATGTGCTACCCTATTAGGCTATAAGCTATATACATAAAAAACCGCGTCATCAAGCTCCAGGTGCAATCGGAACATCATCTTACTTATATCGTTTCACCATGTAAATCAAGAGCATGGCAAACACAGAACCCTGGATATAACAGAGGTGGAATCAGATGCCTAGGAGGAGTAATCATATCCTGTCTACCGGTCACACCCGCCTTGAGCCCTATACCCTGATCAGGTAAACGGACTACTCCGTAGTTAAGATCAGTGTGTAAATAACGGCCTAACAATTGGTGTGTAACACGTCTGATAGCATTTGACCCAATGATATGTTGCATTAACAAACTGTGGAATTTGCGAAATGCTGACTTTAAAAGAGACTGTTAAAACCTCTGTAACGGGTACTCATATCGTGTATTTTCTGCGATTGGAAATTTATGTGATTTCATCTATATACTGGACAAAAAAAATTAAGGATCATGATTTCAGAATTATTTTATTCATAACAAAACCAAATAAATTATGTTAAATATATACTTAAAATGTTCAACGACAATCGAACAATACATTTTAAACCTGTTTTTACAAATTCATCAATACGTTAAGCAGCCAGAGCAACCATTGTCAGGTAACACCCCAAAACAGTTTGAAAATCGGTATGAGCAACAATAACAAATTTCATTACAAATGATTGAATCTTTATAAAGGCAATATCAATAGGGTGTATGTCCACCCTGAGCCTGTATAACGGCACGACAACGCCTCTGCATACTTCTGATGAGCCTGCGGAACGCAATTTGTGGCAACCTTGCCCATTCCTGCTGTAAAGCTAACGTAAGCTCCTGGCGGTTTGTCGGAAGTACAGGGCGTCTGGAAACAGCTTGCTGCAACATGTCCCAGGCATGATCTATTGCATTTAAATCCGGAGAACAACTCGGCCAATCCATACGTTCAATTGTCTACGTAGCAAGGTAGTCTGTCACTATACGTGCTCTGTGGGGACGAGCATTATCATCCATTAACACAAAGTCGTTGCCTATAGCTCCCACATAAGGTCTCACAATTGGATGTAGTATCTCGTCCCTGTAAATTGCACCGGTAAGATTGCCATTAATCACGTGCAAGTCAGTACATCCACCAATACTGATTCCGGCCCAAATCATCACAGAGCCACCTCCAAAACGATCATGCTCTGCTACACAGCAATCAGCGTACCGCTCTCCACGCATACGCCATACACGCCTACGACCGTCATGAAAGTCCACGGAGAACCGTGACTCGTCTGTGAAAAGAACAGGCGTTCAATGACGCAGTTGCCAGTTTATGTGATTTTGAACCCAATTGATGTCTTCTCCTCAAAATGGGACGAACAGCAGGTCGATGAGCTCGAAGGTTAGCAGCATGAAGTCTTTGTCTGAGAGTTTGTGGTGTTATGCGCACCCCACTTGCTGCATGAAAGTCAGTATTGAGTTGGACAGCACTCTGAAGCCTGTGTCTACGAGCCATAAGTGACATAGAGCGATCCTGGCGAGCGGTTGTGGACCTTGGACAACCTGATCTCGGTCTCTCAGAAACATTACCTGTCTGCCTAAAACGATTCCACAACCTTGAAATCACACTTTGGGACACATTAAAATGTCTAAAGACAGTTCTCTGGACTTGACCAGCTTGAAGCATACCTACTGCCTGACCAGCTTCCAGAGCAGTTAAATGGCGCCTTATGGCTTTTAATGTCAATAATTGGTCACCTAAGAGTCGATTAGAGCAATAAATACCCACAATAAAATGAAAATCACAATTTTTCAATTTCAATATACACGTTGGCACACTTTGATTTTGACCCCTTGCTTGTGTTTGGGCGAAAAAATCGTGCACTTATGACATCAATATGAAACCAGGTAAATCTATTGTGTTAAGGACACATTGGAGAAACTATACATGTTAAAATTTGTCAAAATAATTATTTGGTTAATAAAAATGTTTGAGGTCAAAATTATGATCCTTAATTTTTTTTGCCCAGTATATAAATGGTTGGAAATTATGTTCCGTGTTTCCAATTTTTGCGGTTGCATTATTCATGTACTTATATGAATGTATATATATTTTGCGATTATAATTTTTGCGGATTTTTCCTCTCTGTAAAATTCCGCAAAAGATGGAAATGTTGCAGAAAATACCTGTTATAAAGTAAATATGGGAAGTTGACGACGGAGAAGTTGAAGTCAGACCTCTTGTAATAGAGTTGAAATGAATCCCATACTTTTTCATAAGGTGTAATACATTATGAATATCATTTGGAGGGCGGATCTCGAAATTAAGTAGTTGTACCATTTGCAAAGTGCTGGTAGTTGACTACTCTATAACTCCACCCTAAAAGTTTCATAGGTAAGGTCGACAATGATTCCCAAATCCGATGTTTATTAAATAGTGTTAATCATCATTAATTAAAAATTGGAATGCCGGATCTCAGAAACGAGAGATGTGACCATCACAGTGATGGTAGTTTACTACTAGAAGCCCGCCAACATTTTAGTTCGCTGTGTGTGATCTGATGTTTGTAGTGCTGTCGACTTTTCTCTTTTACGCATATAAATTTTAAATCGCCAAATGCGTTGTAGAATAGTGGACTGCGAAGCGCATGTCAAAATGCAATTGCCATATATAGGCCTAAGCTTATGGAAATTGTGGAAAATGCAATGAACAATTCAACAAGTTGACACCACACACACACACACACACATATATATATATATATATATATATATATATATATATATTCAAAAACGTAGGGGATATTGGATTTACAACAACAATGTAATGCAGATCATGAGGTCAGGAGAGAAACAAATGACAAAAAAGAAAACGTTACGAAAACATTTGTCAATTATTCGAAACCCTGTGTACAGTCCGAAAAGGACAAATTCTCCAGAAAAAAGGAAAAGGGTCCACACCAACAGAGGGTCACACAGCAAATTTACCACCATTGTGAAACAGAGTCAGTAGCGGGTAACACCCCCTCTGTTTGCCAGACAAGCTCGGATTCGGCGTGGCATATTCCTAACGAGACACCCCAGGTCATTCTGGGGAAGGTTAGTCCATTTCCGTTGCAATGTTGCAGCAAGTTCTTGGACATTGGCAGGAGGTTGTTGAAGTAGGCGTAGACGTTGTCCATGCATGTCCCAGACATGCTCGAGGGGGAAAGGTCCGGACTGAGTGCAGGCCATGGTAATGCAGTGATATTCTGCTGTTGGAGAAAATCTGTAATGATACAGGCCCTATGAATACTGGCATTGTCATTATGAAAAATGAAACAACGGCCATAACGACGTGCAAACAAGGGGTGCCAAGATGTTATCCCGGTAGTACTGCCCTGTGACACGTCTAGCAACAACATGCAAGTCTGTTCTGCCGATAACAGTGGTGCCCCCCCCCCCCCCACACCATTACAGATCCAACCCATACCGATCATATCTAATGGCGTTAACGTCATGGAAACGTTCGTTACGTCGCCAAACCTTCCTGTGTCTGTCCAGCAAATCCACAATGAACCTCGACTCATCTGAAAACATTACGTGGTTCCATCGGCAATTATCCCAGCGTTGATGGTGACGAATCCATTGGAGTCGGGTCCTAATGTGACGATCCCTCAAACAAGGAATAACACGAGGACATCGGGCATGTAAGTAAAATTTGTACAGTCGAATCGTGATGGTCTGGCCACTCACTACCAAGCCAGTATCCCTTGTTGAGACCTTATCTGATTTGATGTCACCAGATAATTTCTCAAGGCAAAAGTGAGGATGAATCTGTCTTGAGCATCAGTTGTTGCCCTTAGTCGACCTGATCGTGGTCTATCCTGAACAGACCCTGTAGCACGAGTCTGCATCATAATCTGATGATAACAAATTGGGAAACATTCATTGCCCTTGCTACAGCGACCTGTCTTGTGCCAACTTGTAGCATGCCAAGGGCACGTAACCTCTCATCCAGTGTTAGATGGCGCATGGTCTCTGTTTAATTAACGACTTCAACAATTGATAATCTGACGCTTTCTCTTCAAAATCGTCCGTTAAAGTGGCTCTAACCTTCCAATTCACAGGCGTGCAAATTTGTGGCACACCAATGATCATCAGCAGCATCCCGTGCAGATCGTGAGAGTATAACTGATGCATTTGGGTGATGAATTTCTTTGTTAAGGAACTATACATCATGGTTTCGTATCCCTTTGTATATGTGAACATTTAGTCATATCCCATTCGGGCATTTCCTTCGGATTCAAATATTTTCTTGGGTAATTAGAAACGTATTTCTAGGAATAAATGCGCCATGGCCGTAATACACGTCCATGACATTGTGTTGGTATACGATTATTATATTATGAATGTGTAGTTCACTGCAACAATCATAATTAAGGACTCTGATTGATTTCTGAAGTCCTTATCATGCCTAAGTCCATAAATTAGATTTCCTACGTTTGTTTGCCATACATAGAAATCCATTTTTATTTTCCTGTCCACACTAGGAATTGAATCTATTATATACGAATCCCTGGGTACTCTAACAGAAAATAAAATCATTCATTAAACGAGCGCATACGAAATTAACTGTCAATCCTAATTTTGTAGGCCCTTTATTACCTAAAGCAACAATTTCTACATTGTCCACTCTTGGTCAGTAATAAACTCTGACGCATTTTGCCGTTGAACCAATATATTAGTTTGGATTTATTGAATTTCTCTGTATTTTGTAGTATGTTCGCCCTTTGTTCTTTTCAAGCTGACATCAAAGCCAATTCAGGACATAGATTTCCATAAAAGTTTACTTTGAAGAGAACAGGAATTTAATATGAAATGAGAAGAAAATTTGTAGATGAGATTGATAAAAATTTCTCATTAATACGGGTGTGAGATTGTAAAATTCCATCCAGGCGACCAGATTTGCAGTCTGGTATAAGGATATACCAAGTCCTAGACAGCGAATCGTGTTCATAGGTGGAATATTTATTCACACACACACACACACACACACACACACACACACACACACACACACACATATATATATATATATATATATATATATATATATCCCATAAGTAAGCAATGAATGAATATTTGTCTTACATTATATTAATCGTTTAATACAGGAGCAAAAAAAAAACCCCCAAAAAAAAACAAAACCAAAACCAAAAGAAAAAAAATAAAATAAAAAAACAAAAAAAAACCAAAAAAAAACAAAAAAAACCCAAACAAACAAAAAATCCAAAAAAAACAATCATAATCATAAATCCCCAAGACATATACATGTTCGAGTGTAGGGCAACACGGACCTCCGAAAAAGCGATGGTAGGATCAGGTGCCATGAGGGAGTAAGCATCCTCTGCTGACCGGTCATACCCGCCGTGAGCCCTTAATCGAAAATAGGTATACGGGATTACCCGTAGTCAAAGTCAGTATGAAAAATGACAGTCTAACAAAGGGTATGAAACAAATCATTCAACATATGTCCTTGAGACACTTTGTAATCGCAAACAAGGTCATTATAGCGACCGTAAAATTTGCGAAATGGTGACTTCAAACGAAATTCGTTATAACCCTGCAACGTCAACCCACGCCGATGTAAAGAGTTTGGTAATATTACAAAATCTACACCTATCATAGAAGAACACATCATATCGAGGACATGAAAAATTTATTTTAAAGAAAATGTCCATAAAATACCATTTTCAAAGATGAAACTTCAAAAATCCTATTTCAGTTTTAAACACATTTAATATTAATGACATTGGAACGAATGAATGGAAATTATCGTACATATACTGAATTCCAATACAACATAAAACCCTTACAAACAGAGACACATTGCAGGATCCAGTGTTATGGGTCAGAATACACCACAGATCAGCAGAAATCAATAACAAACAATTCAAGTTTAACAATTTATTTACAATTATTTAAAGAAAAAAATATATATTAATGAAAATTAGTAACTTACAGGACGCCTAATCAACGTTCACAAAACAGTGTCCGATGTTTGTTTATCACCAAGCTGAAATCATAAACGAGAATAAGTTTTAACAATGTGACCGGTAGGTCAAGTCAGTAATATAGTCCAGTGGTAATAATTATGTATAATGCTTAACACAGAAGTTACTGTCTATACTAAACAAACTTTCAGAGAATTCCATTTCCGGGACGTACAATTTTCCAGCAAGTAGATATTATATTTCTATTGAACTCTGACAAACATGGGTTAGAATAGGCTCTCAGTACCCCTTGCTTGTCGTAAGAGACGACTAAAAGGGGCGGTCCTTCGGATGAGATTGCAAAACCCAAGACCCCGTGTCACAACAGGTGTTGCATGATAAAGATCTCTCCCTGCTCAAGGAACGTAAGCGCCGAGCATAGACCTAAATTTTGCAACCCCTCGATGACGTCTCATATGAGGGAAACATTCTCAAGGCGGATGTTAAATAATCTACAAACAACCAACTGATAAACATCGTTATAAAACTAGAATGTCTAGAATCTTGTCTAGACCACACATGTCAATCAAGTATGTGTAATACACTACATCAGTAAATGTAACCCCGTGGGGATCCGGGTTGTTAGAATAGATCCGCAGTACCCCTTGCTTGTCGTAAAAGGCGACTAAATGGGGAGTCCTTCGGATGAGACAGCAAAACCCGAGGTCCCGTGTCATAGCAGGTGTGACATGTAAAGGATCCCTCCCTGCTCAAAGGCCATAAACGCCAAACATAAGCCTAAATTTTGCAGCCCTTCACCGGCAATGGTGACGTCTCCATATGCGTTAAAGATTCTCGAGCGGGACGTTAAACAATATTTAATCAATCAATCAATAACTGTTCTACCAAACGCCGTTTCTTTACACCTCACAAAAATATTAACTACGTCAGACGTAGTGTGCCACAACACATTTGAGAGGTCATGCAAGTCAAATGTGGATTCTCAAAAATTCCAATAATAATTTAGTAAAATTAAAATAACAAAGCTTTCTTCAAATGAACAGCATCATAATCTTCAACTATTCAACTCTTTACATTATCATATCTCACAATAGATTAAAGACATGGAGTTTTCAGTCGTAGACAGCTACTTCTTCCATAAAAATGGAACATGGTAATATTCATGCTCTGTGCTCAGTCACCCAAACAATTACGTCTTTAAAAACCGTTGTGATTGTACGTTCCCGAAAAGTTTAAATTAAAGTATGCTCGAGTTCCTCCTTGACGATATTTATGGTCTTTGGTGATCAGGTGTTACAATAGTTATTTGGATTTCCTATGAGCAGAGATTGTGCTCCACTATTAGATGACCTGTGTTTGTATTTTTATGAGGCAAAATGTTGTCAAAAGAAACATTTCTCTGATTTTGATATATTGACGACGTTTCGTCTGTTAAAAATACTCATTTTCATCCATATATCGATTCAATGTTTCCTATTTAACTAAACACTAGAGCCCAAACATGAGATAAATTCTCAAGACGATGCTCCTTCCTCAGGATAAATGGAAATTGAAGGTCACGAACCGTGATCAATTTCAAACATCCTATAGGAATACAAACGAAGAGACAAAGGCGAATACAGAACCTGGACACACCAGAGGTGTGATCAGGTGCCTAAGATGAAAAGGTATCACCCTCTTGACCGGTTGCGTCTTCTTCGAGCCCGATAAGTCAAGCGTTAAATTATATATTCAGCACTGAAGGAATTAAATTAAAGGAAGTAAACCAATAAGGGGCCGGAATGAATAAGGGACTGTTTCAGAAGACAAAATTACGTGAAGGATCCGACACAATACATGAATGGTACGACTTAAAAACTTGAGAAGTCCAAACTCAAGGCCGAACAGAAACATGTTCAATTAGTTTAATATGTCCATGGCACCAACGTGCGCAAGGATACATATAATAATAACACTTTGAACTTAAAAACAGTTTTTCAAACAAATCCAGCCGGTAATGGAAGGATAAACAGTATACATTGCTTTGGGTCTGTGTACATAAATGTTTATTTGCTTTGAATGAAAATTTTGACTGCGAAAAATGAATCCCAAGAAATGCTTAAACTGTTTCTATTATAGTTTCCATCATGCACGTACCAGAATGCGTTTTGCGATGTAGGACCCTTTGAAAAAAGGGTATTAATTTTGTTTATTTTGAATTTTTCACCTAGGGTTTTGTTGAATTTATCCAACATATACTGTAAATATGGATCACTGTACTTTCAGAATAAAGCAAAATGAAAAGTCAATAGCAAATTATTAGTGCTTCCAATTACCTGTACATATATTATTTGGTAATTACACTCGCTTACATTCGCTTTCTTCATCAACCACCTCCTTGGTGTGAGAATTCTGATTAGTGTATACAGAGCTCGTAATTCAATGATATATTGTGTGTACATCTACACAAATGTCGATTATTATGCTCAGAATACCAATCAAGATTCAATGTGTCTATGGTTTAGCAATAAAGGTTACAGAAATGCAACATATCAATTCATGGTTCATTTTAAATCTTCAGTTTATAGATTTCCAATATGTTCACGACGAAACGAGTCAATCCTAATTATATACTGTCTGGTACCCTAAGTCAGGAAACGTAGTAACAGCGCCCCCCCCCCCCCCCCCCCCCCCCAGAAATTCCCCTTTGGCTAAGAGGTCAAATCATTTGAACAATATACTAGTAACTACAAGCAGCTATAGTTGAGAACGCTCATGAGAAATAATACTGCATTTCCATTCTTGTAGGACTACATTCAGTATTTCACCGTGTACATGCATTGCAGAAACACATTAGACAAAATAAATGCAAATATGTTATCCATGATGATCTCGCAAACGAAAAATAAAAGAAGATTCCACTTACATATGCTAGTTACTGGTTTTCTCAAACTTTCATTATCAATTGTCTTTAAATCACAAAAGACGAAAAGTAAACCATATGTGAATTAGAAATCAAAACGAATTCCTATTAAGTCGCAATTGATACTAAGCTCACTTTATAATTATATTATAGTATTGCGACTCACACAATTTGCCGATTCTTCCCTGATAAGAAATTTATCTCACTAGAATCAATCAGAAACTACTGTTTCTTTATCTAGAGATATCCGTTTACAAAATACAAATTAGTAATCAGACACTGCAAGAAATGGCGATTGTGTATGATTTTATATTTCTACTGACAGTAAATCACATTGTTGTGTTTCCTCCAGACAATCTGATGAATATCATTCTAAGTCTAATTGTTAGGCTTTTACTGGAGCGTCCTTTAGAACATCGATAACAAAAAGCCAGTGTATCCTAATGAAAGAATGCTCTGTCAATTGTATCCCTAATAAGTGTTCATCGTACAAAATCGCAAAATTGGAAAACTATAAGCGTACGACTTAACCAGTAATACATCTGGATTTAGTAAGATATAGGAGACGTGATTAGTGACTCTTGGTGACCTTGATTGTTGACTATGGTAGGTGCATTCTGTAAAGTTACACGGAATTAAGATCTTTACTGGCAGAATGATTGTCTGTTTCTCTTTCATCACAAAGTTAACAGACTAAGTATTGGAATGCTGCTATATAGTATCGTATTATGTGATACAACTAATGATAAATAATTACATCCATTACAATAATATTATCTAGCTCCAAGGAATGAATTCGATGGTCTGCATTCATTTCTGAGACTTGCATAGTATTTTTAAAATAGAAAATCAGCAAGACAGAAGTGATCTCCATGATTAAAATTACCAATACTATTAAAAGCAATACATTGATTACCACGGACAGATATACCAATGGGTTGGTAAAGGAGATGTGATCTAGCAGTAGTGCTCACAATTTGAGATTCCACCGTAACATTAGCATAATGTAAAGATACCCAAGGGTTAAGTTACCAATGTAACAGTGACAGAAATGTGATGTAATAATAAGCAGAATTTAAGTTACCAGTGTAACGGTGACAGAAATGTGATGTAATAATATCCAGAATTTGAGTTACCAGTGTAACGGTGACAGAGATGTGATGTAAAGATACCTCAGGATTTGAGTTACCAATGTAACAGTGACAGAGATGTGATCTAATGATACCCGGATTTTAAGTTACCAATGTAACGGTGACAGAGATGTAGTGGTACCCATAGTGAAAGTATTATCGAAAGGTTAATAAACACGTTCGACGGATGTGTATTTGTTACATAATCTAACAAATTTAAACATTGAACGATGTCAACAACAAAGATAAATAAAAAAGAAATCACTAGCATTAATTAGCACAACAGCGTATAAACAGCATTAAATCAGTTACAAGCATTCAAACAATGCTGTTTTTCAATAATTTCAACAATTCGTATAACGAACTTGGTTATGTAAAAGAAGTGGAAGAATATCTATATGAAATACATTAGAACAATGATTACCATGGTAACTTGATCTGAACAGGCCTAAATCATCAAATTAAACAAGACGCGAAACATCTCTCTTAAGACGATAATCCGCCCTCAGTCGACAAATCGAACTCTTCGGATCAAATTTCCATACTAATGAGATTATAAATGTATTATATATCCTCTTTTATATTTTGTAATACACGATCATGAATTAAATCTTAATTATCAACAGGACAGATATACGGTAACTTTTTTTATATCTACACAACAGTTTTTCTCCACTATGGCCTCGATGCCTAGCAATTGCATCGATGAGACAATACACGTTATTGTTCTATCTATGACCGCAATTTCCTCATCTTGCACAAAAGTTAAAGATAACGATTGATTGATTGTATATCGTTTAACGTCCCTCTCGAGAATCTTTCACATATATAGAGACGTCACCATTGTCTGTTAAGGGCTGCAAAATTTAGGCCTATGCCCGGCGCTCAGGGTCTTTGAGCAGGGAGGGATCTTTATTGTGTCACACCTGCTGTGACACGGGACTTCGGTTTCTGCGGTCTCATCCGAAGGACCGCCTCTTACGACAAGCAAGGTGTACTGAGTATCTACTCTAAGCCGGATCCCCACGGGACTTGAAGATAAGGTAACGAACAGCGATCAATTTCATAACTCCTATGAGGAATAATGAATTAAGCGTTGGACAATCACAGACCCCTGATTACGCCAAAAGTGGGATCAGGTGCCTAGGAGGAGTAAGCATACGGACCCCTGGATATAACAGAGGTGAAATCGGGCACCAAAGAGGAGTAAACATCGCCTGTCCACCGGTCACACACGTCGTGAACCCTATATTTTGATCAGGTAAACGGAGTAATCCGCAGTCAAAATCAGTGTGCCTAGAACGGCCTAAAAGTTGGCATGAACCACTTCAGACAGCATATCAGTAAAAATCATCATACGATATTGTTACACCTTCAAAGTAATAAACAAGAAAACAACTTGATGCAGTTGTCAAAGAAAATAGACATCATTGTATTTTTTTTATCGTACCACACTGACGATATGCATTTTGTACATCCCTTCAGGACGAAGACATAATTGTAAAATCAATACTTTAATCAATATATCTTAATTCTTAGTAAGCAATTTAGTTAGTAGAAACAATTTTACGCAGAAGGATAGTTATTGTAAAAGGCATTCTACACGTATATATGTTTGAAGTTTTCACTTGTTGGGACTTAACAACCGGTGGACACTTGAGTATATTACTAGCTGAATGAATCTGCAAAATAGTCTTGCATCCACAAAACACAGAGGGATTACTCCATCATTCTCCAAGAATTTCTGTCTTTAATACAAAGTCTATATCATGGATATAAAAGTGGTTACAGAAATTTATTAATGATATTCTGCTTAGTTACAGACCTGCATTCAGATTTAAATGTTTAAAGAACAAATTAATTTTACACTTTTTCAGAATCAACATCTCTACAATTACAAAACCAAACCCATTTGTATTACATTAAATTCTTACGTCTACAAATGGTCATTCTTCCTTGGGGATCCGGGATAGAATAGGTCCTCATTGCCTCTTTGCTTGTAAGAGGCGATTGATTGGGGCGATTAATTGGGGCGGTCCATCAGATCAGACTGCAAAAACTGAGGTTCCGTGTCACAGAGGGTGTGGCACGATGAAGATCCCTTTCTGTTCAAAGGCCATAGGTCTCTAGCATAGGCCTAAGGTTTGCAGCCCTTCACCGGCAATATGAGTGGAAAATTCTCGAAGTCCCACTGATGTCACTCACGAATTGAAGCAATTGATATCTGGTCTAAAATCTGCCCCAACATCCATAGTACCGCCATCTAACTACTACAAATATTACAACAACCAGAATAGAAACCGAAGAGGAAAATATGACAGTATAAGTCTCAACAACAGAGAAACCACCACAGAGGAGAACGTCAAAACGCTTACTTTCGTCACCAAAATCAAAGTAAGACTGTTCCAAGAAATAAAAGTCAATTGAACAGATGGGTAGAACCATAATCAGGGAAACAGAAAGACATCAAACTCAAATGGCAGAAAATGTAAAATGACCAATATCAGTCAATATAAACGAACCTTGATTAAAGGATTATTTGTGAAAGTTTGGGTACATTGCTGTTCCAGTCGACACCGGTGCCAGCGTCACTTGGCGAGAAATTGATAAAATGCTTACCAGATTGTAAGGTACGCATCATGAAATCTGCAAGTACCAGTCTGATAACAGCGACAGGAGAAAGTTATCTATTTTCAAGTTAATTGATTGGTTGTTTTATGTCCCGTCCAGAATTATTTTACTCGTATTGAGATGTCACTAGCTGTAGGTGAAGTATCACAAATTTAGACTTATTCTTAGCGCTCAGAGCCGTAGCACGGAGGGTTCTTTCACGTGCCAACGCCTGCCACGACACGGGACCTCCGTTTTTAAGGTCATATCCGAAAGACCCATAATTCTCACTTTTAAATGCTGAGTATTTGTCAAAGGAGCAATTACTACCTCTTTTTACGTCTTAAATTTGACGTGGCCATGGCACAATTTTCAGGACAAAGCAAAATTTCTTTATGTATTGGTACGGAGACATGTGATTGCAAATATTTAAAACGATGAAATATCTAGACTTCGTTGAAAAGAATGCCAAATTATTAGGAACCATTTTGAGTATCGATTACAAAAAGGGAAGAGATGCCCTGTTATAAATCTGCAGGTGATGCTTTAGCATCTGGCTGCAATATGAAATATAATCATCAAGGCCAGTATTGGTTTTGATATTGGTCAGTATCAGACATCAAATTTGTGGAAGGAAAATTACTTTTGACTGCAAGTCTTCCGTAGATAACAGTAAATAAATGAGTATGAGTATAGACGGGTATGTTACGGGAAGTCCATTTATGTCATGTGTACGGTATTTAAAATCTGTCCTACACATAATGAGGAAACTACTAACCTTTTAAAACTATTTTGAGTGTTTACATGAGAACAAACTGTCGCGGTAAGTAAATGCTAGAACGTTCGCTTCGTAATGGGAGGTCGTGAGTTCGAGCCTCGCTCGTGCCAAGTCTGTGTCAAATCGAAGACGTAAACATGGGTAGTGATTGCTCCTTCATCAAACGATCCTGTGGGCGATCTACCGTAGGTTAGAACAGGTCCTTAGCACCCTTTGTCGTAAAATGCAACTAAATGGGGTGGTACATCTGTTGAGACCGCAAAATCCATGGTCCCGTTGTCACAGCAGGTGTGGCACGATAATGATCCCTCCCTGCTCAAAGGCTGTAAGCGCCTATAATGAGCCTAAATTTTACAGCACTTCACCAGCATTGGTCACGTCTGCATCAGTGAAAAATAATTTTGTATCATAACGTGATATTATGAGCTTCGGAATGACGTCATTATATAGTTAGTATAAATAGATCATGACTGTACCATAATAGAAAATGAAAAAGTATTTGACTGCCCCCAGAGTTTAAACGTTAACTGTTAATAATAACGGCAAAACACCCAAAGTTTATCAAATAAGCTATTAAAATCTCAATGATTGGGATAAGTAAACATTAAAGTTGCGCCGATGCGGAGCATATCATCGACATTCATACATTCAAACTTTTGGCTTCAAACTATTGACTGGACAGTCTAATCTCTATCACTATAATTACTGGAAGTAATACTAATGGATTTTATTTATTCTAGCATGATAACTGATTATGAGTTTGATTTTTGCCGCATCTAATCAAAGAACAAGAACGTTATTTGATTGGTTAATATCATCAAAGTAACAGCTCAAGCGAACATAATGTTGAAAAATGTATCCCTTTCCCCGAGAAAGGCCAAACGTTTCTAAAACATAACCAGAAGAAAGCCAGTGGAGTGTACAGATGAAGTTACAGGCTAGTTCGTATTCGGCGCGTTCGCGCGTAAATCATAGTCAATGTTCTATAGTAAAATTTTGTCGTGATGATAAACACTCAAATGAGTTTAAAAATTTGAAAATTCTCGTTTAAATGCAAAAATTAATACTTTTGGAAGGTCCTTTTTTAAATATATTGAGACTTTTCCGTTTGGTCTTCGGACGCATGTGCACGGACGGTAAACAATCCATGGAGAGGAAGCGTACAATGGCTAAACCAAGAATTTTGACAGATTATGCGAGAAAAGGGTTAAAATAGAACGAAATACAACTCATACGCAACCGAGAAGCAAATGGGGATAATACTATGACCCTCTATCTATGAGACACAAAAATAAGTGCTATTTTCATCAAAACACGCGGCTTGTTATTTAAAAATTAAATACGGACATGAAATGTTTTCCGTTGTAGTAATGATTTACAATTACTTAATAATAAGAAGTTGGAAATAATCCCTTACTCAATTAGCGAGTATGGACCCCTTTAAGGGGTATTTAAATAAGTTTTTACACAACACGTGTGTTGTCATACTGAATCACGCAATGAGAATAGAACCCGCGCCGACTAGAGGTGAGAGACCTTGTGATTTTGAGCGCAATGCTCTAACCACTCGGCCACGGAGGCCCCTCAAAGATTGATTGATTGATTGATTATATACTGTTTAACGACCCGCTCGAGAATTTTTCACATATATGGCGATGTCACCATTGCCGGTGAAGGGCTGCAAAATTCAGGCCTATGCTCGGCGCTCAGGGTCTTTGAACAGAGAGGGGTCTTTATCGTGCAACACCTACTGTGACACGGGACCTCGGTTTATGCGG